>JAFIDM010012231.1:155581769-155595521 GCA_023159025.1 Thereuonema tuberculata
GAATAGTTGCTCTTGTTTGATAGTCTTGCTAAGAATAGACTGAACCATTCATGGTATTTTCTGGCAAAACAAGTGTTTGAAAGAGTTGAAATAAATAACCATTTATGTCTTCCAGGTCTATGATTTACATACTGTGAAAAGAAAAAATTCAATATAACTATCAGCAGAGGTTAGATTGGAATAAAATCAAACAAGAAACTGGATAATAATTATTTAAAAGCTACAAATATATATATATACAGGGTGTTTCAAAAATACACGGCATAATTTCAGGTATGTATTTCCCACATGTAGACAATCAAAATAGTTCATTACAACATATGTCCGGAAATGCTTCATTTCCGAGTTATGGCCTTCACAACATTGAAAATCACCGGAACGTTTTTCGTATTTACAGATGAAGCACAGTTCACACGAGATGGCATAACAAATTTCCACAATCACCATGTATGGGCGTATGAAAACCCAAATGCAACTGTTGTATCTCATCACCAGGTGCGGTTCTCCCTCAACATGTGGGCCGGTATCATTGGTGATCGATTAGTTGGACCCCATGTACTTGTAAACAGACTTACGGGGCAGGCGTACACAAACTTCCTGGAAAACACCATACCTCATGTTTATGACGACACTCCACTGATCGATCGTCAGCACGCTCACTTCTTGCATGACGGCGCTCCTGCACACTTCAGTCGTACGGCTCGCCGGTACTTGGATCGAACGTTTCCTGATCGATGGATAGGTAGAGGTGGCCCAATTGCTTGGCCTCCACGCTCACCTGATCTGAACCCTCTCGATTTCTACTTGTGGGGCCATTTAAAATCATTGGTTTATTCGTCTCCGGTGCCTGATTTGGAATCCCTTCGGAATCGAATTGTGGCACGTTCTGAGGACATACGCAACATTCCTGGAGTGTGGGATCGTGTTCGCAGGTCATTGAGACATCGATGTGAGGTCTGTATTCAAGCAGGAGGTGGTCATTTTGAACATCTTCTGTAATGGCAACGACCGGCGGAACGAAAAACGTTCCGGTGATTTTCAATGTTGTGAAGGCCATAACTCGGAAATGAAGCATTTCCGGACATATGTTGTAATGAACTATTTTGATTGTCTACATGTGGGAAATACATACCTGAAATTATGCCGTGTATTTTTGAAACACCCTGTATATAACGCACATTGGAACCTGGGTTTGAATCCCGGCATGGGCAGGGCTGTTTCTTTCTTCTGTGTTTCGTCCGTTTCTCCCTTGGGACTTACTATCTCAGATTATTCTGGGCGAGATATGAATCTCGTCCCCCTTCTTGAATTTCCTAGCCTCACCCTGACATTGTCAGATAGGGCTAGCCCGTGGTCCATAGTTGGCCAAAGTCGATGGAAGGAAGGAAAACACATACATCGGGAGATTCATAAAGTACTGGTGGTTTTCACTGCCCCATATCTTCTAAACTACTGCTCATAAAAATCTGAAACTTTTTATATAAAATCGTCAATCATATAAGAGTTATATTTTCATGTTATTATTTATTCATTATTATTGAAATTCATTTTATTTGCGTTCAAACACCCCCAATACATCGTATAATTAAATAACTGTTGTGATGTTGTTTAAACTCTAAAAGCCTGGATCCAATATTCAAATGATACAGGAACCTAACTAGGAAAATTTAATCTAAACACTTTTGTCATTAATTCCTTTGTTTTATTTAAAAAAAACAAAAAAAAAAACAACTGTATTTTTTTGAAAATGCATTCTGACAAATGATTTTTTGGGGAAACAGTCGAATAATTTTTTTGGATAATAATTTCGTTATATTGGTGGTGTTAGAACGCAAATAAAATGAATTTCAATGATAATGACTAAATATTTAATAACATGAAAATGTAACGAAATATGTTTGACGATTTTAGATAAAAAGTTTAAAATTTTTATGAGCAGTAGTTTTTAAAAGATATGGGAAGGGTGAAAACCATCAGTACATTATGAATCACCGAGTATATATATAAAAAATCAGCATTTTCAAGAAAATTAAAATAAAAAAAAAAGGACAAAATACAACATCTGATCTGGAAAAACTAAGAAAGTTTGAGTGAAGTTTTTGAGTCATTTTAAATATATTGAGACAAAAAAAAAATTGCTTGCTGAAGAAATTGAGAGAAATGTAAAAGGAACTTAAGCCAATAAGTAGGGTGGGGGAAAGATAAAAGTACAGTCGGACCTCGATATAAGGTCACCCCTTGGGACCTCGCGAAAGTGACCTTATAACCAATTCATACACATTTGTCAATAAATAAGCATTATATAAATACAGTATAATTTTTTGTAAAATTTAATACGTACAAAAATATCAGTTTATTAGATTATAATTTTTTAATTTAGTTGAATCAATTAAAATTAGGAATCAGAAAGAAATTATTTTTTAAAACTTTTAATTCGGATTAAAGTAGTATACAAATAGTACTAGTATGTTCAAGCAAAGTACTGATGTACAACTGATCTTACTTAAAATAATCCATAATATAGGACTGTCGCGATTTTGGTTTCATCTTTTGTACAATGTTTTCTAAGTTTTGTAGTTTCTGAAAATGTTCTTCAGCTCGCTTATGGCTCGTAAAAAAAAATGTCTTACGACATTTAATGCTCTGAGCGTTTCTGCTTGTGTCACCGCTTCACTTTCAGTATCACTGTTGTTATCCTCACTTTCTATTGCATTGGAATCTAAAACTTGAGAAACAATTTCGGAAATCGAAGCTTGAGAAGTGACAATTTCATCATCAATTCTCACATATTCACTTTCCCCTTCTATAGCACAGCCGCGATTTCTGAGATCTTGTATTAACACAGCTAAAGGAATACCGTCTTCATCATCTTCATCTGTTATTTCATCCACACTATTTGTAGAAAATTGTAAACCAGCATGTCGAAAGCAATTTGAAATGCATGTGTTTGACACCAAGCTCCAACTTTTATGAGAATAAGAAATTACATCTAACATAGATATGTGAATATTTTTTTCTCATCAATTGCTGAAATCAAGTCTTTCAGAAGGAGCTTGTGTAGTTCATTTTCAGATTTTGAATGACTCCCTAATCCAAAGGTTGAAAAACACTGGTAACATTGGGAGCTAAGAAACAAGCTCAATAGATTTCAACTGAGATATGTTGAATGAGCAGGGCAATTGTCTGCGATGAAAACAACTTTTCTATTATTTTTAAAAAAGTATCTATCAAAACACCGTATAGTTTTCTCAGATATGATAGCATTCATCCATGCTTTTTTGTTTGCATCATAATCCAAAGGTAAAGACTTGACATTTTTAAAGCAACGTGGCTTTTGAAATTTTCTGATAACTAGAGGTCTCAGTTTTTCAGAGCATCCATATTAGCTCCTAAAAAAATTGTCAGTCTTTCTTTACTTTTTTTCCCCCCTACACAATTTTCTTTCTTGAAAGTAAGAGTTTTGTCGGGAAAGACTTGGGAAAAAAGTCCACATTCATCAACATTGAATAATCGCAATGTTCATATCGCTTCAAAATATCATCTAATTTCTTCCAATCACTTAAAATGCTATCATCCACGTCACCAGCTTCACCGCACACTTTTTAAAAATTAAGTCATGTCTTAATTTAAATCTCTGTATCCATCCATTGCTCGCCATAAAATCGTTCTCTCCTAATTTGGCGACTATTGTTAGAGTTTTTTCTTTTCAGTACTAAGCATGATATAGGCACATTATGTGCTCTAGCAAATTTTATCCTTTGGAAAAGGCCTTCTTCATACTTTCTCATACGGTGATAAACGCTTCCTTTTTTCTCTTTCCATTACATGTTTCTGAAACAGTATGCGAGGACAGAATATTGTTGAGAGTCGTTCGTGGTATCCCACGCTCTTTGACAAAACATGCTTTCGATACATTAGAGTTTTCAAAATTTTCGAAGATATTCTTTTTCTCTAATAGAGACAACGTTTTTCTTTTTTGTCGACATCATAACACAAGCACAAAAACGGTTGGAATGAGATCCTTTCCTTCGACTTCTTGGTGAACAAGCGGACACATGATTACGATGGACATATGACGCGATGGAAGCGGAGAAATATCCTTCCCACTCGCTCCAGGAATGGGAAAGCTATCCCCTCTGTCAGTAGGAGCAATGATGCCGATAAAAGATCGTACCCACGGAAAAATTCTTGGAATTGAATCAGTGTGGCACTGAAATCACAGACAAAAGTGACCTTATATGCGATTACGGTATTTAAGACCTGACCATATATCCGATATTCCATATCATAGAATTCCTATTCAATGAGCCGGGACTTTAGAAAAGTGACCTTATATCGAGGTCTGACTGTAATTGGCTTTTAGTTTGAAGTATGTTAAAATAACTGGAAGACTTGTAATAAAGAAGATTTTTTTTGGTGTTCCAAGAGTTGCTGTTTTACATTATAACTTTTATGTTGAATTGGTAAATGTTTGGGAACTTTTCTTGGTTTCTTGAGCTACAGGATTGTTATTGATAAGTACTATTGTTTTATTTCACTACATTATTATTGCAGTAAGTTTGTTATCAAGCTTTATTAAAAATTGATTAATTAGGTCACACGCAAACAGAAAAAGGATTTTTGCTTTTCAACTTGTGCATCCATTATTTGATGTTATCTTTGAAAACGGTAGATTTTTACCACTGTTTATTTATATCAGTAGATTACATATTTATTTCATTTTATTTTGACACTAGATCTAACTCAGGGAATGTCTGTCTGGGAGGGTACATCTGTTTCTCCACTGGATAAAGTGTATGAGAAACCACCTGAAAAGAGAGATGGAGAGGAAGACACTGACGATATGGAACAAGAAGGAGGGTTAGACGAAGTTATGGAATCAGCAGAAAACGCTTAATATTCCCATTTTGAAATTTTTATATTTAGTATTTTAATTAAGTTTTACATTTTTTAATTTTGTATTTTGGTTCTACAATTGACCCAGATTAGCAACCTAATAATTCTCTAACTCAATCACATAGTGTGGAAGTATCCTGCTCCTTTTTTTTTCCCTTCGTTAAAAAAGGACTATAATTGAAGTTAAATATATTTTTCATAATGATTGAATAAATTTAATTTGTTTCTTATTCACATAATTTTAAATGGGATGATTTCTATATGAATCTTTTGTTTGTTTGAAAAAAAGGAGATGAAATTCATCAGTAAGTTTCATGGTTTCAACTGTATTTGAATAAGTTATTATTTTTATATCATTTTGACTTTTTTTTTTTTTTCTTATTAAATTTTTTTGCTCATTTCAAAATTCTATATTAATTAACATTTGACAATTTTCTCAACAATCCCTTACTTGCATGTTAGGCAAGAGTCTATTGTATTACCATGTTTTACAATTTAATGGTCAGTGGTTTGAAATCTCATTTAAAAATATATATTTTTTAAATTTTCTCCGAAAGATTTTATATTTGCATCTTGTTTCTAACTCAGGGTTGTTCCATTAATCGCCCTGGCTTGAATGAGTGAAGGGAATATCTGCTGGGGTTTGCCCAGAAAAAGAGTTGAAAAAAATTACCTAATTTTGAAAAAAAAAGGCAGCATTAAGCCAGCAGCTTTTATTTCAGATGTTGTGAATGTCACCTGTGAGTAGACTCTATTACTGAAGTTTTGAATAATTGGATTAAGTAGCAGGGAGGGGGGTTAAAGAATTGGAAAAATAAAACTGATATATAGTTGGCCTTTTTTTTACATCGTTTTTAAATATTATATTATAGATAACTTTTATTGAAATATTCTTTTAAATGATTACAAGTGTATATTTAAACACTTCACCTAAAATTTTTTATCCATACATTGAAAAATTATATGGCATGGAGCTGATAAAAAATGTTTTGATTTTAACACACTTTTTTATTGCTCAGCTTTTTATATTTTCTACATAGATATTAAATAGTGTGTTTCTTTGTTTTTTCCTATGCGTATTGAATTGAAGATAAGTGAATATCTTCCAGAAAATTTGTGGGAAGTCTGTTCCTTGCATTGACACTAACAAAACAACATATATATTGTAGCCTCATGGTGAAATTTGACGTTTCAGTAAATGCCTAGGCATTTCAGTTCTTAAAAAATTTATTATAGGAAAAGCATAGACATTTCTGAAATGTCAAGTTTCACCATGAGGCTATGACATATACATACATTAACAGTATGCAAAAATTGTTCCATCTACTTATTGTAATTTTGTTTTAGAAAACAAAAAATACATTACTAGTGGCTTAAATAGGATTTCAAATATTTTGGTAATTTTTGATTCATCTTTCCTAATAAGTAGGAATCTATTTTAGTTCTATAGTCATGATTGCTTTTATTTCTGATCTCATATTTTTAAATTTGCTTTTGCAATGCTCCTGTGATAAAATAAGCTTTAAATAACAAAGCGAATAGTAATGTTGTAGACGACTACTAAAGTATGTTTAAAAAAAACAAAAGAGCATTAAAAGCATTAGATTACACAACATGTTATGTAGTTATGGTTTCTTAAAAATAAAGCTCATCATTATAGAGCATTGTGGAAGATGTTAAGCCAGGGTGATTAATACATATATGATTAATACATATACAAAGCAATATTTATTATATTTATAATGTTATATGATAAAATATATATTATAAAACATATTTTATCATATCAGTATTTGTTTCTTTGTTAAACTTTTGTTTCTATATACTAGTCATTTGTTTTGTTTTTATTTTAAAATTCATATTTAAGATATAAAATAAAGAGTTTGTTCTTATTAAAATGTCTCAATTTCATTGTGTTCTTATTTACTGTTAAGAAAAAAATGGCGGATTAGTATAATTCTAATTTTAAATATAGTGACTTAGTAATTAAGTTATTTCCACATCTTAGAATTTTTTAAATTCATTCACTGGACACGAGTTAAGTGGATCTGCTGTGCGATCTGTTAATATAAAGAAAGAGATGTGAATCCAGCTTACATTCATATTTGAATGGTCTTTATTCTCCTCAACAGCTGCAGTTATTTATTTAAAAATGTGACAAAAGCCAAAGGTAAGCCATCCCCTCATTGGCCTGACTTATGTCTTCCTTCCCACAAAATCCACTCCTATAGCAAAGTCGTGGGGTTGAGATTTCTTCACTTCATTTTATATTATTAAAAACAGTTATACAATTAAATGTTAAACAGTTATACAATGTTTGTTTCTTTTATTTATTAAAACAGTCATATTTAAATTTTATAACAACATACTATTTAACCTTGCCTAATATCAGATATTTTATAGAAATAAACTTTATTAAGAAAGCAAAAGAATAATTAATAATATAAAAATAATGAAATTTGCTATGACTGTTTGAATTAAAAAAAATCTTAATGCTAATAAAAATACATTTTATAAAGATACACAATATTTAATGTTGTTTGAATTAAATTATTTTTGTTTATATTCTTTATATTTATAGGAGAAATTTCTTTGAGAACGCATATAAAATTAGATGAACGCATATAAAATTAGATTAATGAAACAACATGGACTAAAAATTGCTATAGTGGCTTGAATTACAACAAAATAATAAAAAGAATACTATTTTTTTTGGTTTGTCTCTTATTGGATTGTTTGAAAAGAAGCAAACTACAAATAATAATATTTTTAAATTAAATATTTCAGTATATAAATTGAAAGATGATTTTTATATTGATAATATTACATTGTGTTCATTGTGACTTTTTAATAATTCTTAACTGTTTACTGTTTGGGGTAACTAAGGCTTGTTTTCGATGTTTCAGTCCTCTTGGACTTAACATACACTATATGGCCAAAAGTATCTGGACACCCTTCCGACAAAGTGGATCAGGCAGGTCAGGAGGTTTGATGCGTCATCGGATGCTATAAAAGCTTTGGTGTGGAGGCTTGGGTGGTCATAATTCTGCATTCCCGATAAAATGAGTAAGTAAGGCGAGCTCAGTGACTTCGAACAGTGGGGTGATAATCGGATACCACCATTGTAGGAAATCAGTTCGTGAAATTGCGGACGTACTGCACATGCCGAAATCAACTGTGAATGATGTAATTGTAAAATGGAGAAGTTGAGGCAGTGAAACGACTGCTGCATAAAGTGGTAGACCAAGAAAACTGACTGACCATAGCCGTCGAACCCTGAGCGGGTAGGAAGGCAAAATCGCAAGTCTCCTTCGGTAGTGATGATGATGGAGTCCCAACATGCGTCAGGCATTGTCGCTAGCAGCAGGACTGTTCGTCGAGAGCTAAACTACTTGGGTTTCCTCAACAGTGCGACTGCTCACAAGCCGAACATCTCTGCTGTCAATGCGATGCCTCGGTTGCAATGGTGCAGAGCTCACCGCCATTGGACCGCGGCGGGAGTGGAAAAACATTCTGTGGAGTGATGAATCTCGCTTCATGCAGTCCGATAAGCGCATGTGGATTTGGTTGATGTCCGGCGAATGCTTCTTATCCGACTGCATTGTGCCAACTCTATAATCGTGGGGGGGGGGGGGTTTCGTGGTTCGGCCTGGGTCCCTTAGTTCCTGTGACGGGCAACATGAAGTTAGCAATGTATCGGGCCATTCTGGACATCGCTGTCCTCCCAACTCTGTTGCAACAGTTTGGAGAAGGCCTGTTTCTCTTCCAGCAGGATACCTGTCCCATATACATATCGAAGTTTGTGCGACCATGGTTTGACGACATGGGTGTTCACAATTTGACTGGCCATCTCAGAGCCCCGATCTCAACCCCATTGAACATCTGTGAGATGAAAATGCAGATTACATGCCCACCCACATCGCCCATCTTCTGTAGTTGGACTCACTTTAGCTGTCATGGCCGTCCGAAAATCAGTTCCTGCGACCACCTATCAAAACCTGGCGGAAAGTCTTCCCAGACCTGTACAGGCTGTCATCGATGCAATTGGCAAGTCACTCCCAAGATATCCGCTCATCTCTTTTATTCATTATCTGGAAGCATCGATACAACAAAAGCGCTTAGACATTACGCTGGTTTGTGAATAACATGCCACGAGTTAGTAGGAAGGCACTATGAGATTTGTTCCTGTGAGAACTAGTAGACTTCCCTTCGGCCTGCGGTTATGTGATGGTGAAAGGGTATCATCTTTAATCCCTTAATAAAAAATAAAGATATCGATTGGTTTCTTAATTATATTGGGAATAGCTTATTGGGATTTGAGGAAACAAACCTTACTGACCTCAAAATTCAAATTAACTTTCTCCGTTTATTCTTTTATTTTTGTAATATGTAAATCAAAAATTAAACAATAGTGTCTTATTCCCAGATTCCTTGGCGCTACACAAAGCACCAACAAATCCTAAAAGCTTTAAAAAGGTGCAAAAACCTTACACATAATAGGGTGGCTGGGAAGTTCCCGAACCCCTTATTATGCTATTATCATATTAAGGGGTACGGGAAATTCCCGGCCATCCTATATATTTAGATTATGATGCTTCTCTCTATATAGTAAATGATCTGGTATATCACATGAATATATCTGTATGGGAAAGTTTGACTCTTGGTAGGGTGCATTCAATACATATATGAACCCCTTTTTCTTCTAAGAAATTGCTTCCCGTAGTTTCTTTTCTTCAAATCTTAACAGTTTTTAATTTCTTAAAGATTTCTCTGAAGAGCAAAAGCTAACAGAAAAGAAGTTATCGTAGCATTCTTAAAGCCTTTGTAACATAGGCTATCCTCATCAGAAAGTGCGTCTGGACTCAAGAGATAAATTCATCTGTTTACATCTGAATTCTGTTTTAGTCTCAATCTAAATGCCGTTCGTAATAATAAAGGAATTTTAAGAGATTCACCATCAACAGTTACTTACTGATAGTATTTGTAATAGCGGGATGGCCTTACATTAGAGTTTTTGCCAAGCTCGCTATTTTATATGGTAGCGCTAAAGTCACATGACTGGTATTCTGCCCAAGCGTCACTGTCCCGTAGAGGAAATACCGTGATACGTTAACTTTCTTCGAATAGCATATTGCTTTACAGTAGGAAACATGAGTTCCGATACACCTTAGAGAATTAGATTTAACATGAATGACGACTTGATACTCTTGCGCGAAGTTTCATTTCATTTTCAATTATTGCTGGTAAATTTAAGCCATCTGCTAGTCGCTGAATATCGTTTTTTTCGAAACGGAAATATAATCGACAATCCTAATCATTCATTTCATTTATACTCAACCTTGGATGTTCCTCTTCTCGAACCTGAATGTTTCTTTCTCTCAGGATATTGTGTAACACTATATCCTAAAACAAATCATCGTCAATGCCTCCAAATGCAGCGATCTGAAGTATGTCTTCCATCTTGTTTATTAGCTTACCGTGTCCACTGAAACGTTATGGCAAAAAAAAACTTCATGACAGAGCCTGCTATTGTGGTTACCGTATTCGTTCACGTGATATTTGCGTTTCCCGTATATAAATCACGTTATGGCAAAAACTCTCTAAGGGTACGGAACTTACTGGCCACCCTGCATTACACAGTTTAAAAAAATTAAAAATTGGAAGTAATAATCTATGTACATTTTTAACTCTCATCACTGCAACACAAAGGTTGCAATCCTAGCTTTAAGTATTTGATAATAAACGATGAAATAAAAAAAAAGTGGGAGCAAGGACAAACTGAATCTCGCGCTATAGTCTGTCACTATGGAGGCACGTGACAGCTCAATATATGGTGAACGGCTAAGCATTAGTTACTCGTAGTTCCGCTTACTAGTTTTGAACATGGCGGCTTCTGAAAACAGATCTTTCTTTGCGCCAACAAAACCTTCAAAAGTCAATCTAGAGGAAGCATTCGGAATGTTTATTGTTATTTCAATCGATGTAAACAACGGGAGCAACAAGCAGAAGCGACCAAGCAATAACCCTACTGAAGAATGAAAATGATAACGATTGGTCTGCTGTAATCACGTGTTACAGTGAACGGTCTATAATCGCTCGTCAAATTTCCCAATCTTCTAAAAGATGGGGAGGGTATCTTCTCTCCCTAATGTTTTCGCATTGAAACTTCTGAAGTTGCAGCCAAACTTCTGCTTCAGCAGTTGTGATAATAGAACAGAAACTGATACACAAAGATAATACGCAATCATCAGATGTTGGACAGCAGTCAGGCAATGTTGGTGACTGCTGTCCAACATCTGATGATAGCGTATTATCTGTGTGTATCATTTTCTGTTCTATGAATATTGAAGGAAAATTGAAAGATATTTCTCAAAGATAATGTGGACAAAAGGAAATGACTTTGAAAGAAAAACAAATAGAGATAAGGAAGAGTAGCAACAAAATGTTGGTGAATGACGTTATCACTAATTATTTGAAAAATCGCCAACAAGGAAACGAAGCAGTCAAAATAACTGGCAATCACTGTAAATGTTACTGACTGCATGTGAAAGAAAAATAAAACAAAACTGCAAAGTCAATAGTAAATTCACAAATTAAAAAATAAATAAATAAAAGACAAAGAGTACAAAAAAATAACTGCATAAATAAATCACATCTCATACTGCGATTGCAGATATTACAGTGCCTGGAAAGTTCTTAAATAATGAGCTACTCCATTTCCTGGGGGAAAATTGATCAGTCCCTTTAACAGATAATAAAGGTTATGTTAATAATAATATTTTTTTTTAAGTTTTACTTAAGCCTAACAATAAATAGGCCTAAATTAACAATACAACTAAGATTTATTTTAGGAAGCAATTGTTTTTATGTTAATTGGGTGCAGATGTGGAAGCTGAGGGGAGGGGGCGTAAAACGAAATCCCATACTTGAAAACCACTGTTGAAAGATAAGAACCACTTTTTTTTTTTTGAGATTGGGTTCCATCTATGTAAACCTGACTACATTTCTTTGTTGAAGTTTTTTAAAAACAAAAGATTATATATTGGGTGAGTGAAAAAGTTCTATCCGTTTTTATTACCCATAAAGAAAAGCAAATAAACGCAAATTGAACAGTATCTATTATTGTGCATAATCCCCATTGCTACTAAGGACCACTTGCAATCTTTCAGGTAGGAGATGAATCCCACGGTGCGGCGGTAAAATTCCGGCGGTTTAGAGTCAAAAAAGTCTTGGATGGAGTTTTTTTGTACTTGAATATCTGAATCTGCTTCATTAAATACGTGTGAGCTATGATGAATGGTTAATTTTACGAATTTTACGTTACCAAAGAAAAAAAGAATAGAAAAGAAAATCCAGAATCCCATCAGACTATATTCAGAATTAAGAAAAAAAGATTTTACAGGGGATTTTACTTAAAATTTATTTAAAGATCATGAAAATTAAGTTAAAATTAAGAAAAATAATTTCTATGAATCAAATGGAATATTTCATCTATATTTACTCGTTGTTCCAATTCTGAGAATGGAATTATATGTAATGGAGTTTACCAAAATAAGTAAATGAAATTCTGTTTCAAATATGAATGTAAATTTGTGAGTACCTTCCAAAATTCTTCATTTCCAAAGACATTGTTATTTAATAAACAAAATATATTTCTTCCAATTCCATCAATTCCCTACAACGATAGCAGAAGCTATCGTTCTGATTTTTTCAAGTTTCGCAAATTTGAAAAGAGATTTCTTATAACATTGTTATTTATCCCAAATTTTTGTTAGGTTTTTAAATTCCTAAAAAAAGGATAAATGTTCGGCTTAATTATTATCTTTCCTTCTCTCCTTTTCTGTTCATTTCTTTCTTTTTTTTTTTTTCATTTTTGAGATATGATAAAATGTTCAGCAAATTAATGTTTAAGCTGTTTCAAATAGAAAAAAAATTATATGTGAAAGTACATCTATTAGTTATAAATTATGTCTTAGTATTTATGCTAAAGTCAAAAAAAACTATTTTTATAAAGTTTCAAATATCTCTGTATTTCCCAAAGGTGAACCACTTTGAGATTTTTGAATAGTAATTGATAATACCATCCGAGACCTTAAGGATATCTAGTATCCATGAAAGTTTTAGCTGAAAAGCTCTAAATGTACGGCAGTTATCCAAGGTCAAAACTTTGGCATCAAGCCCGAATTCTAAGTCCCGCCCCCCATAAACCTGCGATGTTGACTTTTTTATTACTTATTTGTAGCTGAACCAATGCCTTAAAAGCTCTAAAAAAGATCGTGGGAAAAGCTCTAAAAATAATGTGATGATAAGGCTTCGAATGTAGGAAAAACGCAAAAAGTGGAAATTTATATCGATCACCATTTTGAACCAGGTGATCCGATTTCGTTGAAGTACAATACCAACCGAGTTCTTAAGAGAATCTAGCACCCATAAAAGTTTTAGCTTAAAAGCTCAAAATTTACGTCAGTGATCCACGTCAAGATTTTGAGGTGAAGCCCCCACTTCGAAGGCCCGCTGAATTAGACTTTTTTGTTACTTATTAAATTACTTATTGTAGTTAAACAAATGCACTAAAAGCTGTAAAAAGTTTGTGGCAAAAGCTCTAAATACAATTTGAGTATAAAGCTTTGAAGGTAGGAAGACATCTAATGATATATCCGTGATCTAGGATCCCTGATCGGCGCTTGTCACAATGTCCCGGGACAATCTGTTCTGGTAGGGGAGAACGGAATAGTATATTTTTCCTTTGGGAAATACATTAACAGTATAAGGGAATAATCTATGCGTTCAAGACAGTTTAAAAGTTTCAGAGCGCTACAGCAACTTCTCAACTATATAACATATACTGTAATTTAT
>JAFIDM010012231.1:155618913-155634479 GCA_023159025.1 Thereuonema tuberculata
TTGTTCACCTTATTTCCACGAACCAGGGCAACGAATAAATCACCACACTATATACTGGTAACGACTGCTGGCTGCCTAGCATAAAAGCCTCTGTAAAGCCTACTGTGCACAGTGAAAGCAAATACTGTGTTCCTGTAGCTGCAGCAAGGTGGATCACAGTTGTATCAGGGTAGCAGCATTGTTTCTCTAAGCAATTAATGGAAAATAGAGGTCCTCTGCAGAAGCTGTAACCTTAGTCTTTTTACCGTACTTTTAGAAAGCTGATTGTGTATTTTGAAATTGGTTTCACAGGCTATGAACCAATACACAATGAGTCACATTCAGCCTTCATAATACTTTCATTTGACTTGCCTGCTTTAATCTTCTGACAGCTCTCCATCAAAGTTCATCTGTTAAATGATATCTTGATGCCTTATCTCAAATTCCTTTCTTCACAATCTGAACATGATTTGCTGATCACTTCCCTAATGCCTGCAGCTCATTTGAATCAATTGTTGAAAGTACCAGTCATTTGCATATGACACCTTAACTATGCATTACTTTTCATGTCATATATCCAAGTTTCATGCAGTTCCAAGTCATTTTTGCAACATAATCGTGATCTGTCTACTTTTCCTTAATTAATCGAAATCAGCGTACTCATTTATATAAATGAGTAAATCAATGAGGTGCTGCATTGCCCTGAGATATATAAATGATTAATTATGGAGCCAATCTGAGTGATTGACAACTTAAAGGAAAATGTCCTTATCGTAATATTACAACTGGAAATGATTTCATTGAGATTCCAAGGCAGTAGATTCATCAAAATCAACAGTTAATGCAAAAGTCAGAGGACAATGCAGTGACTTCCAAATTAAAAATAGTCAATTGGCCATAATTGGTGTAAAGCTAGGTATAATGAGAAGGCTTAACGTGCATGTCTGAAAATTTTAATTCTGTTTTTCGTTTATTTTACGTTACCAAGTGAATGTGTTTTATTTTCATTTTCTCTCCGCTGTAATGTATAATGGCCCATGATCTTGGCAACAGCCTTTGAGATAAGGAATGATCTCTCTTCAGCACAATGGGCATCTTATAGCAGCATAAAATCTTATGCTACCCTTCAAGTCACTATCTCTGATCAGCTTGGCAGTACATGATACAGTAAGTCACTCAACATCAAGATGTCTTCCATCTTGAAGAATGTCAGTCAGAACATTTTGTATGTAATCCATTACATTTCTTACCACTAACTTTTAACAATTATTATAGTGTTATTTGGATGGTGATAGGAATCATTTGACCAAGCGCCAAAATAGATTTTTTTAGGTTATTGCTCCATTTACTAGCAAAAGGTTTAACTCCTAAAAAGTTCCTGCTGCTATCAAGACATAATTCTGAGATAAATTAATTTTGAATAAACGCCAATCAACTATTCATAACGAATAAGATTTACATCATGTGACTAGCGACCTTTGAAGGATATTATTAATTTTGATAATGATGAGAATTTGTTGTTCAAAGTGTACAAAAAAACTTGGGGATCTATAATTAAGATTAAATAAACTTAGTTTAATATGTCGTTTCAAAACCATGGCAGCGCCCATTACATAAAGAAAAAGAGAGATGTAGTAATTAGTAAAAAACGCTACTGTGGGCACTACTTAAAGTCAAAATGGCGCTTATGACAAAGTTGTTACCTTGTTTTTCTCTTAACACCTCCCCTCAAGGTTACAGCTATCATTTATGTTTTGTTGGAATTCAATTTCTAAACAATGATAGATTGGTCCCATGTCCTTCATTTCAAACTTCACTTTTAGTTCAGTCTTTTGTTCTGCTATTCTAGCTCTTTGTTCGATAAGATCAACAAATCATCTATGTAGATTGCTACAATTATCCTTTCCTTGTTATTGCAGCAAGTGTACCCACATGGGTTGGCTGAAGTTGATTTTAGACCAAGTTCACGAAATTTGAAGTCTAGTTTTTTATACCATTGATGTCCGGATTGTTTTAATCCATAAAGGGATTTCTTGATCCTACAAACTTTGTTGTCTCCGTCCTGTATTTGCGCTAACTATTGTCGTGCTGTGGAGACAATGTCTTTACTTGTTTGTCATCCATTCTTGCCTTGCTTAATGATATTGTGGAGTATTTCTTCCAAATAATCCAGTAGTTCATATGAATTTCTTCATCCACAGTACCGTTAAGTTATGCAGTGACTACGTCCATTTGGTGAACCTCAAGGTTGAGTTCAGCAGTTAAGCCCTTTAGCAACCGAATTGAAATGGTTCGTACTACGGGAGCGAACGTTTCGTTGAATTCAATTCCGCATAGTTGAGCATATCCTTTCGCGCGAGTTGAGCTTTTCTATGCTCCACCTGTTCGTTTCCTTTGTACTTCATACGTAATTCTGCTTCTGTTGGGTTTCTTAGTTTCTTCTCTATCGACTATTTCCCATTTCTTGCATTTGATTTGTGCAATATACTCTTCTTGGATTGCTTCCATTCATTCTTTTTTATTTGGGCTGATTAACGCTTCTTTGACACTTTTAGGGTCCGTTGAAGATGTGAGAGCAGTGACTTCCTCGTGTACCTGAGATGTCTCTTCGTCTTTTTTGAGTATTTCATCAAGTTCTTCTTCCTGTTGATTCATCTCAGGTTGTACGTTGTTCTGCTTTCCAAATTTTCCAGTTTGCATGATTTCGTCTTCTTCCTCTCTTCGATTGTTCTCTGACAACTTCGCTTTTGGGTTCTTCGTCTCTGGCATTCGTACCTGAATCCATGTTGCTGTGTGCGGGAACTTTGAAAATCTGTTCGGTTAAGGCTTTCTCTTGTTCTGCATCATCCAATAAGTCAAAGTTGATTTCAGGATTGGGACAGCCGAGTTCTTTTACTTCATCATCTATGAATGTCAAGTCTCGACTGACGACATGTTTTTCATCTTTTCACCAAATTTGGAGCCTATTTGAGGTGGATGAGTTCAAAAAAGGAAGAGGATAGACAAATTTATAGAACTTTTAGAAATGACACAAAGAAATTAGTAATAGGGAAAAAAAGAACATCCTGGGATAAAAAATGCAGAGAAATTGAGACATATATAGGAGGAAGACGATGTACAGAGGCATGGAAATTTTTAAGGAATATTAGAAAAGAAGGTAATAATTCATGGCAAGGAATATCGGTTGAGAAATGGGAAGAATATTATAAGACTTTGCTTACAGAAACTAGAAATGAATTTCAAGTAAAAAATACACATATTGATACCATACAACAACCTATACTATTGGAACTTGAGAGAGTTAAAACAGCAATTAAAAAATTAAAGAATCAAAGAGCAAGTGGTCCCGGTGGAATATCAGCAGAACTAATCAAAAATGGAACAGATAAATTGCTAAGATTAATTACACAATTATTCGAAAGATGTTTAAACGGAGAAGAAACACCAGAAGAGTGGAGAATTGGATATTTAACATCAATTTATAAGAAAGGAGACAGACAAAAATGTGAAAATTACCGTGGCATTACTGTAACAGCAACGTTTAGTAGACTGTATGGACGAATTTTAAAAGATTTTCTTGAAGAAGAAATAAGAATGAAAGAAAGTGAAGAACAAAGTGGATTTAGAGCAGGAAGATCATGTATGGATAATATATTTTGTCTTAAACAAATTATTGAAAAGGAAATGGCGGTGGGAAATCAAATTCATCTTCTGTTTATTGATCTAACGAAGGCATATGATAATGTTCCAATCGCAAAATTATGGAATGTATTAAAGGAAATAAACATAAATTTTAATATTATTAGAGCAATTCAAGAACTTTACAGACAATCAAAAACAAAGATTAAAGTAGGTCAAAGATTATCAAAAGGCTTTATAACAGATAAAGGACTCAGACAGGGATGTTGTATCTCCCCAACACTTTTTAAAATTTATGTTGAAGCAGCATTAAAAGTTTGGAAAGAAAACTGCAGAGGATTGGGACTTAATGTGAAAGGAACGTCAATGTTTACTCTGCAGTTCGCAGATGACCAAGTCATAATTGCAAAGAGTAAAAATGATTTAGAGAGAATGACGATAACAATTAAGGAAGAATATGAGAAATGGGGACTATACATGAACGTTAGCAAGACCAAATATCTATGTATAGGAGGAAATGAGACGGACCTAAATCTAAATAATAACATGAAAATAGAAAGCTGTGAGCATTATAGGTATCTCGGAGTAGACATTAATAGAGAAGGCAGAGACTCACAAGAAATTAAAAACAGAATTTGTCAAGGAAGGAAGGCTATAAAACTATTAAATTCTATTTGGTGGAGTGAAGAGATCTCTAGGAAAAGAAAGTATAATATATACAATTCTATTGTAAAGAGCATCTTGTTATATGGGGCAGAGGGATGGAGAATTACGGAGACAGAAAAAAAGAAATTAGCGGCAGTGGAAATGGATGCCCTAAGAAGATCATGCAGGGTATCAAGAATAGAAAGAACAAGAAATGAAAGAATCAAAGAAATGATGAAAATAAAAGGAAACATTTTGGACGATCTTCAAAGAAAACAATTAATTTGGTTTGGTCATGTTAAAAGAATGAATGACGAAAGACTGCCCAAAATCGCTTTTGATTACAAAACTAATCAAAAAAGGAAACGAGGAAGACCACGAAAGGCTTGGATGGACGATATTAAAAAAGCAATGAGGATTAGAAGTCTAGAAGAGGAATGGACCCTTGACCGGAAGACCTGGAATGGAGTTCTTGCAGATTCTTTCGGAAGGCGGCACCTGACGCCATGAACCGAGTTTATATATATGAATACCAAAGGAAGTCGTTCTCGGATCTAATTTACCTTGTTTTTCTCTAACAGAATAGTCCTGTGAAAATATCTTCATTCTGATATATAACACTTAATTCCATAAAAAATGTGAAGTAATACATAAGCTTTTGCTTTTATACAAATATCTCATAATCGAATTTTGGCGCTTAAATAAATGATGCATAACACCATTCATTTAACATTTATTTTAAATAATTCTTAATTGACTTACAATATGATGTGGTCATCAATTAATTTCACCTTTATTTAGGGTCCACTAATAACTGAGTTTATAGCATTTGGGAAATAGCATGAGATGAACAATCCTGATAACAAGTTGAATAATATACACAGCAAATAGAAGGTATTCTGGTTTACAAGCATCAGCTATGATGTCTGTTGATTACAGACAGTTTGACAGTTCAGAATTAAGCAGAACATATTCTGAATACAGCTGTTATCTCTTTTGAAAATGGGTGCCTGAAGCATGTTTTTAGCAGTTTAACATATATTTGCAGACTGTCAGGAAATGGTTTTATATACAGTGTAAATGTTGGAAGTAAGATCCTCATATCTGTCCTTAATAGAAAGTATTTGATAAATAATTGGATGTCATTTTAGTACCTTTCTACAGATTGGCAATTACACCTCTGCTGATATTCCTAATTTTTCTGGTTTTTATTACTACACACCTGTTCAAAAACGTAACTCAAATCTTTGTCTCTTAACTTGTTTTACTCCTGCTTCTGGATGCTAAGTGTTTTCATGGTACAGATGTGTAATCAAGACAGTAAACTGAAATACTATTTATTACCAAAATCATACAATCAATCAGTCGCATATACTTTTTATTCACAAAAATTATCTCTATTTTTATTCTTTGAATTGATTAATCAACACAATCATAGATAATAATTTAATATAAATAAACGTTAAAAAATTACTTGAGGATTTTTATATTTTATTTTTTGGAATAATATTTTGATAAAACTGATCAACTTCGAAGCAAACAAGTCAAAAAACTGGTTTCATATTGTACATGAAATCATAACAACCCTATATAAGTTTCATGTTTGGCCACTTTCTGTGAGACAGGAGTGATCGCAGACTAGAACTCATACTTTTCCTCTTTTCTACAAATCATTAAGTACATCTATCAAACTTGTAGTTTGGGTTATAGAGATGGTGACAGAAGAAGAGAATGAAAGTAAAATCTTCCCCTCTTTACTTTTTTGTTTACAGCATAGCTAAAATTCACAGAAATGAACAAAGCTGCTCAAGATTACATTCAAAAGTAATCTTAATATCAAATATAGAAGAAATAATATTTGAAAGACAGATGATGGAAAAAAAATGCTATAACATTGCTGAAACAAAGTCATTTATCTTCAAACAATAAAATAATAAATAACACACATTGCAAATTTTTGGAAAATTTCTTTATTCCTTTTTCGAGCTATTTATAAATAAAGACTAACAAAAGAGAAAAATGATATGACATATTCTCGATTAAAACAAATAAACTCGATTAAAACAAATAAACAAATTTAGTATTGATTAATACTAAGTTATTTGAAATTTAGTAATTTTTTTTACCATATCAGTAAAAACCATTTAACAAACCAAAAAAAAAATGATCATAAAGTCATTAAGCATAATTAATAAACTAATTCTTTGAATACAACAGATTTGGATGAAAGCAAATAATCTTTTGTCAAACCATTGTCTAGACTGGTTACTTATATCAACACCATCGTATCTATTACGATATTATAGCCTAATTTTGTCTGTTATCTTTGAGGATGTTTATATTTTATATATTTTATATTTGTTATCAAATATGTTATAGATACGATGGTGTTGATGTAAGTAACCAGAGTATTTTTCTAGATAATGGTTTGACAAAAGATTATTTGCTTTCATCCAAATGTGTTGTATTCAAAGAATAAATAAATTTTATTAATTCTTCTGAATGAGTTTATGATCATTTTTTTGATTTGTAAATTGTTTTTACCGATATGGTTTAGTATTATTCAAATACAAAGATATTCCATTGTTGAGATGTGAGTTTATTTGTTTTAATCGAGAACATGTTATATCATGTTTCTCTTTTGTTGTCTTAGTCTTTATTTACAAATAGCTTGAAAAAGGAATGAGGAAATTATCCAAATATTTGCAATGTATATTATTTATTATTTTAATAAATAATTTAAAGAAGTTTGTGTGATGAATTCTAATACAGTGCAACTTGGATAATTCGAATGTCTTTAATTCGAAATCGTGGTTAATTCGAAGGTTTCTCTTAGTCCCTTGAATTTCTTATTAAATCAATGTTAAAAAATTGTGGATAATTCGAAGTTCAACTTCCTTAATTCGAAGTTTTTATAAAAAATTTCGAACCATAACGACTTTTTCAGTGTTTCATCGTTAAGAAATTCGACACGTGACAACTGAAATCCCCTTCCCGCCACCGTCCGACATGTGACGCTTCAGATGCCATTCGAGCTTCCTGCTGTCAGTGTCACCATGTCTTTCAGTAAATCACACGTGTACAAGAATTTAATGTTCGCTGAAAAGGTCGCCGTCATTCGCGAGATGGAAAAGGGTGTGAAGAAGAAATGAGAAATCGCCAACGAGAACGGGATAGCGCCGAATTTCGTCGGTACATTGAAGGACAAGCCAACGTAAGTGAAGCTGTTTTCCGTTCACTAAACATGCTTGATGATTTTGCTAATCTTAAGCGACTGAATTCTACAAAACAATCAGACATTGCACAATTTTTTGAAAACTATAATTTTCTGTATTGAATGTAATATGAACTGTAGCTTACGTAATATAAATCTTATTTTGTTTACATACATATAGTGTTTAAGTCTTTCCTACCATGATCTTTCTGAATAAATATTTACCTATTGACAGAATAATCTTTTCAAGCATTCAGTGGACCTGAAATTAAAGTTAAAAAGATGTAACTTGTTTAATTCGAAGTTTTGGATAATTCGAAGTTTGTAGTGGTCCCTTCAGCTTTGAATTATCCAAGTTGCACTGTACATTAAAATGAAGAGGAGAGAACTACGAAGGAGGTATGCTATTCAAACAACAAAACTTAAAAAAAAAAAAGTTTATCTCAGTTGTACAGGGTTCTATGTGCATCACAACCTTTTTTTGGGAAATAGGCTTCAAAGATTTGAAGACTTGTACTCCCTACCCTATTGTATGTAGAATGAAACTTTTCGGTATATGAGCTTCCCGACACATAGTGCATACAAAAATAATTTTTTATGCCGATGTTGACTCATCTTGGGATCATACCAGAGACTCCGAATTTCAGATAGAACCTTGTAACACTGAAATAATCTATAAACCTGAGAATTACAAAGTTCAACAAATTTTTGATTGGAGAAAAAGCATTGACATCACTGTAATGTTATTTTTAATAGATTTTTGTGCCATACAAACTTCTTTATGTGCTAATAACATTAAATTTAAGAATCTCCAAGGTTTCGTAATACTAACAATTACAGTTTAACCTTAGTTTAGTTTAACGTTTCTTCAAAATAATGGAGTGAAAGTCATTATCTACTTTAGGCATCCATTTGAGCATACCTTTTAGATCATTTTCTTTTGCTTTGGATAATTTATGAATCTGCACCTCTGTCTTTGGCTCAGGCAATGTTACTTCAGCTCTAGGCTGTGTTGGCAAAGGAGATTTCACTCGAGGACCCCTCGTTTTGTTCTCAAGGGTACGGATGCTGACAGTGTTCCAAGCTTCCACAGCAAACGTTGTCTTGAAGCTTACAACAGAATGGATTTGGTTAAATTTAAGTTATGACACTTTAGCATACGATACATTACAATACTGAAACTGCTTTGAACACATCGAGTAATTTTTAAAATGTGCAGGCTTCATCTGGATGATTTTGAACGGTTGCCGTCGCTTTGCCTTTTTCAACACTCTTAAGAAAGACACTGGTGAATAGAATTCAGCCGGCAGCATAGCGCGTTCTATTATGCTATGCATGTTATCCACTTCTTGAATGCATGAGTGGCCTGGAACAGAAAATTTCATTTCAATGCTTTCAATGTTTGGATGATTCCGCAGGAAGTCTGTCATTGCAAAAGACATGTGGGAGTTTCTGTTCTGTGGAACGCAGCTGTCGCTCCATAATGTTAGACGTACTACATGCGGATGATCTTGAAGTATCTTTTCCAAAATTTGCACTACGGCACTAGCAATGTCATTACCAGTATGTCCTCCCATCACCTCTGTCCAAATGGCACAGTATCCTTGCCTTATATATGATGAATGAGCAGTCATATTATATAAGTTGAGTTTGCGTTTATAAAAAAAAACTGTTGGTACCAACGTGATTACATTCTCCATGTCAAAATATACTACCAGCTGAGTTTTGTCTTCTCTATCTTTCTGTTTGTGGTCTCTCATTAAATTCTTCTGTTGGATGTGCGAATCGTATTTCGTTCGTAGACTCTCTAGTACCTGCCCAATTGAAGATGCAATTTTATGTTCCTCACATAAGTCGCAGCGATCTTTTTTGGGTGCATGGAATGCCAGGTTAAATTCATTGTTAAATGTAGTTTGGTAGTAAGAGATCTTGACTGGTTCATTTCCCGTGTCACTGCACTTTTCTTTGTACAGTTCGTACATGATGCTTACGTTCAATGACGATTCAAGGTACTCCTTTTTACTACGTGCACGACAACAATGTGACTCCACCCTTGGAAATGAGTTTATGTGGTCAATTACAGTTTGTCTAGCTGCAGCAAAGAATTGTTTGTGAGGGTGCTTTCCTCTTTCCTCTGGTCTGTTGGCGGGGTATTTCTAATCAAATCTTTCTTGCTATGGTAATTGTACACAGGCTTTAGGCTAATAGCCAAAGTTCCCAAATAAAAATCCTTGCAAACACGAATTGCTTCATTTCCGATAAATACATGATAAAAAAAACTGAATTTGCGTCTGGAAGGTATATTTTGTGATGTGCGACGGTGCACTACTTCCCTGCATGTAGTTTTACCAATGTAGTGCAACTTTTCATTAGGGCTCATAGAATGGTATGCTTTTTCGTTCCGTATTTGTCACCGCTATAAAGCAAGCAAATTTACAACTCTTCAAACAGTCCTTGTGTGTCATAATTTTTTTAGCAGGTACCGTTTTCCCACGCCTGCTAACGTATTCTTCTCCCTTCTGGCACTTGGTTTTTCTAATGTTGGCTGCCCATGTTTCGGGGCGTCTCTGTCTCTTTCTTGTGAGTCTTTTAGGAGTGGCTAGCGATGCTTCACTATTTCCTGGAGATGGTTCGATAATTGCTGTGTCAGTGTTTATTTGATCTTCATTAGAAACATTAAGATTGGCAATCTCTTGCCTAAAACAAAGTAAAAAAATATTTTGTTTTAAGAAAATCAAAATATTTCTTTTTTTATTAAAATCAAATAAAAATCACCCTATCTAACTTTATAATTTTAGACTTCTGACAAAATTTCCCCTCCTATTCCTACTTTTTCAAACTAAAACTATTTTGTGCAATCAATTAGTGGGTGCTGTTGTACATAGAACTCTAATTCTGAGTTGTACTGTGATAGTGTAGATAGAAACCAGTAATTTTGCTATTTTTGGCAGTTCTAGCCAGAAATTTTACAAAATGAAGTTATAATATGTTAGATAATGGTAGATAGAACTTTGTCACACTCGTAACTCAGTTTTCATAAAAATGTTAGATAGAAGCCTGTAATTCTGAGGCGACGTGTTGTTAATGAAATCGTTTAAAGAAATATGTGTTATATCACTTCCCAACAACAAACCTTCTATTCTTACAACATCTTTGTAAATATCTGTCTGCATGCTTTTACATAAGCGCTCACACAAAATTCATTCATGTTTATCATGTCATAAATATTCATGACCAATCAGACTTTCAACATCTCAGCAGTCACACCCATGTAAGCATTTCACATTCATTAACTCCTTCTCATATACTTTACATTCCACCCGTCCAAATCTCCATTTCTTTATTTTTTAAATCTGTAAAATCAGTCAGGCCAACATTTCTTTCTTGAATTGTATCTGCAATGTTGAATCAATAAATACATTCTTGGTCTTCATAACAAAGGTAAAATACAAAAAGGTTAATGAAAAAAAATAAAAAAAATAAAAGCAAACAAATCAAATTTTATTTAATAATTATATTATTTTATTTTATTATATAAGATGTTCAAATAGAATTTTTTCATGTTCTTCTTATATTTTACTATTCAAGTAAATCTGTTTAAATATGTGAGGGATATCCAAAAATAATAGATATTCAAACTTGATTAACATTGTTGAAAAATATTGATTAAAAAATTGAGTTGAAGAAATTCAATATTGCACTTGTTGTGAGTTAGTGTTTTTGTTTGCCAAGTTTTGTCTGTTTTGAATGCGTAAAATTTGATCAACATGTTTATGACACAAATTCAGATAAGTTTTTCATATAGATTTATAATTTCTAAGGCAAACAGGAATTGGAGACGAGGTGTAAATAAGTAAAAATAAGTTTTTTAACTCTTTTTGCTTCTCACATAAGCAAATTTTGTGATATGTATTATTTATTTAAAAGGAACTTTCATGCTGTCCATAATTATGGATTATGCAGTTAAAATTATATTAGTTAGTAAATTAAAATATTCAAAATTATTTTACGATTAATTGCATTCGACTGATTAAGAGGAGTTTTGCTGTGTGACGCACTCTTAAAACTTTCCCACATCTATAAAAATGTAATAGCACATTCGGATTAACCTGTGAATTTTGGACTACAGCTGCATTCAACTCTTTCCTTAATAGTAAAAGCACTCATAACCTAAATGGATACATAAAAGCAGTGATTACCACCACTGTCAAGGTGTTTGTCTAACTTGGTACAAGTTTCTAATGTTGTCATTATAAATATGTTCTACGGTCGGCTGAGATATGCACAATAAATTAATAACTGTTAGAAGATATAAATAATATTATGATTTGTTTTTTCATTTTCTGTTAAGGATTAAAATTAAAATCTAATTAAACAATTTAACTATTTTTCTTGTAACTAATAAAATTACTTACTTTCTTTAGTTACATTTATATAAGATGATATTTATGTATGTAGTTGTGGAATACTGCAAACATATTGAAGAAGTCAATAAAAAATAAAATAAATAAATAAAACTGAAGAAGTTTGTTTTAAGATATGATAAATGGGTTTGTCATGTTTTAATGAATTCAGAAAGAGAATTGAGGGAGAATTTTAATCTCAACTGACAGTTGAAACGGCCGTCAATTCTTAATTTCTAGATTCATTTTCTCAGAAAGCAATTATTATTTTAAATTTCATAACTTAGCCCTTGCTTTTGAAAACCCAAATGAAATCAAAAATAATTTAATGAAACAATAGTTTTTTGAAGCATTAACTACACATCAATAACAGAAATTTAGCATTTATTAGTATGTAAGATACAAGTATTTATTTACTTATTTAGAAATAACAATGAAAATAATAATGAAACATAGAATTACCATTTAAAATATTTTAGATGAACTGGTAAAAATAATTCAACAGTCAGAATCAATATGCTACTTACATATTATGTAAGTAAATTTGCAATGCTTATATTACAGAAGCTGTCAAAGAAGTTCATGAATCCAAGATATCATTATGATTGAAAGACTATAACAAAATCTGGTAATCAGATAAAGAACATTGAATATTTTTGGAGCTTAATAAATAACTACAATTTTAACAGTAAATTCAACATTTGTCATTAACCTGTTAGATTAAAATGAAATTAGATTAGTTGTGTTATCATTATTATTTTTATATCTTCAACTCTTAGAAGCCTGTGCTCTCTTAGAAGCCTGACAACACAATGAGCCAATACTGAAGCAGTAGCAACATAGCAGCAACAACAAATCAAAGCAACAATAAAACATACACCATTCATTCAACAGAGACATGCACGTGCAACACATAAAATACAATTTTTTGACAGTTCAACACAAACTTCAACCAGCCATGCATGAGGTGAAACATGAAGAAGACAAAGAGAACTTTGCCCAAATTACAGGATGTTACTTAAGACCAAATTCCTAGTTACCTTATCTTTAGTTATAAAGTGTAACAATATGTTAGTTCCAATTTAATTAATTCAAATTAATGTTCTTCCTGTTCTGTAAGCATTTTAATAAAATATTTCAATTTGAAATAAAAAAAAAAAATCACATTATTAGTTTTTTAAGATCTTTAATAGTACATAACTGTTACTGAACACAGTAGATGTAAGAGAGTCAAGGAGAGAATGAGTTTATATTTACATATTTTGTGACAAGAGAATAAACTTCCTGCCTTACAGGATAGGTAATATTCAATTTCCCTCAAATAAAGCCACACAGTAAATAGATTTTATTCAAATAATGTTTCAACATATCATGCAAAACCTGAAGAAATTGCTGGGTTTTTTTCCTTCCACACTGGTTCCAAATTAGTATTTTAATGAAATGCAATAACATATTCTTCCATTTAGTAACGGTGATGTCTTGGTTTGCTTCATTAGTATATGCATCCTATTAATTTGTATGCCTTCAAATGGAAGAATGCCTCATCAATACGTTATCTTACATTTTCACTAAACCACAGACATAACTGAATTTGCTACTCACATCATCAAATTGTATAATTATTAAATAAATTAACTTGTAAGGATGAAACTTATGACATTACATAATAGTAGACTCATCATTTAATGTGCCTAAAATAATATGGAAATTACAAATAATGAAGGTGCAAGGGACAAAAAATGATTTCGCACCTTGAGTCAAAAATTGATGGAATCTTGAACAGCCATTTCATCCTCTTTATCTGACTGACGAGTTGTAAACCTCGAGCCACCGCTATGGCTCGAGGTTTGAAATCTTTCTGTTCCAATGTTCTTATCTTATTTGTCATTTTCATGTTATCTTAGGCATATTAAATCTTTTTCATTTAACTATTTAGTTTGAATGCTTTTTTTTTTTAAATTCATTAAATGCCTGGCAGGGAATTTAAGCTCCCTTAATTATATATATTTTTTTGGTTGTTGTTTCTTTTGGGGAGTCCCACTTGCGGGAGTTGTGTGGGATCCATGACCTTTCGCACTTTTGGAGCCTATCTTCGAGAGTTTATCTGAATGACGAGTCCTAAAGAGGACGAAATGGCCATACCAGATTCCAGTCAATGATGACTCGAGGTGCGAAATCTTTTTTGTTCCAAGTGCCTTCCTTATTTGTCATTTTCATAGAATCATTTTAGTTAAGTTCTTTGGTGACTGATTTAAATTCTGAAAGTTCTCTGTTATCTGATCAAGAGGTGTCATTTTAACTGAGACAAATGAAATTTTTCAGTATTTGTCTGTCTTCGAATAAGATTCAAAGCACACAAAAGTTCCATTTATGTGTTTTCCTATAGTTTAGAACTTTCTTCCAATTTAGCAAATGGGTATTAATGTACCTGAATGAACAAAATGCTACACGTATATCTCGCTAAAAAATGGACTTCTGGGACAATCTGTATACATAAATTTTCTTATAAACATATTATTTATATTTTAGTTTTCATAGCATTATGATAAATTTTCAAGATGTTAATATTAAAAAAAAAAATATGTAAGTTGTGCAACTTCTTTGTTTTATTGAGTAAAGAAAACAAATGGATAACTGACACAAAAATTCTCATATTCTCTAATGTGCATTTACTATACAGGTGTGGCAGCCTGGGTAAATAATTCAGATGACATTTTTACGTAATGTCCCTATTTTGATTTTTCTATTCTTATTTTCAACAATTTGAATCAGACTGGATGAAATTGATTCAAACAGCAAAAAAAAAGTTGCAGATTATTTTTTTTTTTAAGATGAATATACCGTATGACTTTACCTTCTCATTTAATCAAAGTTTCAATAATAATGTACCTTATCAGATCCCAACTTATAAACTCATTCTCCCTGATCTGCATAGCAAGTGAGCCTCAGCCTCCTGCTCTAATACTCAAGTTTAATGAGCAGTGAATTTCCCAATTATGGCATCAGTTTATCCTCACTGTGAAGATAAAAATCAGATTATATATATAAAATTATATCTCATTTTTTTTTTGTTCTTGCTAACCTGGTCATATGTTGAATAACTCTTCTGACAGGAATGTAAAAAAGTTAGAAAAGAAAATTAGGTTGTAAAGTAAAACAAATTTCTCTTATATAATATTCATGAAAAATGAAAATAAATCACTTCAGATGGCTTAAGTCAAAATCAAGATAAAACGTAAGAAAAATTTGTTGATTTTGCTTAAGATTAGTACATTTTGATTGTACATCAGTTGAGCAATAGATTGTAGATTTAATCTTCAGAATTTTCTTTTTCATCATTTCCATTAAGTTCAAATTCATTACCTGAAAACTGGGTACCATCTCTGTGAAGTTTCCAAATCATAGCAGTTTTGTCATTTGATCCAGTTGCTAAGTGTTGTCCATCGAAAGAAAAGGAACAGCAGGTGATGTACCTAAAAAATTATAAGTCGAAATTCAAAAACATGTAAAACTAAAATTTATTTTTAAAAAATAACTTCATATACAACAATCAAAAATTCAAATCAATTTTATAAATTATTTTATAATTATGGTTCATTATTGAAAGCTATGATTTTACAGGAAATAAGATTTTATTTAACAAAAGATTTAACGTGCGTTAGTACATTTATACAATAAAATAAAAC
>JAFIDM010012231.1:155638549-155652617 GCA_023159025.1 Thereuonema tuberculata
AATAATAATAATAATAATAATAATAATAATAATAATAATAATAATAAGCCCCCATGGACCCTACCTCCTCGCGGTGGGGGCGGGAACTACCCTAGTTTTAGGGTAGGCTAAAGGGTCCAACCATCCATGATGAGAACTCGTTCTAATATAGATCATGCTGCATCGGGTGTGGCGCAGGATAAAGTCACCCGCGTTCAGGGGTTAGGCAGAGGCCTCCGTTCGAAAAATATACTACAGTCTCCCGCAGGTGGTGGTGGAGAAAGTGGCACCCCATCCTGTAGTATGGCTACCACAATGCCTGGACAACACCATCCCGCCCGAACAGTCGGAAGTGTTTTGTCTGTGTCAGAGCAGGCAACCACCAAGACTGGGAAACCACGCCAGCGCATCAAATGGTCATCGCAGATGAACCAGGATCTTAGCGCGACTTCTTCATTGTTACAAAGTTAGGTACTCAACTAACAGGATACAGACAAGCACTACACCAAGCATTCACCAAACGCTATCCATCATTAGGGCTTAGCGAACAGCGGGTAGCGGATCAGCGACGTTCAATTGTAGTAAACAATCTTATTCTCCCATGCATACTTGCACAAATTAAAGAAGAAGTCGCTGAATCCAACCACGGGACACCAAACCACACCCCATCAGAAGACACCATTATGGAAAACACAGAAACAATCTCTACCCCTCAGTACACATGCCCCAACAATACAACTAATGAAATATTACGTGCAGCTCATGATCATTTCTACACTGCACTCGCACAATACACAGGCACAGACCCCAAACTCAGGCCGCCACTCCCCAAAGTACACACATCAAAACAACTCGCCACAGTCATATACCATCTCAACACACACACTATCCCACAAACCTTGACAATATCCAAACATTAGAAGACATACATACAACACTCTACTGTGCCGCTCAGGGAACCATTCGGGCACTTGGAATCAAACAACACAACATACCTCCCACTGCACGGACACAAGAATACATCCCCCCCTTGGAGACGTCGCCTTGAGGGCCGCATCAGTGACCTTAGAGGAGACATAGCCAGGCTCACACAATACTGTGCAGGAAACAAAACAAAGAAACTTATGTCCCAGGTTGGAAAGATATTCAAGCACATAAATACTCGCCCTTCACATTCAAATCATCATAACCAGGTTCAGGAACATCTTGACACACTAAAACAAAAACTCAGTGCACTTGCAAAAAGATTACAAAGATAAAAACAGTGCACTCTGCGCAAACAACAGAATAACACTTTCCAATACAATGAGAAAAAATTCTACAGATCCCTTACATCTTCCTCTACTACAACTAACACAAACATTCCCAACAGCGAGACTTTACATGAATACTGGTCGTCTCTGTGGTCAAACCCTATCCCCCACAATGATAAAGCACCATGGATCACAGAGGAACAGCAACAAGGGACAATATTTTAGGTAATTGTGTAGGACACAGAAACCAGTGAAATTAAGATGAATTTTGGTGATTTTTGCAATGAAAATGATTCCGAAATACTTACAACACACTACACTGTTGATTTTAAATTAATTTACTCTAAAAATAATGCTAATAATTGTGTGTGGCATGTTTAAAAGGGAGAAATACGAAATCATGTCTTGTTTTCGCGATGTTTGTGACTAGAACCTATGATTGTGATCGTAACATGGGAGGGGTCCCATTACTGAATTGGTACCTGGACCCTAAATTTGATATAAGGGGGGGGGGGCTTTTTGCGGGTACCACTCCGGAAGAGAAAGGGATTAGATCTACCAGATTAGAGCTACCATACAGAAGTTAAGATGCGTAGCTCTAAAAGAACAAAAACAAACAAAAATTTCAGCTACATAATGTGTAGTGGAAAATTTTCTTACTAGAAGAAGGTAGAACAAATCCAATAGCCAATGAATAAACGTGAGCACTTTCTGACTGCTTTGTCTCCTCAGGTAACTGTTAGTAAATTGTCAGGTATATCAATCGTTAGACAACACGTTTTCGGATTGGAATGTCTTGATGTGGTTATGGAAACGCGATTGGACTCAGAGTGAGTCATAGTGATTAATCATGGCTGATAAAGAAACCATTATTGTCATCCAAAACAGTTATGAGCATCAGATCCTGATAACTGGGGGCGGTTTTAATAATTCCAGGCCTAAGCAAGCGTGGACTTCCGAGACAACTCTCTCGCCATCCAATCGAAATAAAAGAAAGATCTGGCTAATGCAGTCAAAGATCTAAGTTGCGTTCGTCAAAAAAATGCCTCTACGAGAAGCCTTTATCCAGGAAATATTCTGTTTTACTTGAAAACCATTTGGCGTTTTGAGATAAATCGTTCCAATAAAAGGTGCCACTTGCCACAAAGTCAGGAGTTCCTTCAACAACTCCTTCAACTATTTTAAAAACACATCTACAGTAGAAGAGATTTACCACGGAAATTTCTTTGTTATTATTATTATTTTAAAGTCATTTACAGTATTTTTCAAAAAAGAAGGATTTGCCATATGTGGTCATTACGTAGCGATCGATTTTGTCTGGAATAAACGTCACCCACTTGACCTCCGAGCAGTCAGTCCAAGATGGCGTCGTTTTGTGATCGCATAAGCGTGACCAAACTTTGCATAGCCAAGCAAGTGGAATAGTGTGGAACGTTTTTAATTAATAATAACAATAACATAAAAATGTACGCGTAACTGTAGAAAATATAAAAACCAGAATGCTTTCCTAATGTTTATAAGATTCAGTTACGGATTTTAGCAAAAAATGGCGCTGTGACGTCCTGGAAACATCAATCCATCAGGAAATTCGTCATCAAATGCTCTTCTTTCATGAACTGAACTGTAATTCACGTTTATTGCTGTTACTTTAATGGATAAAAATTAAAAAATTATTTATTTTGTTTATATCATTTCAAATCATGAAATAAGGTCCAACTATGGAAGAACGCAAACAATTGATGATTGATGTGACAGGCGCTTAATGATGGATTCAATTACATACAAGATAAATTGATTAGTAATGTAAAAATTGATAAATGTTAATAATATCAAATTGTAATAAAATGCTCAATAGAAAGCAAACACTTTCAATTAGTTTTAGGAATTTGGCTTTGACAATTCTAGTGAATTAAAAACAAAAAATTTTAAGTGATCCTATGTGCAATGTAAAAGTGGTCCACTACCACCTGATCTTATCTACTTATTATTCAAAATTGCCGACTACACAAACAGATACAAAACAAAAACAAAATAATAACTGAATTTTTTTTTCAATAAATAATTCCAAAGGAAAGTTTTAAAGATCACATTGAGTAAAAAAGCAAAACAAAAAAATACTACCGAATTTTTTGTCGTCTATGCCTGTGCCATTTTCAGTTCTGAGTAGATGTGAAGTAATTTCTTAACGTGCGTTAGAAATTTTTTAAGAGATAATTCAGAAGAGATTACTTTATAAAGGATAAACAAAATATGCCTTAATTAGTCTATGACTAAAAGCTGACAATAAAAATCAAACAGAGGCATTGCTAAGTTTTTTTGACGCACGGAATGAGTGGTCATTGCTTCCTCCTAGATCTGAAAGTCTTATTCATAGAAAACGAAAAACAAAACAGGACTCTTGCTGCAGTCGCTTCTTTGTCACTTCCCAAAATCAAACTAATAAGTATTTCCGATTAAAAGTATTCGCCAATGGTATTGCTTGACATCTTCAGTTTCACTGCTATCACTTGTTGGGTTACAAAAACTGCGCCTGAATAATGTTACTGTATTTCGAAATTACGAAATAGACTTACAAGTTAGTGTTTTTTAATCAATCTGATAAAATCTCACTGGAATGGTGCAAATACCGTGATTTTGTCTTGATCTTCCAATGGCAAGTCAAGATAAAGTCACTGTATGGTCTTTGGACGCAAAGACCATTCAGTGACTTTAGGTCAAGAGGGATGGATTGTTGTCATAGTAGCGTCAACCGATGGCATCAGATGATAACAATGGGCAAATATTTTGTTAACTTACTACCTGAATAGTTTTTGTGATATTCCTCGTTTAAAATGCCTTTCTTTAGTGGTATATAAAAATCGTATCTTTCTTCTAAGCTTAGCTTCATTTACAAAAATTAAAAATAAGGTTGGAGACTGCAATCAAGATGGTTTTAATTAAGGAGCACTAAAAGCAAATATCTTGAGACAGTGTTCGTAAAGTGCTTAAAAATAACGAAGTAGTTTAAGTTCCACTTCTTGTTCTAATAACAGAAAAAAAAAAATTAAAAAAAAAAATCATTTTTTGCAATCAAAAAACGGTTCTTCGGCTGTAAAAATCCTCTAGAAACCAGTTATTCAATTCCTTGAACCTTTACCAACCAAAACAACGTCATGGTCAGTGTTTGTTAAAGAAAAAATTTAATTTCATTAACTTTTCTTCATAGTTCTATTCATCCAGTAACCAAATTTTCTTTTTTTTTTCCGGATAAGTTCCTTGCAGAATTTCCGGCTGTCCAAGAGGAATCTGCAAATGCCATTTTTTCTGATTTCAGATACTTTTGAAACTTTAAAATTTTCACTGTACAGGAATCTGCAAAATTTCTTACGAGTGCCATTGTTACTGCAAACTCAAGTAACTGTCGGAAACCAAATGTAAACTAATAGTATTAATCATCATCATCTTCACATATCAAAATAAATGTAAATTTAAAAATAAATTTAAAATACATTTATTACAAAGGAATTTTTGAAGAGACTATTTCCTTCTCTTCTTCTTCAGCTACAATACAATAATTTATAACAAATATGGGAAGTGAAATCATGATAGTTATAACATTTCATTGTAATAACTATCATTTTAACAATTCATCTAATCTATTCTTACCTTATTATTACATCGAGAATTAAAACTATGTCTAATTAAATCTCTAGCTAAGTTTTCAATAACATTATTAACTTCAACACCATATCTTCTATTTATATTTCTATCTTTAGAATTTCGTATGTATAAACTCTCAATTGTTTTTCTCATTTTACAATCTTTCTCATTACATAAAATTTTAATTTCTTTATTAATGCAATGGCCTTTCCTGGAACAATGTTCTGACATTTCTGATTAATCAAATAATTTGTTTCTAATGTAATATCCATGTTCCAGGGCCCTTTCTTTAATAGTTCTTTTGCTCTCCCCTAGATAAAACTTGTCACAATACAAACATTCTATTTTGTATACTGTCCCCATTTCTCCTTTTTTGTCACTTTCATTAAGTTTTTTACATAAAAAATTCTTTAATTTATTATTATAATTAAATCCAATGTTAATGTTAAAATCTCTGCAAATTTTTTTCAATATTAAACTATTTTGATTAAGGTAAGGAATGAAAAATCTTTTCTTTTCTTTATCTTCATTTAATTCTTTAATTTTGAAAGTATTATATTTTTGGATATTGGAATTAATGAATTTTTCATTGTATCCATTTTTCTTTAGAATTATTTTCATGTTCTTGATTTCATTCTTATAATCTTCTTCTGTGCTGGATGATCTGTCAATTCTTCTTATATAATTATCAATTATGTTTCTTTTGATATTTATACTGTGACCTGATTCAAAGTTTAAAATAGGATCACTTTTAAATTTTTTTCTATAATGTTTTAGAAATTAATTTTATTCTCCTTATTGATTAAACATAAATCTAGAAAATTTAATTCATTATCTATCTCTCTTTCCATTTTAAATTTGATTTCTTTGTTTCTTTTGTTTATGTCATTAAAGAATATATCAAATTGCCTTACTGATCCAAACCATATAATAAGTATGTCTCCGCATAACGAAAATAATGCATATTATATTTACATTCAATTAAAAATTTGCACTCAAAATAATTCATATATAAATTACACAATGTTCCTGATAGGGGAGAACCCATAGGAAATCCCTTAATTTGTTTGAACATTTTATTATTGTGTTTAAAGTATGAATTTTGTGTGATTAGTTCTACTAGTTCCATTAGTTATTTATTGTCCATATTATAGTTTAATAATATAATATTTCTTTGTTTTTAAAAGCTAAATCTTCCATGATGACTAAAGTATCTTCCACAGGAATGTTTGTATAGATGTTTTCTATATCGAGGGAGAACAAATGGAATTTCCTTTTGTTAACAAACATATGTTCAATTTTATTAATTGAACATATAAATTTTATAGTGTTTTTGCGTTAAACTTTAATTACTTACATGTTGATAAGAAAAGATTGTAATGGCTAAGATTCAGTTTGTCAAATAAAATAAAAAAAAATAATATTATTTGCTCCAAAAATAATTCTGCTCTTGAAATAGTCGATGTCTTATTATCTTTTTCTTCAATTGACTTCGCTTTCTTTCACTCTCCAACATCCTGATTTTTATTTAATGCATCTGAACAATTAGAACTATTATCGTAAAAGAACTCCTTTCTTTATATTATAAAATCTTATATAAACCTCTGCAAACATTATTGGGAAAGAAAGTTGGAAGGAACTGCAGAAATCCGTTCAAGTTCAAGCAAAATAAGTTAGTTCCAAAACAGTTTCCATAGGAAATATATATTCGTTCACTTACAAGTTTGTAGAAAGGAAGTCGTTCTGTCCAGGCAATGTTTTAAAATAATGCTAAAAAGCTTTATATATTTTTAAACATTGAGTTTTTACATGTTTTCTATGATAATAATAAACATCATAAGGTTTTTTTGTTTTTTTTAATAGTAGTCTATACTTTAATAGACTATTATCAAAGTATATTATTAAAAAACCCTTATGATATTTACTATTATGATTGAATTATGGGTTTCTGTGTATATTTAAAATATGTTCTCTAATGACTAAAAGCAAAGTATTTGTTTCAATTCCTTGAGTCAAACTAGGACTACACTTTACAGTATATAATATAAATCTTAAAGGAAAATGGCTGTAAAAGAAAATAACATTGCATTGGATTACATTGCCTTCCTTCTTATCCAATATTTCATTTGGAATTACCTTTACTCATTTAACTTTTAATCTCCTGATTGTACAGAGAAAATAAAATACCTCACACCAAAGGTGAAACAGTTACATTGCTCAAGTGTCAATATTTCATTTATGATCAGATTCATTGAGCTTCATGTATAGAAGCAAAAATAAAGAAAGCAAAAAAAAAATCGGAGTAAAATAAAAATAATAATAAAAAATATTTAATCTAAGACTGTCATATTTGATCCATCACTTTCAATTTCAAAAAATATAGATCAAATTCAAAACCTGGGACTTCAAACTCTTAGATACGAATTTTCATCAAAGTAGAACTGAAATTAATACATTAAATTTTAATAGATTTTACAAATTTTTGCTTTTTACCACTTATGAGATTGAATTTCAATTGCAAGATAGATAGGCAGATACGTAGCTAATATCCTCTGAATTTACTAATTGTTCTTCAAATTTTTCTATTTCTTGAAAAATTGATTAAAACTGTAAATTCCTACATAAACTAACTCGTGTTTGTTAATCAAATTACTCCTAAATGGATTAAAATCACTCACATGAATTAACATATGTTACAATGTCGATTTAATCTTGGTCATCGATAGAAACGCATTGTTTGTCATCAATGACAATTACTTTTTTCGAAGCCCTTTTTACGATCATATTTCTGACAGCACTTTCGTTACTTTGTATTTATGGCCAATGAAGGGGTTTTATAACGAAATAAAACAAGAATTCCGATATGGTTGAGTTTTCTTAAAATAATGTTAAAGGAGAATGGGCAGATCTGCTCCATCACTGTATAGCGATAAGATAAATACGTAAGGAAAGATCTCCATCAAAAGAACATTTTTTATTATTACGACTTGTCTCAATTATTAGTCCGTTCGGAGTTATATATGTCTAGATATGACGTTTGAGTGATTGATTGTGGTGAATGTGGGTGGCAGGGAAGCCAACCCCCTACAGGTGGGGGGGGGTGCTTGACTATAGGTGGTTGGCTTCCCTGCCATCCACATTCACTACAATCAATCAATCACACTGTTAATAAGTATTATACATAATTAATAATTAATATTATCATTTATTTCAAGTATATAATAATTATTTACATGTAATAAATGAAAATAATATTTACTGTTACTGAAAATAAGTATTAAATGATAATTAATTAATACATCCGGGAAGTAAGATGTCAACGAGATAAGTCATATCTACCCGTATCTAACTCCGAACGGACTAATAATTGAGACGAGATGTAATAATAACATATGTTCTATGTAAGGAGATCTTTCTATAAGTTAGAATCTTATCACTATATAGGGTGGTGCAATTTCCTATACAGTTTGCCCATTCTCCTTTAATAAATGATGCACTTCAATGAGATGATATATAACTGTTTAATATAAACACTGTTCAAACTATAGTCATTTTTACTTTGCTTCAAAATGAACAAAGGGGCGAGTTAATGCTAATAGACAGACGATAAAGTACAGACTTCTGTAAAATTTAGACTTAGAAAACTGAGTATAATTAACATAGTGACATTATTTAAAGTGTTAAAGTGAAGCGTTGTATATGAAGTGCTTTTGTTAATGCCAATAATTTTCTAGCAGTTAGGACAAATAGGCTATATAATTATTTCTTACTTCAACTAAGTAACTCATTTTCAAAAAATAAAAATTTAACGGTAATTTATTTTTATTCATTACTTATAAATTGAAGAGTTTTCGAGATATTGAAATTTCAAATAAATATACAAATGGGGGGAAAAAAATCGAATCTTGTAAAAAAAAATTTCACGTTTAGGTCTACATTTCTTAAAGAAAAATGCATTTAAAGAAAAATGCATGAATACATAGAATTGGTATTAGTTATAGATAAACTGCTTTCAAAAAGGCTTTTAGATTAAGTAAGAAAACAAAAAGGATTAACTTTTAATTCTTTTTTAAAAGCTTGTGGGGACTAGAAAAAGAAACCTAATAATAAGAAGAAAAATGATATTTTTTAATCTTAAATTCGATTATTAATTGATTATAATTAATTGAACTTAATTTTATAAACAAAATGATGAAGAGAAAGGAAAAATTATAAGTAAAATTCTTTTCTTCCTGATAGTAAGAGATACACAATTTACAAGAAAATGGCTATATATATAATTGAGTCCATATGTTTCTGAATTGGTAATAACTTTCTTTCAACATTTATAATAATAAATTATTACTTTCACCAACAGTCCAACAATTTTATTTAAAGAAAACTTGAAATCACTTATTTAGATTTATTTACAATACAATTGAATATTATATGCTTATTATATTGTAAATAAATCTAAATAAGTAATTTCAGGTTTCTTTAAATTAAATTGTTGAACTGTTGGTGAAAATATAATTTCTCTACTTATATATTTACATTTGAACATTATATGCATAATATAATAATGGAATGGATAGGAAGAAAGGTTAAGGAAAACCTACAAAAACAGAATAAAGACACAAATCATATGATCTTCGCAGATGACATGGTAATATGGGGTGAGGAAATTGTTGACGTACAGAGGGAACTGGATGAATGGACTCAGCAACTGAAACTGTTAGATCTGAAAATTAGCGAAGAGAAAAGTGAAGTGATGGTGGTGGGACGGGACAAAAACCTGGAAAAGGATATCTGCATAAACAACAAGGCATTCAAGATCACGGAGAGATTTATTTACCTAGGGGCCGAAATAACAAGTGATGGTAGAGTGGAGCATGAAATCACAAGGCGGTTGTAGAAAGGGGGAAAGCTATATCAGGGAGTGAGACACCTGATATGGGATAAGAAAGTCCTAAGGAAGGTAAAAGAAATAATAAATAAAATGTATTACGTGCCTATAGTCACCTATGCAGCGGAGATATGGGTGATGAATGCTAGAGACTGGAGTAGACTTCAAGCTGGGGAGATGAAGTTTCTTAGAGGTATAGCAGGAAAGACTAGATTAGACACAGCGAGAAATAAGGATATCCGGGACGAGTTGGGGGTAAAAAGTTTGAGGAAAAAGGTAGAAAAGGGATGGCTGAGGTGGTTCGGGCATGTGAAAAGAATGGAAGATGGTAGGACTCCTAAGATCTGGCAAGAGTTTAAAGAAGGAGGGAAGAGACCAAGCGGGAGACCGCGTAAGCGATGGCTGGCTGATGTGAAGTACAGCCTGGAAGAGAGAGGCATCCCATGGGAAAGAATATGTAGAGAAGAGGCTTGAAAGAACAGGAAGAGGTGGATAGGCTTAGTTAATTCCTAGACCCACAACTGGTGGAACGGGAAAGGATATGTATGTATGTATATGCATAATATAAATATATAATAGAAAATTGAATCAATATGTAAAGACATACAATGTACTAAAGACATTGATAAATTTCATACAAATTAGTATCGATTTTATATTAAAAGACTGAAATCAATTATTCATTCATTGCAAATGGACTATTTCTAAAACGGCTAATAGTAGTTCAATGGTTTATTGATTAGAACCCCCTAATTTCATTGTGTATTTAGTTCAGGAACAGAAATAAAACAGAATTAGGACATCAACAAACACATAAATGAATTTAAGAACAACATTTCACGAGACCACGTGCGAGAGTTAGTTGTAAGGCCTTTCTTTAGTTACTTATTAAAAGTAACGAAATATGTGAAAGAGAAAACATCAAAACAAGGTAATTATATTGTCAATTATACTGTCATTATATTGTGCAATTGACAGTTTTACTTCATATATATATATATATATATATACAGTAGAACCTCATTATAACGGACTAATAGGGGCTGAAGGTTGTTCGTTTTAATGAAAGTCCGGCTTATAACAAATAATTCTTATAGGGGTGTAATGCAGCAGGGTGTACATCAATGAAAGTACAATAGTTAGCTATAAAAAGTGTTTATTATATAAAAAATAAAAAAACAGCCTTCAACATAATAGGTTGAGTTGAAAAAGATGTGTACGTATACACTGCATTAATCTTTAGAACAAGAAGGTCCTGGTTCAAGATGATTGCTTACATTCATTGGTATGAAAAAATAATTTATTTTCTGCTGGGTTTGTTCGATCGATGTTTAATCGCTAGCTTGGAAATGTAAAACTCGTCAGATAAAAATTAGTATCCTTTATTATTATTACAATTTTTCTTAAAACTGTCCGTTATAAGCGACGTCCGTTATAATAGGGTCCGTTATAATGAGGTTCTATTGTTTATATATATGCTGTATATCACTTTAGAAATGAATCACAAAAAATAAACTTCAATTAAAAAAATATTGATTGAACATAATGAAAAATGAAATTATAATGAAATTGATTGACCCTGAACATGAAATTAATTTTCAAATAGCATTTTCAATTGCGATTACTGAATTATGTCTATGTCAATGGGATAATGCTACTTGAAGGACTCGCGTTCTATTATAAGAATAAAAGAGATTTCATTCTTTAGCGCGAAGCTTCTTCAAACGAGTCACACAGATCGCACATTTCCATTTATTGTAATTCAGCCATTCTTGGTTATACATTATTTTTAAGATGTTTTTAAAAAAAACTACGACCCTATCTGAAGTTCTTTCCAAACAACAGTTTATGACTAATTAAAAAGTTCCGATGTATGTTGTAATGCATCTGTCTCATCTACAGTATTTCTTTTCCGATTTCTTAATGAAAATCACAAATACTAAAGAGAATTCTCATTTGAATTACTAAAATATTCAGTGTCTTTACTGCAAATTTCCGTCTCTGTTCAGATACTAATCTGTTATTTATCTCAAATGCCTGTTAATATTACTAGAGTCATTAATATCCTAAACTCAAATTAATTACGTATTTCAGAGAAAACATTGTCTGTCCTTTTTTTTTTTCTAATAGACCTATCAAGTTCAACGATGTTGTGAAGCTTTTCTTTAAAATTAGGTGACCCGATGTCCTGCTTTTATGAAGTTGTCCTATGAAATGGTTACCATACTGCAGTGTCCTGATTTTTCGTCCTTTCATGCTATTTTATACATCTGCAATGCTTTATAAATTTGTAATGAATCCCTGTAGAAACACAATGGCTTTTAAGAAGGTGCCGTGTTTTATTTCTGTTAAAAATACATATGTTCTACAGCTCCAAATGATACTAGTTTCCCAAAATGTCTATTAAAACACGAGGTTGAGAAAAATGACTAAATGGTGGAGCTGGATCGTGAAACAGCTGATGCTTCTTATTGGTCTTATAGAATATTTTTTTCATTTTGCCACTGGTATATATAAACAATTGCCGAGATCAAAAGCAATAGTGTAGAGTACTGCATTGATCTCTTTCATAATATTTCAACAATGAGTTTTTTAATGACAGTCTGATCATCAATTGATCATGACCTATACAATAATGTCTGAACTCTATACCCTTTTATATTTCTAAGGATGGAGGTGATTTACAATAGCATTTGGCACATCTAGCAATGATACTTTTACGTCATAAAACGTTATTAGTGATACAAACATAATGCCTGCTTGGTATACTACGAAAGCAAAGAACTTTAGTTAGGACTATTCAATATTGCGGCGATAAAAAGATAATATATGTCAAGATGATTGTTAGTCACCTAAATAATCAAAAATGTTTCAGACAGACTATAGTCCGTTTCATGTTTCTTAGTACTTGTTGTTAATTGACTAACAATAGTTTTGAAGAATATTTTCTTTCTGTTTAAATGAAGAGAGTCCTGAATTACAGGTGATGGTCTATCTAACAATAACAGCCATATTTAAATTAGCTCTATTTCTTATTAAGACAATCTAACAGAAAGAAAGCACATAAATCATTGTAGCTTCTACATAATTTCTGTGGCTCTGAAATACAGAATAAGGACATTTATTTATTTATAAACTGTAGTTACGAATTTAGAACTTTAAGTTAATTTTTGTAATCCAAGCGCCGAATGGCAGGGATTTTTTTTTAAGAACAGATATAAAAAAGAATATATTTTGAAATTAAAGGTCGCGGGAAAAATATCAATACAAATTTTTAAATATATGTTGCTAAAATTTTTTTGCTTAATATACATAATAGTGTAATGATATATATATATTGTAACAAATGGTGGCAATTTTATTGATTATTCTCCTATTTTAGATGAATTATCTAATAAATATCTTTGGATAACGCGATGTTAATTTAAAAGAACATTGGGATTTACATTCATTAGTAATAATTTTCTTACATTGATTGCTGGACCTTAACTTCATTCCTATGGTAGCGAATCGTTGGAGTTTATAACGCCAAGAAGGAGCCTAGATGATCCGTCAAATTTTGTTTTAAGCAAATTATCATAATTTCTATTGAAATTATTTTTCATTTTTTTTTTTTTTTCATTTTTATTTTCGTTCTACCCAAACGATGAAACGAAATTTTTAAAAATTCTTTCTGTAGTTAAATATTTTTGTTCTGCAGTTTGAAAGCATAGATATACCCATACAGTCATGTATTTACTGTAACGAATTTTTGAAAAATATTCATCAGAGAGGCATTTAGATAGAGCTATGTGACGGTGTTTTCAGTTGTAAATTTTTATTGTTTTTTGCACAAGTGTCATAAATGAATTTAGAACTTTTTTGAACATTGACATCAAGTCGACAAATTTTGAATTACTGATTCTGTCTTCTTTTCTTAATATAATTTAATATATTAAATACTAAGGAGTTATTCAGTGCAAATAATAAAAAAAAAAGCATCGACTTTAACCAACAATCCATGAATTTGTGGTAGTATGTTTTAGGAAAAACTAAGTGTTGTGGAGGGGAAACACGCTTGTGTCCCTTAACTTTGTGTGGTAAAATTCTGTTTAAACAAAACAATTGGCACCTACCTTCAAGAGCGTCTGTTGTAATGAGGATGCAGAAGCAACTTCACTACGTTGACAAGCGGTCACACGAATAAAAAAAAAAAGTTTATTATGCCAACAAAAATCAATGAAATGGTCGCTGGTATCGACCTACACGTGCCCGAAAAGTTCAGATAGAGCCATTACGTAGAGAAATGTAATGGATGATGACAATTTTTCTC
>JAFIDM010012231.1:155670633-155688787 GCA_023159025.1 Thereuonema tuberculata
TCTGATTGTTTTGTAGAATTCAGTCGCTTAAGGTTAGCAAAATCATCAAGCATGTTTAGTGAACGGAAAACAGCTTCACTTACGTTGGTTTTTGTCCTTCAATGTACCGACGAAATTCGGCGCTATTCAGTACTCGTTGGCGATTTGGCATTTCTTCTTCTCACCCTTTTCCACATCGCGAATGATGGCGACCTTTTCAACGAACGTTAAATTCTTGTACACGCGTGGTTTACTGAAAGACATGGTGACACTGACAGCAGGAAGCTCGAATGGCATCTGAAACGTCACGTGTGGAACGGTGGCGGGAAGGGGATTTCAGTTGTTATGTGTCGAATTTCTTAACGATGAAATGCCGAAAAGTCGTTATGGTTGGGAATTTTTTATAAAAAACTTCGAATTAAGGAAGTTGAACTTCGAATTATCCACGATTTCTTAACATTGATTTAATAAGAAATTCAAGGGACTAAGAGAAATCTTCGAATTAACCACGATTTCGAATTAAAGACGTTCGAATTATCCAAGTTGCACTGTATTTATAAATACTAAAGATTTTACCTTATTTATATTTACCAGCATTTGATTTTTCTAAATAATTCCTTATTTGGTTTTATCAAATGTTTCATTTTCACTTTATTATTTTTAATTCATCAGTGCATGTTAGTCTTCCCATTATTCATAAATACTGCCTATTTTAAATCGATTCTGGTTATTTCCCCTCTTCAAATGTTTTCTATGAAACAAGAGTAAAACTGGGGAAACTACATGAAAAAGAAATGGCAGTGTTTCTCAACTTGTTCTGTGCTGCATAATCGGTGTGTCTATGATTTGGTGATTTCCCTCATCACCTTTCATAAAAGAACCTCAGTCCTTTACATTACTATAAGATCTATCTGAAATATAATAACTAAGATAAAAAATGAAAATTAAAAATAAATCAATAATACAGTAGAGCCCCGATTATCCGCGAGTGCCACGAAAAATTTTTTTAATTACGAACCTCAAAAAAAACCAATTTTAATCCAAGCCAATAACAGGGAAAGTACAACAGGCCCTGCAGTGCGAAGGTCGAAAATTACTGACAGGTTTATTGTGCATCCTAATCCTATAGGCCTTCTCGGAATTTGTGGATGAGTGGTTGCTCTTGCTCTGCAGAAAGGTTTCTGCTGTACTATACATATTTTAAAAGTTTTGCATGTATAATAAAAGAAGTTTTTACGCTGAAATATTTTTTTTCGTGTTTACACCTCATCTTTAGTCTTTTTTCAGGTTATCCACGATTTTTACTATCCGCGGCACTATTCTGCGGATAATCGGGGCTCTACTGTATTTTTATTTTTTTAAAACCATTCTACACTAGGGGCTATCTCTTCTAACAAGTGAATGCTGAGAAGCGCACGAAAATGTGCTTAGAATATAAATCGCTCATGCCAAAAACAGGGGTGTGAGTCATTCTCATGCAAAACTGCACGTCTTACCACGAGAGACATTTGAATGATCACCTATTGAAGGTCCAAGAGAGGAACTTTGGTAACACGAACAAACAAAATATTGATATAATATTTCAATGTCGTGACTATATTGCTGTATTTCCCTCTGCTTAAAATAATTACGCTACCTGAACAACAATCTTTTTCTACTAACCTGATAGTGTTGCACAGCTATTTAGTTTTTCAAGTGCAGGTGTGGGATTTTAATGAAGTGGTCAGAACAATATGCACATCTGACTAAAGCCACTTTTTCACATTCATGAAATTGTTGGATTTTTGACAACATTCATGGGATTAATTCGCCTCATGATCGATGTACACTGTTTACACTCTAACCCACAACCGAACACTCCAAAAGATGGCCTCCTACTGCAGGTGTACTATTCACACAACTAGATTAAGTACTTGTTAGTGCAGGTACAACATGCCACCGTCGAATGGTGCTAGCAGACAATAGCCGAGTTTTGTATGGGAATGACTCATACCACTGTTTTTGGGATGAGTGATTTATATTCTAAACACATTTTCGTGCGGTTCTCAGTGTTCGAGGTCATACACTTCCCTTGTAAGAACATTTGAACCAACCAGAACAGACCTTAGAATCCTCTCAAAATACATATGATAAGAGCCTAGTTACCTAAATCACACTTATCCAATCTGAAATCATACTTGATTTAATAAAATTAACAAACACAATCGTGTTTTGAATATTCACCATCAATTCTAACAAAAAAAAAAGTTTTGAAAAAAGACTTGTCACAATGTTAGAATTCTCAAATAAGAAAAAAAAAAATCACTTTTTTAACTGGGAACTACTTTCAAACAAAGGGCCAAAGAGGATAAAGATCTTTTTAATTTATTTGCAGATATTTTTTTTATCAGTCTCACAATTACCATACATTGTTTCATGAAGTAAAAAACATACTAACTACTAACAATATTAACAGGCTAACTAGTTAAACGTATTTATGTTGCAAATCACAACCTCAGCCATTGTACATCATTACAAAAGATAATTCTCTATTTGTTTGGTGTCCTTATAGACCATGTTGAAAATCTGCTTAATGCAGGTGAGAAATATATTTTTTAAACAAATTTAGTATAAACTTTGTTACTAGGTTGTAATTTCCTGCAGCAAACTTAATCTGCAAACCATATTATAAGAAAGTAATAGAGGTTACAGAAATTAGTAAACAATGCATAATTTTTTTTCCCAACTATTTATTTCAAATTATATAGCATGCACATACAAAGCCTTCAAAGGCCATACAAATTGCCTTCCTGCTTGATGGTTCATTATCATACTGTCTGGAATTTCCATTGAACATCTGTAGCACACTTTGTTTTTCTCAAATTCTAACCCACAGAAAGCCTTCTTGGCACCTGAGGTTGCCACCTTTGCTATTAATGCCAGTTGCAGGCGAATGATGGAACTACAGTAGAGCATTGATTATCCGAATAGCAATCAACCGAAACATCGCTTAACCCTCGGCTAGATAAAAATTTTAAAAATTAAAGAAGAGTCTCAGGTCTGAAGCAAAAGTCAATTTTGGACTTCTTTTCCTAAACTGTATGTCTATACAATATACAATACACTATAATAAATTACCGTCTTGTGACTTTGTTGCGTTGTTTTTATCTTTTACATTAATTAGCAATGTTTAAAATACAATATAAGGTTTTGTGTTTAATATGTATCACTGTTTCTGTGTTTCATATTGCTCTTATGACACAATTTTAAATTTTAATGTATAATTTTTTTGTAAATGATCGGTTATCCGAACATCCCCCTTGCTCAGTGGCATAGCGAGGGGGGGGGGATCGCCCCCGCCTAGGAGGGGCCCCATGACGAGACGAATTCATATTTAAAATTTATTAGTAGTCCTATTCACAATGTTTTTTTTTTTTGGTTGTTGAAGGCCCTGGCCTAGGGGGCCCCACCAGCCATCCTAGGGGCCCCATTCACCTAACTATCCCGACCAGTCCCTTTACCACAACGTTTTTTTTTTTTTTTTGGTTGTTGAAGGCCCTGGCCTAGGGGGCCCCACTCACCTAACTATCCCGACCAGCCCCTTTACCACAATGTTTTTTTTTTGGTTGTGGAATAATGGAACTCCCGCCCCGGGCCCCCAAAGGCATTGCTATGCCACTGCCCGTGCTACATTGTTTTTTGGGTAATTGATGCTCTACTGTATATGCTTTGGTGATAAATCTGAAAGGATCTTTTGAGCAATCCTCTTCAAAATGATACATATGTGAAAGTGATACATTTGTAGACATTGTGCAATGAATTATGGAAAGTGTTACTGGACTTTTTGTACATCCTGCATTAAGTGAGTGTTTCAGAAGTCAGAACTGATGTCATAATTTAGAAGCAATATAATCTCAGGGTCTTCACAATTTCCCAATGTCTATTGAAGATTATTTTCAATTGCTGATTCCTCAGAAATGACAGCTCTCTTTCTCTTCTGCCTATGTTACCTGAAACATTTTTTTGCCACACACTGTTCTAGCTGAAGATGACAATAAATTGAATAGTTGCACAAAACTTCGAGTTCAGTCCATACGGAGCTCAGATGATTACTTCAGTTAGTAGCAATGGACATACATATACTATTATTAGCCTTTTCCACTCCTTTTTGATGGAAGTCCTCGTGCCCCATATTTTTGTTCATCAGAGATTCCTCTACAAATGTGCCATTTCCATTATTTATATTAAGAAATTGGAAAACTCAAATCAAAGCTTACACCATTTACCAAGTTTCTTTCCCTTTTCTTCTGGATGAAATTCTTGATTGTCTGATTTTTGGAATTTAATGGTCTCTCTAAAACATCATCCAATATCTGCTTTCCCCCAATATTAATTATGAAAAATTAACTGGACTGATACACATCATTTTATAATTTCCTCCCTTTTCTGAAGAATTTATGTCAAACCAACGCAGATTTCAACCATTTTCAGCCTGACCATTTCGGATTGGGATGAAAATTGGTATAGTTGTTTATCCATCAAATATATGTAAAAGTCTAAAATTTTTTTCGGATAGGTTCCATAGATCCTGAGTTATGGGAGGTCAAAGTTGATAAAAATGGCGGATTTTCACACTGGCGACCTTTACATTTTCACTAATATCTCAGCTACTAATAAAGTTACAATGTTGGGAAAGATATCATTTCAAAGTAAACTTAATGAGCTAATAAATAACATTAAAAACTTTTTTTTCAAGGAAGAAAAAAAATAATTCCGGACAACTTGAAAACTTTGACCTCAAATTTCTAAAAAGTGGGTCATTTTTTTTTTCTCAAAAAAATATATTATTTAGATTATTGTGTTTTCTACTACCATATCAAATTTTATAGTGGGCCAACCATGGGATCAAGAGATATAAAATATTTTACTTCCTACTATTGGCGAATGTGTAGCAACAATATTGCCAGTTGCACAGTCACAGCCTCTTAGTGAAGGGAATTTGTACTATTATTTATATGTAATTCTTTATCTTGCCACTAGATGGCAGGTTAGTGAATTAATAATACTGAGGATCAGACCACTTTCATCTTGTGACAAAGAAAGTAATTCACAAGCAGCCATTGTATAGTGAAGGAGTGTGTTATAGTTGTGGTTATTAATCTGAAGGTGCTTTGAGTTCTATAAACAGGTAAGCTCCCTTTAAATATAAACCTCCTTAAAACTGCCTTTTAGTTAGGCCTATAATTAGCTTTCAAATTGACTCACAAAAACTTTAATTTCAACAATGAAAATTTTATGTGGGCCTACATACTTTAAATATGAAAGTTTTTAAGGCAGCACTTTTCAGTGGTTACTCTATTTTAAATTGAGTGTTTATTTTGTTTTTTCAGATTAGTCTGAAGCTTCCTGAAAATAAGCCTATTTGAATAAAAATGGACAAAGGCAAACATTTCAAAAGTGTAGGCTGCAATCCTTTAAGCAGGAGTCAGCATTCAAATTTCAGAGCTGGGTTAAGGACAGTGACATCATGGATGATTGAGAATTTTTCTCTAAATCCTTATGATAAAATTTGTGTTGGCTGCCGTAAGGAACTTGCAGCTCAGTTTAAAATGAAAGAATCAGAGGATATTAATTCAGATGGTTGCTCATCATCTCAACAAGATGATGATCATATAGAAGAATCTGTTGCTCTGCAAAGTTTAAACAGCAGTCTTCAAACAATTGGGGAGACTCCTGTTAAGAAGAAACGTTTGCATGAAAAACATTATTCACAACAGAAATTGGAGAAGATTACTTCTGCTGTGAAGAATAAAATTTTGCATATTCCTGAGGACATTGAAACTCAGCCTATTGATCCAGAACAAGAAATTATTTCACAGCTGAAACACAGATTCCAGACAACGGAAGACTATAGCTTCAAGATACATATCTTAACAGTATTGCCTATCAGTTGGAGTTACAGAAAAATTCATGAAGAATTTACAGGTGCAACAGACTGGATGATTCGAAAGGCAAAGACCCTTGTTCGTGAGTTTGGAATTCTATCATCCCCCAATCCTCGCCCAGGAAAAACACTTTCTGAAGATGTTAGCTGTTTAGTTAGAGCATTTTACACAAATGATAACTGCAGCAGAGCAATGCCAGGAAAAAAAGATTTTGTATCTATGAAGCAAGAAGGAAAGAAGGTCCATGTTCAGAAAAGACTTGTTCTTGGAAATTTAAAGGAATTATATGCTCATTTTAAAGAACAAAACCAGACTGTTAGGTTTCAGCAAGTTTTCAGAACTGAGACCAAAAAATTGTGTTCTTGCTGGTGCCAGTGGAACACACGTGATACATCAAAATGTGAAATTAATGTTAAGTGCCTGTAAACTTAGTAATCTCACAGCTAACGCTGAAAAACAACTTTCCTCATACAAAGACTTATTGCGCTGTTATGTGCAGTGTACCAAATGTTAATTGTTATTTTGGTAACTGTACAGTGTGTCCAGGACCAGATGTATTGAGAAACTACTTGGATGATTTATTTTCTACTAATGGTATTGAAAACATCACATATAAGCAGTGGATTGCTACAGACTGTACAACTTTAGAAACCTTAACAAAAAAAAAACCTCAAGATTTTTTGGAGACACTTATGAAAAGCTTATGATTCTCCGCCAGCATTCGTTCCTGTCAGAACAACTGTCTGCATTTTTCATTGAGCGAAAGGACACTCTACTAAATGATGAATGTGCTGTGGTGTGTGATTTTTCAGAGAACTATTCATTCATTCTACAAGATGCAGCACAGGGATTTCACTGGAACAACTCACAGGCTAAAAATTCATCCATTTGCAATATACTACAAAAATGCTGAGAAAGTACTCTATCACTCAAATTTAGTTGTGATTTCAGATTGTTTAGTATATGACACAACTGCAGTACATTTGTTTCAACGTCAACTGATTAATTTTCTTAATGAAAAATTCAGTAGTCAGTTCCGAAAAATTATTTACTTTTCTGATGGTGCTGCATCCTAATATAAGAACAGAAAGAACTTTATAAATTTGTGCTATCACGAAGAGGATTTCAATATTCAAGCGGAGTGGCATTTTTTTGCCACATCACATGGTAAGAGTGCATGTGATGGTCTTGGAGGCACTGTGAAGCATTTGGCTGCCGGAGCAAGTTTACAACGCCCATTTAATGACCAAATAATGACACCATACCAGTTGTATGACTTTGCTTCAAAAGAAATATCTGGAGTGAATTTTGCATATACATCACAGGAAATTCATTTGAAAGAAAAAGTGTGTCTTGACCAACCATTTGCTGTAACCCGTACGATACCAGGAACACACAAAATCTATTCTGTTACACCTGATGGAAAATTCCACATCAATGCTAAGTTATATTCATATGCTTCTACAGTTGAAACTTCAGTGTCTCCTCAAAGCTTTCATATGAACTGGAAGAAATCAGAGGTTTTGTAACCTGTGAATATGATAAGAAATGGTGGTTGGCATGGAAGACACAGATGATAATTGTGAGCTTCTTATACCCTCATGGTCCTTCACCATCTTTTATTTATCCTTCAAAACCAGATATTCTTGAAGTACCTCGTTCAGTTATTCTGACAAAAGTTGATCCTGGAACTATCAGCACTGGGAGAACATATAAACTTAGCAAAGAAGAAATTACACTGGCCAATAAAAAATTTAAATTATTTGGTAAATGAAAGAAGTGGACTTTCAATACACATTATTCTAAGTGTCCCAAGTGTTTTAGATTTTCATTGTTATTATTTATTTTCTCATATTATCTGTACATAAGAGACCTTCTTGTAAATAAAAAAGTGTAGTATTACATGGAAACATTATTTTGTATCTTGTGATCCCAGGGTTGGCCCATCATAAAATTTGGTATGCTAGTAGAAGACACTTAATCTAAATAATATATTTTTTTGAGAAAAAAAAAATCCACTTTTTAGAAATTTAAGGTCAAAGTTTAAACGTTGTCCCAAATTATTTTTTTTCTTGGTTAAAAAAAATAAAAAAATAATGTCATTTAATTAGCTCATTAAGTATACTTTTAAATGATATCTTCCCCAATACTGTAGCTTTATTAGTATATGAGATATTAGCAAAAACGTACAGGTCAGTAGTGTGAAAATCGACCATTTTGGTCAACTTTGACCTCCCATAACTTGGGACCTATGGAACCTATAGGGAAAAAATTTTAGTCTTTTACATATCTTGGATGGATAAACAACTTTACAAATTTTCATCAAAATCTGAAATGGTCAGGTTGGGGGATGTGTTGGTTTGACATGGAATGACCCAAAGAAAAAATTATCATAAGCAAAAACCATCCTATTAATTTCAGTAATAAGATATTTGGAATACTTTTGGAAAAAGTTACTACTCTACATCCACTTACGCAAGAATCAAAACTTCCAGGAGAGACAATTAGGCTGTCCAATACAACCTGGATTTTTGAAATTAGATTAAGAACTGCTGTCTGTTCTGCAGGTGAAGGGGATAAATCTTGATTCCTCTTAAGAATTGCCTTTAAATAAAAATAGGTTAATTAAAACAAGTTTCATGATATGTTTTCTGGCAGATATAAAAAAGCAAAGTAAACAGTAAATTGGGTTTATTAATAATTAAGGAAAATGTTCTTCACTTACAATAATACTGAACATTAATATATAAGAACTGAAATTGAAGGGACAATTTAATTATGAACAGATAGGTTTATTTAAACCTATCTAAATTTATTAAAATTATAACTACTATAAAGAATAATGAACTACTATAAAACATAATGAATTAAGGTGGTCTACATTCAGTTAAATCAAAGAGGTAAATCATGACAATTAACCATTCTTTTGATTTTATTAAAAGAAAATTTATACCTGGGTTAGGAGAGAATCATCATCAGCGGGATTAATTCTTGGAAAGTGACCTTCACACTGCAGTCAGAAATTTATTGCATAATTAATTCAATGGATAATATCACTGAGAATGATTATTAACAGAAATAAATATAAAGATAAGGAAGTGAAAATAAAATGCCCTTACTTGATAAAAGCAAGCATAAAAAAATGAAGAATTATCCTACAGTTTTGAAATACTTTGCATATCCTATCATCACGACCGACAAATATTTAGGATAACACAAGATGATAAATAAATAGTTAATGGGGTAGCTTAGAAATAGCATTATTTCTTCAACATACATTACACCTTCTCAGAATATAAAATATATAATTTATTCTCCCCTTTATTTAACTTCCTGAAAATAACAATATTTCAGTCTTCTTATCACTAGAATCACAAATGTTACAAAGAAAACGGTCATCAACATTTAAGCTGTTAAAATTGTCCTACTTGTGATTCCTCTAAATAACTTTAGAACTAGTGAAAGATCATTTTGAAACTTGATGTACATATTTATGAACCAAGAGATGACTATCTCTCTTTTGTACTTGAAAATTTTTCTTTGATCAATTCAATATGACAATGATGAAATAGTTATGCCACTGTATTTGCATTACATAATTTAAGCAACTGATTTGTTGCCGTAATGTTACCATATTTTATTTGTAAATGTCATATAATCTTAAGCAGTAGATATCCATCTCCAATTTAGATCAAAATTTTTTCACACACATTTTCTTCGAAATTAAAAAAAAAAAAAAAAAAAAATCGCCCCCTTATAACTAACTTAATTTTTTAATATTTTAATAAGTTTTAATTTTTTCTTATTAAAAACAGAAATAAGAGTTAAATGGATTTAACTGGCATAGCAATCCAAGGCCCTTGCAGTAGATTAGTTATAAAATCATCACACTAATTTTAAAATAGATCATTTGATTTTTGAATTATTCTTTTAAATATTATTTATGAATAAAAATTGCTGTTTACTATTAACAAAGAGCAGGTATAAAATTCATTAGCAACTTTTTACTTATATATACTTATTATATACAGCAACTTATAGAATTGTGTTTTGTTTTTTTACAATGAAATGATTTATGAAAATTTAATTTTAGTAAAACTAAAGAACCATACTATTTGATTTCATCATAATCATGTACAGATTATAATGCAAGAGTTGAACATGAGATTCTAAAATGTTGCAAATGTAAATAGAAATTTCATCAGGAAATGAGAAAATTGAATCTTTTAATTTTTTTTTCCTTCAAAATTCATCATGTGGATGCTGATAATTTTTAATTCATTTGAATACAATTTGATGGAAAACTGAAATAAGAAAACGGTTCTGAAACTTCAGGAAAGTTGTTATCTGTTGAGATGCTAGTTCACAGAGAAAATGACTTTTAAAATGTAAAACTTTAAGATAAGAAATTGTACATAATCTGAACATGTTAATTTTAAAACGGCAGAAAAAGATTTAATCTTTAAGTAGCTTCCTGGTCTGCTGGGAAAAGATTAAAACAAATATGACAAACTAGTCAAAGATGGCATGGATCTTTCGAATCAGTTATACAGTCGAACCCCGCTATAATGAACCCGGGATATAGTGAACACTCGGTTAAGGTACCTTTCCGCTCACTGCTGCAGAGCAGCGACTGCAGCCCTGGGGCGGCAACCTTGACTGCCACTCTGTTGTCCCTTCTATTTTCAATACAAACGTTTCTGTTCACTACTGCTGCACGTGACGTCAGAGCAGCAGAAGGGCTGCAGTCGAAAAGGAAGGAAAAAATGAGCAACCATCTTGGTTGCTGCATGCAGCAAGTGGTCAGAAGAAAGAGTTTATTGATTAAAACAAATGCATTTTTAATATTTCAAAATTTAAAAAAATACGTTCAGTTAATGAATATGATATTTCTGTAATAATCTATATATTTATTTTTTTATTTCAATCGATTATATTAAATAAAAATAACATTTAATTATTTATGTATTCACATAAAATTAGAAGATATGTTTCCTGATGAAAAAAATCATTTATAATCAAGTTAAAAAAGGAAATCATTAACATCTAATGCCCAACTAACTAGCTCTATAAAAATTAAAAACTCACTAAAAGATTTCTTCAAAAATAAAAAGCGCCTAAAAATCAAAACAATATGAAGTATATGAGAAAATTTAATAAGGTTTTCACATATTGTCACCTTTTTATTTTAATGGATTATATTAAATCAAAATAACATTTTCTTTATTTATTTATTTATTTATTTTCAAAAAATCCTTTCGTAATTTACGAATTTTTTGTCCATCTCTTATTATGTTTGCGACGTTTGGATTGCTAAAACTGTGGTTTGGAAAATTTTAATTGTCTTTCCTCTCCCCTCTCAGCGGATTATAACATTCCGCCGGATTTAGCTTTTTTTCAACCCTGAAAGGAATAATATCAGCGAAATACTTGTTCCTATTATAGGAAAAAAAATATTTATTTATAAATAGCAAATGTAACATAAATCAAAATTTAGTTTTTTTAATTTTTTTTTGTTTATTCTTTATACTTTGAACTATAAACTTCAATCTTCAGATTTCAAGTTAAAATAACTTTATAGATTTTATTTTAAAGAAATAATGGTTTTTAATCACATTCCTAAAATTGCTACGTATTGTCTTGTCCTGATTGAGTTTTGTCCAGATGGACTGAATTGAGCAGTTTTGCAACCTTGATGGGTCGAAGAAGGGAGAAAATACCCCCGGGCAGAGGGCGGCAGTCAGTCAACGGAAACGTAGCTGCTGCGCAGTCTAGCACATCCCTCCTTCCCTTCCCTAGAAGCACCTCCCCTACCTGCTGCTGCAGCAAGTGAGCGGAAACGTACCTTTATAGTGAACTTTTTTAATGGTCCCGACCGGACTCCCATTTAACTAATGTTATTTTATATGCTTAAAGTGGACAGCTGAGAAAATGGCAGTTCAGTTATAGTGGACTTAAATTTCATTTCCACAGATTTTTTTTTTTTCAATTCTCCAACTTTAAACTTTAAATGCATTAAGCTCATTTTTTTGCCCCTAAATACGATTTCTGTGCTGCAGCCCATGGACCAGGGCATTATTCGCAGCCTGAAGTCCCACTGTAGGAAGCAGCTAGTGATGAATATTTTAGAGAACTACAAAGAGAACAACACAGAATACAACATCTCTCTATTGGAAGCAATAATTTTGTTGAAAAGCCATGGAGACAGGTGACATCAGCAACAATCCACAACGCTTTCCGGCACGCCAGTTTTTTGATGTGTTGTTGGTAGGAAAAGACGCCACTGTGGAGGATGAAGACGATGAAGAAAACCTACCACTATTTCTGTGGCTGGAAAAGCATGGTGTGAACATGTTTCCATGCCATGGGAAGTTACTGAACAATTCGAATCTAGCGATGACTAAGTGTGCACTTTGGGAACCCTTACAGATGATGACATTGTGTCTGAAGTTAAACAAAAGAACGATGCTGAAGAAGACGACTTAGAAGACAATGCTGAAGAAGAATGTGAAATTTCGACACCTTCTATCTCGGAAGTGAAATCGGCTGTGAATATCCTGAACTTTTTTTTTTCTACAGAAAATGTGAACAAGAAAACAATGGATTCTTTACTAATTGTTGATAAAAAAAATTGATGAACTCTACTTAAAGTCGAATTGTATTCAATCGAAAATAACTAAATTCTTTCATAGTAGGGAAAAATAAAATCAAGTTTTAGGTGTGTAAATACATTTTTCTTCTTTTTGATTAATATTTAATTAATTAATAATATATACGGTCGGTGCACTTAAAGAAGAACCTCCCAGAATGCAGCTTATAGATTGAGCTTTCCTGGCTTTTCTTCCATTGAAATGGAAGAGAAAATGGCAGTCGCCCAACAACGATGTGATAAGTAAAAAGGATGCGTTGAAGGTCACTGCAGAATATACTACTAAAATTAGAATGTTAATATTGCTTTAATAAAAGAAAATATTCCCCCACCCCCACACAAACAAGTAAATATTAATTTAATACATATTTCTTTTTGGTGCGGTTCCTTACAAGTTAATTGAACAAAATAACGCACGTTAATTGAATTTCTGAATATAAAAATGATTTATGAGTCAAGTTCTCATCAAAAAAATTCATTTTCTTAAAAAAAAAAAAAACAAATAGCATACTTAAAAATCAATACACTGAAATGAGAAATTTATTTGATCATGGAGATTCACTGAAATGTTTGTTTTTACAATAATAGAAAATATTTCAGGGGATATTGAAATTTGCTGTTTTAACCACTACGTTTGCTATTGTTATTAGTCTAATTTTTATTAATTTTGTTAATTTTTTTTTTTGTACGGAAACTCAGTTGTGTTACAGTGGTTACATGTTTGTGTTTTACTTTTTACTTGTTTGTGTGGGGGTGGGGGAAATACTTTATTTTATTTGTAAATAATTCCAAGTCTCGTCCAGGAAAACGATGTGACATTTTTCGTTTCGCATACGCCTTATTGAACGCAAGTAAAGGCAGCGGGCAGCAACGATGTCACTTCGTTCAAGCAAAACAGATCGGTGATTGACTTTTTTGAAACGAAATCCTAATTTTCTCAGAATCACACGCATACTTGTTGACTGACCTGTAAATTGAATACATTTCCTAGCTTCGGCGACAATCGTCCTCAATGTCGGCCATTTCTTCTTGATATGCAAATCACCAACAATTTGACAAATGACGTAACAATCAAAATCGTCAGGCGAACTCTTTGGAGCCAAACGAGGCCTTTTTCTCCCTGGCGTTAGCAGCAATGGCGACTGTACAATTCTCTTCACCGTAGACAAACTCACTCCAGTATATTCTGCAACGCATCCTTTTTACTTTTCAAATCATTGTTGGACGATACATCTTCTAGAAATCGACGAGCAACGTTAAGAATAATTTCCCTAGCTTGACTGTTGATAACTCTTCCTCGTCGAAATGTTGATTGTGGACGCGCGACCGCCATTTTTTCTTCCATTTCAATAATTACGAAAAGCCAGGAAAGCTCAATCTATAAGCTGCATTGCATTCTGGGAGGTTGTTCTTTAAGCGCACTGACCGTAAGAAATTATGTACTATCGCAATCACTATTTCTAACAATACTACTGTCATATGTTAAAAAATATTTTTTCAAAAAATTTGGATATAGTGAACCATCGGTTATAGTGGACTTATTGTTGGGTCCGTAGACCGTTCACTATAGTGGGGTTCGACTGTACAATCATTTTTGAAATTAAAATAAGAGAAAAGATCAGGAAGATATTTAATATTATGAGAAAATTCCTTTTGTTGACAATACTTTCGACAGACAATTATGAAAATATTGCTAGCCATCAGTGGTCCCAAGTAGTCCGTATAAGGATTCACCAATGCTACACGGTTGATGCTTTAGGATGGGTACTTTTTATTCAAAGTAATTTACATTGAATGAAACTAAAGTTCATCAAACAAATGTGGTTCTGTGGATTCTTTCTCCAGACACGGGAAAACAAAAATAAAATGGTTCTCGGTGGCACTTGACCAATTGATTCAAAGTCATCTCCACCTCTTGATGACAATAGACCTCCAGTAGCAGAATTTTCTGTATCAATCTGCAGCACCAGTTTCAAGCCAAAATTTATCTGCAACTCTGAACGATGCAGAGCCAAGCTTACTATCATAATAAATTACTATCATTTTAAAGCAAAATTTGCATTTTAAAATATATGACCAATAATACATGCAGACAATATTTATACAGTTTAAAATTGAAATTGCAGTTAATGCAAGCTAAGAGAAAAGTAATATCTGAAAGTAATATCTCAGGCTGAAATTAAAGAAAAGTAACTTAAACACAGTTTAATCTTTCAAAATTATTTATTATATAACTTAGTGAAAACATGGTAAGCATTTATCTGAACCATTAATAACTACTTTCGAAATAACAGCATGTTTAAAAGCAACATTTGTAGACACATGCTTAAAATGTTGAAAGTATGACATTCCCATATTTTTCAACTAATGCAGCTTTCAAAAATTTGTGTATCTGCTTACATCCACTTTCAGGAGCATTAAGCATAATAAATACACTCATATCTGATGTGCTTGGGAAGGCGCCATCTCATAGAGAGAATAGAATGCTCAATTATTCAAAAAGAAAAGAAAAATACAATCATCTGAAAATCGGAGCGCTCGCTGTTTTGCTGCACGATTTCTGCTACCGGGTAGACTTGTACTGCCGTTTTACTATCCTGCACTGACTGGAAAGTGACTTTCTCTCCCTGTTTTGTCAGTGTCACAATCAAGCTTCTGATTAGCTGTTTCTCAAAGCTAACAGTGCTTTTTCAAATAAAAACAATATAAACCTCTATCTATCAATCGTGAATCACTTCTGCTGCTTGGTGTTAGTGAGAGAGCGGACTAACATCTTTGGCTTTGCTCAGAAACTAAGACTTGCTTCTCTCATTTGGCTGCCACTGCTACTCTTCTCTTCTCTGCTGTTGAAGGCGGCCTTTGCCGCGGATGAACTCTTCTCTTCACTGGGAGGCTAACACCGACTAACAGCTTTCTTCTTTTCTGGAGAGGGAGACCAACTTGTGACTGGTTGTCATCGCCACTGAACTGCCTCTCCCTGCTTAAAGTGTTGTTTATATAGCCGGCAATGCTTACATTTGAACAAACCAAAGGGGCACAGACTTCGTTCAGAGAGAAATGGTATCACCATATCATTAACTTGGGAACAACATCATTCATTTGAGAGCAATACTGCAAGAAAAACTGTGTTCCGAGTGATCTGAAGATGGTCCATTTTGATCGTACTTCTGTCAACAACATTAACCAGGTCCCCACTCGTCACCTTTCTGTTCTCTTTCTGACTGTCAGTTAACAGATGAGGAACAAAATGTTGGCAGACGTACCTCATCTTCAGAACACACTTGATAATATCGAGACACATAGAGGCTAATATACCGGCTTGTAGTGCTACCTCTTCTAATGTTTGCCATGCGTTCTCCTGTAGAGAGATCCATACTGTTTCGATAATCTGTTTGGTTTTCACCATTGGCCGTCCTGGTCGAGGATAGTCTTCCAGTGATTCACGGTCTTCTTTGAAGCATTTATGCCAATCAAATACCTTCCTTCTACTTAGACATCTATTGCCATAGGATTTTTTCAAAAGTTTAAATGGTTCAGTACGAGTTTTTCCTAAACGTTGACAAAATTTAATCGATGATTTAAATTCAAAACACTGACATTTTGCCGAATGAAAACTAGTTAATCTCATTTCAGACGTTCCATCCTTGCATGTATGCTCGTGAGATTAACATCATGTGTGGCCAATGATTGTTGCTGTATTATGTTTGAGATATGACCTAGTTCTAATAGCAGATAAGAATTTAATATAGGTAGTCCCGGAGTTAAAAAAGTCATCCTTGTTTAAGATTTTGCCTGAAAGAAAACTGCAAGGAAAAACAAAGATTTTTTTTTTTTTTAAATCTTACTTCAATGTTACTGTTCAACCATTGGATATTTCAAGAAAGACTTCAGAATTCAATTTTTCTACCCAATTATTTGTAGATGATACATAACAAATTTCAGTAAACTTTTTTTTTTTTGTAAAAACCTTTATACTACTTACCCATGTCAAATCAAATGGTAATCGAGGAACAAATGGTTTTACGCCTTTGAAGACTGCAGCTGGTCTAACACTTGCTCTAACTGGAACTCTTCCTCTCGCTCTCATCTTGTCTTCTTTTTCAATGTTTCTAATGAATATTTGAATAATAATAATAATAATAATAATACACTGGGCATTATGCAAAAAATATGACTAGCCAGCATCTAAAAATTCATGGGAACATCAAGTTGAAAAAGTTTTAGAAAATGAGGACGTCAAAATCTTGTGGGATTTTAGAATTCAAACTGATAGACACCTGGATCATAATACGCCAGATATAACAGTATTAACAAATAGAACTATTTTCATAATTGATATTGCAATCCCTGGAGATGCAAGAATTTTAGATAAAGAACAGGAAAAAATTATAAAATACAGAGATTTGGCAATTGAAACAACACGGCTTTGGATGAAACACACGACAGTGATCCCCATCATCATTGGGGCACTTGGAACAATCTCAAAAAATTTTACCAAGTATTTAAACCAATTGCAGTTGTCTGAAATAACATCAGAACTACACAAAACAGCACTGCTTGGAACATCATATATATTGTGCAGATACCTGGTGGATACTTAGGTTTCTGGCTGAAACTTGTATCAACTGAAGGCTCCGGTCAGCGAATTTTCCACTGTTTCAAAATGTGTATAATAATGATAATAATAAGTTTAGTTTTTGTAAACATCACAAGGATAAACAAAATGAAAGATTCAAAAGATTCATCCCATTTTATAATGGACCACTTGAGGTTTACGCCCATACCGACATCACATATGACGTGTAAACTCATGCTGACAAGTAAACCTTCTCTCCTTTGATACCGGTTTTCCGGAAACCCATATATTTTCTGAAAGCTTATGTCACAAGTAGAAAAACTGTGAAATCTTAGGGGCAGAGGGACAAGCATTTAGGAGCTATAGGACCCACAAAGTATCAGTGAAGTGTGTGATGGACATATTCCCGTAATGACGTCTCTATTTCTTGTATGTTCCCATATGTTGCTGTCAAGAACTAACGTATTGTCAACTAACGTATTGTATGTCTTCACAGGAGCACATCTGGCATCGCGATAGTTTTCTGGCCCTGCAGTCCTTTTCCCTATATCAGTTCAGCACTCCTCGTTTCAAGAACTTGATTAAGTATGCTTTTTATAAGGGCGGATACTTGGACGACGAACCTGGAATATGGATTGCGCCAATGGATTAATGCTTCGATTCATTGACAAATGATGAGGCTATCGCTTTTGTAAAATGTGCCCATTGTGAACTGTCTTTCTGTCCGTCTCACTGTTTACTTGATGAATTGCACATTGATTGTCTCTTGTAATAGATTTTGTTTGAAGTCAATAACAAGTCACATTTTCAACATCCGTATGTATATTGTTTCTTCCTTTATATTGAGATCTCCACCTTCTTACCATATTATTAGTTCATATAAATACGTGAAACGAGCATTTTAGCGACTTTTGGTGTCATGTTTCCAACACTGATACTTTGTGGGTCCTATAGCTCCTAAACCAGTGTTTCTCAACCTTTTAGTACTTGCGACCTAATTTTCAATCACAATTCTCATTGCGCCCC
>JAFIDM010012231.1:155704482-155757033 GCA_023159025.1 Thereuonema tuberculata
TCTTAATGAAGAGTAACAATAATAAAATAATTTCTTACCTTTCACATACATACACACAAGAGATCACAGAAATTAAACAATTTAAATATCAGAATAACTTTCATAAGAATCAAATGATTTACTAAATTAGCTGTGAAAAATGACTATAACACAAGAACTAACTGGCATACATTTTCCTTCTTGAGCTGTGTAGAATTCTTTTCAGTAAAATGGTTAACAATGATGCATTGGCTTTTTAGCCATTACATTTCAAGAATCTAGGCTCCAGCAACTTCTGAATTCAATGGCTGTGAACTTGTTGCAAAAACTCAGCAAAGGAACCTTCCAGTTACGCAGTTTTGAAATTTACAAGGATTTGCAGCTTTATTTTTAGTTAAAATTAAAAAGTCATTATTTTCTTGTTTCACATAGAATATGATAAGATTTGATTTGAAATAGAAAACGTAATCAATAATAACAAAAACTATATCAAATTTATTAAGATTCAATGAAATATTTTATGAATGATGAGTATCTTTCATATTTGAAAAAAAAAATTAATTTATTGTCACCAAATTCTAGGAGACAAGGAAATTATAAAGCAAAATTAAAAATTTAGGCTACTGCAGTGTATCTCTAAACTAGACTGAGGGCTTAGAAATGAGTATTCTTAATGGAAGATAATTTAACAAACTGTAGCATGCTGAAAAACACATACACAAATAAAATTTTTAAAAATCACATACAGTAACTGTCTCTTCAGGTCCTTCTTGGTCGGCAGGACCATGATTTAAAGTTAAGAGATTCAAAAAAAAGATAACTTTGATTAAGTAAGAAATATATTTAAATATATTTCTTATGTAACCAAAGTTTGTGTGATTTTATTATTTGAAATGATTTTTCACAATTTTATTCAGGAGACAAACAATGTATTCCGACAGGTCACATTAATTCTCTATGGAGAAAAATCCACTAGCTCAGACAATATAATCCTTAGCTCAAATTCTAGTCCTTCCCAAACTCAATATCATCTTGTATTCCTATTGTGATAAAGTTGAAAGTCCCTCTTCCTTAAAGCAAAGTTCTGGTGTGTCACTATTTACGATGCGATTTCTCTTATTGGGAATTAAATTACTTGACTCATTGGACAGTAATAAGTTCATCTGAAGGCAGGATGCTTTGATAAAGTAAAACAAACCACAAAATTTAATTTTTTAAGTACTGATTTTCATCATGTAAAACATTCACAATTGTAGTTTTTTTAGGCAGCTGAAAAAGTAGTCATTGCAAAAGATGGGCTGAAAGGGATTTAAAGTGTGTCACAACTGAAACAATTAAGGTGGGGGGGGGATCTAATAACATTTATGCAACAACTAAGAATAAAAAAATAAACAAAATGTAACAGTGGAGATTAACATACATAAAACAACAAAGACAAAAGCAATAATGATTATTGAGAAAATATTAAATATAGAATTAAACAATTTCAAATTAAGTCTGATAGTGATTTCCTTGATATGATTTGGGGTTGGCAAATAGGTGAGAGGAAAAAAGAATACAGCTGTCTACTAAAATTATTATTCATATATTTTCGAAATTTGCTTCATTAGATAAATCTGACCTTCTTAGACTTCAAAAGGTAATGAATTGAATCAAACAATAACCATTCTGTTGGTTCTCTTCCTATGAGGATCACTATCCATTAAAGGCAGAAGCCTTTGATGCTTTTAATTAAAAGTAAACTTAGAATTGTAAAAAGCATTCTTGTTCCTTAGCATTGTGAAAAACCTTCTTTTATGAAAAAATGTGGAACCAAGCCTTTAATTTTAATCCATTAATTAAAAATTAATAGGAAATTTACAATTTTTAATTATGTTTTAGCTCAAATCTTGTAGGAAAAAAAGAATCTTCCATCTTGAAGATGTTAGCAAAATATATGTTAATTTTGTATTTTTGGTATAATCATAAAATTTGTAAATTTTAAGCTAAGGTGCAGGAAACTGGAAAAATGCTAACTGAATTTATTTTTCTCATGCTAATGCTTTTTTTTTATTATTTTATTTTTTGTAAATATGATAAATTAATATTTGAATATAAAAAGTTGTTAATTAAGCATTTTAAGAAACCTAAAATGGACAAACTTTTTTTTTTATTTCAGAAACAGGCATTGCTTTATCATTAAATAATCAATAATGTAGTTGAAGCTATTAGTAATTAATATATAAAAAAATAAGCTGGCAGTATGTATCTTCCAGTTCTCCCACAAGCTTTGGAAATTGGAATGATATGAACTAACATTGAAAATATTTCTGTAGGTTTATGCAAAATATCTTTGGTAGATTTTATGAATATTATGATTCAGTTATAACTTAATTAATTGTTCTTCTATCTCTGTAGCTTTAAGCCTGAACTTCAATGAAAGAGGATTTGAGATAAGTACAAGGGAAGCTTGTGTTCGAGTGCTTGTAGCTACAGTTCATCAGAATCTTCGAAAATTAGATCCAGAGCTTCATAGTAAGTTTTTTTTTTTTTAATGAAATAATAGTGTTTCATTTCTTTAACATTACAACAAATTTAAACTTAGCTTGATGTACTTTAAGCCAAGTTCAACATTTTAAAAACTAAACATTAGTTGCATCTGTTTTACAAGGGTGGTTCAACTCCTATCCAGAATTGGAATCGTGGATATGCAATGGTATTTTAGTCGCAGCAGGAAAGATGGCAGCTACAAGAGCTAAGAAATGGTATCTCATGTAGAGTAAAGCAGCATTGCATCATTAAATTTTCAAGAAGGCATAAAACCAGTGGATATCTGTTAGAGATTGAATGCACAGTACGGGGACGATGCCATGTCAAAATCACAGGTGTATGAGTGGGCAACAGAGTTCAAAGAAGGTCGGGTGGGAGTGGTTGATTTTTTCACATGCTCCTCGTATTTCCACTGCCGTGAATGACGTTGAAATTTCATGTGATGAACGGCTCATTCTCAGCAACCGACGCTTTACTATGAAGGAATTGGCCACAGAAGTGGTTATCAGTGTTGGAAGTGTAGAAACAATAATTCACCAACATTTCCACTTTAGAAAAGTTGCAGCCAGGTGGGTTCCCAAACTATTGACATTCGATCAGAAGGCCCTTCAAAAGGAAGTATCAATTCAGCATTTGCAGCTATACAAGCTGTTTTGGCCATTAAAGGAACACTTGGTTGGTTGCCTATTTCAGTCCAATGCTGAAGTTCAGAAATTCTTGCTGAAGTGGCTCCGAGATAGTCTCAAAGATTTCTTTGCTGCCGGCATACAAGCACTGCCACATCAATGGGACAAGTGTCAACGGGTGGAGGGGAGCTATGTGGAGAAGTGAAGGTAGTTGCGTACCATCACGCTTTCTTCTTTTCCTGCTTTTCCTGGGTAAGAGTTGAACCACCCTCGTAGATTATACTTGGGCTTTGTTGCAGAGGTTGTTAGTATTTCTATATTTTACTGTGCAATGAACTGTCACAATCAATAAAAGGCAATATTAACTTAAAAATTAGTTGCCTGCAAGGTCATTAATTGTAGAGTTACTAGGATGACGATGGATCTACTTCAAATTGCATATATTGTTAGCATATGGTATCCACGGAATGACCAAAAAAAGCCACAAGGCTATCCTTTTGCTAGTACTTTTGACTTATATTAAAGATGCAAAAAAACATTCAAAATTTTTCTTTTTGAATGTTTTGTAAATCGGGAATTTTCTTAAGACAGGACCATAACATAATCACAAGGCTGGTTAGTTGAGAATGATCCTAACTAGTAAACTGCATGTTCTTATTCTTTAACAGTAATTTTCCTAGATGTATTTAAAAAAGTAAGTTTATAGTTTAGCATCATCCATGAATTTAGCTTCATATTTTTGCTTGGTTGTTCCTATTTTTCAACATATTGATACGGAAGCCTTTTATTATCTTGTTGATATATAAGCTTTTCACTCTTTCTGCCTTCCTCTTAAAAGTCTCATACAATGAATGTGAATGACCATATTCTGTTTTCTTTTAAATCCTGGTTGCAGTTTGTTTTTTTTTTATTTTGTGGGGGGGGGGGTCTTTTAGCTTTATAAATAAAGGTAAATAAATATTTTATTTTAGAAGTTTCTTACAGTTCTGCCCTAGTAATCTTGAACAATATTGATATCAAAATTTATTTTTGATCTTGTAATTGCTTAGATTCTGTAATTCACATTTGATAATTATATATTTTGCATAGATTTGGTTCATATTAATAGTATAATAACCTCAAACAGAATAGGGGTTATAGAATAAGTAAATAAGAAGTTGTAATTTTCATTTGAAAAACAACTATTGTTGTTGTCCAATGGCTCGAACTGGCTCACACCATCTTTGATCTTGCTTCCCAATAGAGTCCAGGAAAATCTTTTCTTCTCTGCTTCTGCTCATCTAATTCATTGCAGATCAGGAGGTGATCTTTGTTCATCTTACAGGGTGTCTACCAACTGGGAAATCCAGGAAAACCGGGAATTGTACGGGAAATTTGGGTTGACATGAAATGTACGGGAAAATGAGACTATGTCCTTAAATTTTTAGCATTTTTTTTTTTTCCTTTGGTTGAACAGATCGGTTTAGCGATGTTTGTTTTTTTATTTTTTGGTTGAACAGAAGTTTTTGTGAAAATGTCCTTAAAAGTACGGGAATTGTCCTTAAATTTTTTGTTTGAGATTCAGTAGACACCCTGTCTTAGAATAAGGACAATCACAAGCAGTACATTTATCGGAATCCAAAATATTAATCTTCTTTAAATGTTCCTCTAAGGAGCCATGTCCTGTTGACAGACGTAAAATTGCTACTGATGTCTTTCTCTTAAGATCTGTAATTTCTTTAAATAAGCTTGATATATTTTCATATGGTTTATCTTTTAGATTTTCGTTTGAATTGTTTATGAATTCAAATTGTGAAACTTTTCTTCAGTGATTTAAATTTTCCTTCCGAAGAGATCATTCTCTTAGGTTTTTGTTGTAGAAGTGTTCCTTTTTTTGCTAATCTATCAGCCGCTTCGTTGCCTCCAAGACCCCTGTGTGAAGGTATCCACTGCAAAAATAAGTTTTCTATGTTATTTTTGACAACCTTCTATTTATTTCTAATAGCTTGGATAAGCGAGCTTTTCAGAGTATCATTATTTTGCAATTGCTTCAATTACTGACCTAGAATCAACCAGTATCATGATATTAGTATTAAGCCAGGGTCTGCTTATTAACTGCTATAGAGCTTCATTAATAACTAAAAAGCTTCACCATTGATTGTCATTTCTGAAAGCTATTAATTTTCTATCAACTTAAACTGTGGAAACTCCAGAAGAAAGGAACTAAACATTTGAATCTATTTCAAATACTGAACAGGAGAACATTCCTACCTGTTAAAAGTTACTGTTACATTGATAGGATTCTTAATCCCCCCAGATTAGTTCCATTTATAAAAGCATACGTTAAAATCCACTATCAGAGCTTCATAAGCACCCTCGTGAGAATCACTTTGTAGGACCTTTTCGATAGGGCATTTCACAGCTACTGTAGCAGCTACAGATTACTCATTCAAATGCATTTAATTGGAATACTTGAATGGAATGAAATTTCCTATGATTTTAATAGCAGTAACAGAAAATGAGTTGAAAGAATAAAAGTAATTGCAAGATGGGTTGGAAATATGGCAATATGTGGACATTTAAGGAGAATGTAATATGAGACAATTCCTATGAAGACTGAAGGAAGTGTGGAAGGAAAGGGAGTAGAGATGGTCAAGAGGACTACAGTAAACACTGGGAGGGTAAGTGTTGGAGATGCTTGCATTCCAAACAAGACCATCGGGTCAGAAACTATTCATGATAAATATGTAGGGGTGGGCGAGTAGTGGTCTTTTGATTCGAGTCGAGTAGTTGAGCCAACTACTCGAGTAGCACGGATTATAAGTAAAAGACTTATAAGCAGGGCCCGGATTTTGATGACCTAAAAATGTTTAAAAAATGACCTATAAAATGACTGCAAATATCCCATAAAATGACCTGAAAACTTTAAAAAAAATGACCTAAAAATTTGAATGAAACTGACATAATTTCATCACCAAAAAAATGCAAACAGACTACTTCATTGTATGTTGAAATGATTTTAATAGGTACCTAATATAATTTAATTATTATTTGCATACAAATACTGGTTATTATTTCAGTCTATTGTTTGGCACTCAAAGTTCTGTGTTCTTTTCTTCAAGGGTTGAACAAAGTCGTGAAGATTCTCGTCTTCGTATTCATCCTCACTTTCAGTTCCGTTAATATCCAGTACCATATGCAAAAAATGCATCATAAACCATTAAGAATGTGAGAAAATGACATAATGATGCGAAAAGCAAGCAAATGACCTAAAAATAAAATACTTAGAAAAATGATGAAAAAATGACTTAATAAATATGCATTTCTGTAATATGGGGGCCATGAACAGGATTTGTATATAAGTTAGCAATGTCTGTGGTGAACTATTTAAAAGATGACATGTCATCAGAATCCTAGCCCTGCTTATAAGACTTAGTTTCCAATAGTTTTTATTAAAATTTAAAACAAAAAATGTTCCTTATCTCTAAGATATTGGTTTACAATTATATGGGCCTACAAATGTAAAAACTCAAAATTATAAAATTTTGACTTAATCTTTTTCTTTACTTTTAATGTTAAAATGTGTAAATAAATAAATTGATGAATTTACCTGAAATGACCATACTTCAAGATACAAAAAAAAGTAAAAAAAAAGGGTCACGTGTAAATAAAATAGTGTCAGGTAAGTATTAAGCAGGCCTAATGTAATTCTAATATTACATTTAGAATTAATAAAGTAAAGTACCCTAATAAACTACAATGGTAACATGTAAATTATAACTTAATAAAAATGGAATTGAACTTTGAAATTTTCCTTCATAAGAGACCCTAGCGATCCTGGTGGCTGGCTGTTACACTAACTCAGTCTGGCAAGTATAGCGCGATGTATTCAAAAGGAATCAGCTGATACTATGACCACTTGCAGCACTGTTGTGTTGATCGATTTCGTATTTCTGGGGAGAACTAACTGGAATGGATTAAAGTTTGGACTTTGACTGTGGTAATGTGAATGCGTGTTCGAAACAAAGTGTATCTTCTTTAGTATCGATTCACACCCACTTCGGTAATATCGTAATCTTTTAGCAATACGCGGAAGGATATCAAACTCGTTGTTGAATATGCTGGAATTTTTGTAATGTTAAGAATCGGGACATATTTATTTTTGGCAACGTTAAGAGGAACTTTTTTTTACCGATACTGTCTCGGTCCCTTCTCTGTCCTGTTTGTATCGACTACGGTGTTCCGGAACAAAATAGATGACTGTTGACTTAATTATTCTACTTATTGCGTGATTATATGAATGAAATCAGTATTCATTTATAGGAATGGGAATTAAATAAAACATACTCAAGTATGTTTTTAATTTGTCAAACACATTTTTTGCAAAATAATAGCGATCGGCATTTTCAACACTTTTTAATTACTCGACTCACGTTTTCGAGTAGTCTCCACTACTCGCTTGAGCTCCGAGTATTAAAAAATACTCGACAGATACTCGAGTACTCGCCCACCCCTATAAATATGATCTCGGCAGTCTGACGTATAGTATATGCAATTCCTAATATAAGAGAGGAAATCTTTGCATTCTCATTAAACTGCATATATGGAATGTTAATATATACAGGAGGTGGACACAATAAGATGAACATCCATATGAAAATGGCCCATACTTCATTTGCGTAGTAGAGCCAAACCATCTAGAATAGATGTCTGCCACCTAGCAGCTGTGAAGGCAGAGGTATCAATCGATCAGCAGCTGTCGTATGCATGTGAAACTTGTGCTAGCAGTGAAATGCTGTTATGTCCAACCTCTCAGACTTCAAAAGAGGCATGATCATTGGAGACGCCTCGCTGGAGCTTCAATGATGAAAACAGCCAACCTTTTGGGTGTTGCAAGAAGCACTGTGTCAACTGTTACGATAGCTTACACAAAACATGGTAAGACATCATCTGCGAAATAGAACAGTGAGTGAAAGTCAAAGCTGACCAACAGGGATAGACTGGTATTGAAGCGAATAGTGACCCAGATAACCTGTATCAACCAAAACTATCCAAAGGCAACTGCATACTGTGAGCATTTATAGCAGAGCGACTATTCCAAAACATTGGTGACACAGCGTAATGCGTTGAAAAGAATTGCAATGGTGTTGCGAGCGCAGACACTGGACCCAACAGCAGTAGTGACACGTGATTTGGGCTGATAAATCTTTCTTAACATTATTTCAGACCACAGGACGTATTTATATGTGAACGCCCACAGAAGCCTTTCAAGTTGACTGCCTCCTTCCTACTGTTCAGCATGAAGGAGGCCCTGTGATGGTGTGGGGTGCAATATCTTGGCTTGTTCTGGGGCCATTTGTATTCCTGTATGGGAAGGTCACAGCACAGCATTATCTCGGCATTCTGGGCGATCATCTCCATCCTATGCTGCAGACTGTGTTCCTTGGCAAACGACCTCAGTTTCGAGACAACAATGCCTCCAATCACACTGCTCGTGTATCCAAGCTTGGTTCAATGAGCATGAATATGAAATGGAACATCTCGTCTGGCCTCCTTAGCTTCCTGATCTTAACATAATGGAACCTTTATGGGGTATTTTGGAAGTCAAATTTCATGCTAGGTTTCCACCTCCCTCCACACTTTCTGAACTAGAGATCGGTGTGCACGAGGAATGGCTGCGTATTCCCTTGAACATTGTGCATGACCTGTATTTGTCCATCCAATGTCCGAAGCAAGCTGTAATTCAGGCGAAGGTTGGGCCTGTACCTACTACAGTGCAACTTGGATAATTCGAAGCTGAAGGGACCACTACAAAACTTCGAATTATCCAAGACTTCGAACTAAACAAGTTACATCTTTTAACTTTATTTTCAGGTCCACTGAATGCTTGAAAAGATTATTATGTCATTAAGTAAATATTTATTCAGAAAGATCATGGTATAAAAGACTTAAACACTATATGTATGTAAACAAAATAAGATTTATATTACGTAAGCTACAGTACATATTACATTCAATACAGAAAATTATAGTTTTTGAAAAAATTGTGCAATGTCTGATTGTTTTGTAGAATTCAGTTGCTTAAGGTTAGCAAAATCATCAAGCATGTTTAGTGAACGGAAAACAGCTTCACTTATGTTGGTTTGTCCTTCAATGTACCGACGAAATTCGGCGCTATCCCGTACTCGTTGGCGATTTGGCATTTCTTCTTCACACCCTTTTCCACCTCGCGAATGACGGCGACCTTTTCAGCGAACGTTAAATTCTTGTACACGCGTGGTTTACTGAAAGACATGGTGACACTGACAGTAGGAAGCTCGAATGGCGTCTGAAGCGTCACCTGTCGAACGGTGGTGGGAAGAGAATTTCAGTTGTCACGTGTCGAATTTCTTAACGCTGAAACGCCGAAAAGTCGTTATGGTTCGAAATTTTTTATAAAAAACTTTGAATTATCCACGATTTTTTAACATTGATTTAATAAGAAATTCAAGGGACTAAGAGAAATCTTCGAATTAACCACGATTTCGAATTAAAGACGTTCAAATTATCCAAGTTGCACTATATTAAAGATTTTGTGTCGTTTCACAAGTGTTCATATTATTTTGTCCACCCCTTGTAACTGTCTGTTGTAAATAGATGCACTTCATACCGAAGGCTTTATTGTGTATGGGCTTTCAATTAATAGTGAATTATCTTATATTAGTCCCTATTTCAAAACTGAAACTTTTTGCATGAATAAATATTCGCTTTCTGTGAAAAGCTTGAATGCATTTCATGCAGTAATGAAAGTTAGTTTTACTTCGTTATGGATTAAAATAAACAAACAGTAAACTCCCGATTATCTGCAGGATTGGGTGGCGCGGCAACCGCAGATAAGCAAATTCTGCGGATAATCCGAAATAGGACGAAAATCAACACAAAAATGCTTTTAGCATGTTTTATTTACATTACGTGTAAATGTGTGACGTGTGTGTAGAAGGGGAAGGCTCTCCCGTAATTTAGTGAAACCTACTGGCCTAAGCTCCGCCCACAAGGTCGTTCTTTAACTTGTTTGTCTTCATTTACTTTGTTAGCCTCTTTTATTGCTTACCTTATTCTAAATTTAATTCCGTGATTTTCTTTTACAGTAAAAAGAATGGAAACAGGAGAGGTCTGCGGATAATCGGGAGTTTACTCTATAGTTTTTTGCAACTTATTGTTAACAGATTGTTATCTCTCCAAATGGCAGAATTAATGTGGGAATAAAATGATTAGTATAAGACATTATTGAGACTGCTTAAAAGAGTCAGAAAACAAAAGAACGACTGCTAGGAAGCCTGCTTTTTAAGATTATACCATGGTATCTATGACTTCAAAAGAAAACTTAGAACAATGGCTTTTATGAAAAAGATTATGCCGTACATCTGTTTTTGAAAATTGAACTTTACATGTACACCCATTTTCAACAATTACATTATTTGCCAATATTCAATAACAGTTAAAATATATTTTTAAATAGCTTCAAAGATAGCAGATGAAAGCCTAATATTTTTGCACCTTATTTCTCATTCATTACACAATGGTTAGTCGTAGGCTTAAATATTCTCTTAAGATTATCGAATGAGTATTTGTATATGTGAAAAGTTAAATCAATTTTTAAAATAAACAATTTAACACATTTAATACTTTATTTTAGTGGATGCTAAGATTCTTCAGTCCCACCTTGCTGCCATTCGCCATTCTCGTTGGTTTGAAGAAAATGCTCATCATTCAAGTATCAAAGTACTGATTCGTCTCCTGCGTGATTTGCGAAATCGCTTGGAAGGACTGGAACCTCTGTCGCCATGGATGCTTGATCTTCTGGTAAGAATCAGACATCCTTCGTATTACTTAATATTCTTATTTTTAAATGGGATTTATTTAATTATTAATTTACTTATTTGTTTATTTCTTTATTTTTGATAGGCACATTACGCAATCTTGAATAATCCAAGTAGACAAGCTCTTGCTCTTAATACATCTTTCAGGTAAGTGGAGGGAAAATTGTAAATCAGAATAAATAAAAATTATATTAGAAATTGCTATAAATAATTATAAAATTTTCTATTTTTATTTAAGTTATTATAATTTTATAATGCAAACTGGCATATATGAGCAAGATGAATTTCAAAATATCCTTTATCTGACAGTTCAGGAGCTCAGCACTTGTTATTTGCTTCAAGAAGAATTTGCTCTTTTAAGATGAATTAATAAGTTATTTTCTATTTTTCATCATTTTCTAGCTGCATTTCGTTTCAGCTCTGCTAATTACTTTTATCATCTTAATTCTTTTTTTTTTTTTTAATGGTAATCTGTATTTATGGACCTTCGAATGTATTGAGATGGGTGTAAGCTGTGTACTAAATATATTCTCAATGAGTATTACACTTGCTCGATATCCGTAATGGACTGTTTAAGTGGTGTTATCACAGCCGATGTCACAGTTCGAATAGCCTGTTGCGAGGGTTTTAGCATTATGAACAGTTATGGCCAAGCCGGTATTTAGCACTAATTTTTCTTTGAGAAAAAGACCCTAAAAATAATAAAAATTATCAGAACTCATTTTTAAGACTTCAAGAAAGCCCACCTTAGGGTTTTGTTTACCCTTATTTTTCAGAATTTTAGGAAAACATTAAGATATGAAAAAAAACTTCATATTTTTGAGGTTTGTACTGTCATAGGCCATATTGCACCCAATGTCGAGATCTTCTGATTGGTGCACTCAAAAGCCATTCTCCAATAGCAACTCATCTGTCATACTGAAACTCATTAGCGGCCCCATGGTTATAGCTTGCCTGTAAAACCACTAGGGGACCGCTCTTGCTTTTATCCTGTCTGTCTGTCACACACTGTAGCGGCCAAATGGTTACAGATATTCGAATGAAACCTTCACCATTGTGTTCAGCCTCAAAAAGCAGGTGACCATGTATAAAAAATCAGACATCTATGACCACTCCCTGACCCCCCCCCCAGGCGTTTTCTGTCTTTTAAAGGCATTTTTAAAAGAAAGACAACGCCTTGGGGGGGGGGTGTTAGGGAGTGGTCATAGACGTCTGTTTTTTTTTTACACGTGGTCACCTACTTTTTGATGCTGAACACAATGGTGAAGGTTTCATTCGAATATCTCTAACCGTTCAGCCACTACAGTGTGTGACTTCCAGATAATAGCGGTCCCCTAGCGTTTTATAGGCAAGCTGTAATAAGTATTTTGCTAATAATGGGTTGCTAAAAACCAAGAAACCTGGTATTGTTGTAATTTCCTTAGTATTATGAATGTCAATGTTGCTAATGCAAAAGGCGCAATTATTCTGATGGTTGTAGAGCTGCATTATAAATGTGATTGTGGCAACGTGCGGAAAAACGAAATGCTGATGCAAAGCGAGACGCTTCACGCTTGCGTAAAGAATGGTCTGGCTCAAAATTGTGCATATTATGGGTCCGCTTTGCTTTTGAAACTGTCTAAAAGCATTAATTCCCTTGATCTGAAGTAGGATTGTAGAAGAATAAATAATTTTATTATTGTAGGTGAATATAAAATTATGTATTCTTCTAAAAACATACTTGATCTCATGCTCCCATTATAAAAGCTGAATTTCAAAATAAGCTATGTAGGCATATGGTCGGTGTCAATTTATAAAGGCAGCATATTAGAACTTGTTAACGAACTGATTGCTTGAATGAGGCGAGCCAATACATTTGTATCAGTGAGTGATTTTATTACCAATGTTACAAGGAGTTAAGGAATGAAATGGGTATATCCATCATCATGTTTGTAAATATCTATGTATATTAATTTATTTCTTTGCTAAAATATTTTATCACACCCTAGAAATACACAAAGTTAGCTTCAAATTTACTTAATTTTTTTTAATGTTTAATCAGCAAACAATTTAATATTTAATTTTTCTTTCTTTTATGTGTGTGAGCTTTTTTTGTAGTTAAATTTTGGTAATTTTTATTAATAGATAATTAAATAGGTAAATAACTTAGAATATTTTATGTACATTTTTAATATTTTAGAATAAGCAAGATTTTTATTTTCAAATATCCTGTTCTGTAGCAATTTACAAAAAAAGAAAGAAAATATTTATCAGATCAATGCAGGGCCCTGATCTTGTGTTCAAAAACTGTTCGGCAATTGTTCCATTGATCTCAAAAGTAAAATTTGGCAGATCATCATTTTTTTTAGATAAAAGTTCTGCATTTTTCAACAAATATAAACTAAATCAAAACTATCATTCTTCTGCCTTGACTGTTCTTTACCGGCATTCAGCCAGCACTGGTTAGAAGAACATGTCCTGCTATATTTTCTTTTTGCTTTGTTTTGCAGTCTGAAAAAAATATTGTTGAGCTAACTTCACAGAAGCAATTCAACAGTAGCAGGAATCAACTGAGAAGAATTATCTTATCTTTGCAAAATTTTCATTTCATTTGTGGTGTGTTTTGTTTACAACAAAATTTAGTGCCAAATTATGGATATCACTGAAATATTATTCCAAGCAGTTTACATCAGTTGCTATCTTGTTTCTGACAAGAGAAAAGGGAACTTGTGAATTACTTTGGATGATAAAGCTAAATACAGACAATAGTGATATTAAATTGACAAATTTCGTTCTTCAGTGAGAATGTCAATAATTTTATCAAGAGGAATGTGGAAATGGCTCCTCTCGTTAAAGTATATATAAAACAATCTTTTTCCTACAGAATTTTATTCATAATTTTTTTTTTCTGTATTATTTTTTGTATGTTCTTAATATTTAATGAGGATTAAAACTAGTAAACTTTTACTTTCTTGTCTCCCTTTTTAAGTTGCCCTGCTGTGGACATTTTCCTATTTCAGTACTTCTAGAAAGTTTTAATAAACTGATTTCTTGAGTAGATTTAGTATTCAAAAAACAAAGGTTTTAATTAAGTATTATTACTTTATTTACGCAGACGTTGTCTTCAATTGTTGGCTGCAGGCCTCTTCCTACCTGGTTCAGCTGGAATTGTTGATCCATGTGAAAATGGCAACATTAGAGTTCACACAGCAATGACATTGGAACAGCAGGTATTTTATCTATTAATAATTTTAATTTATTCTTTTTTTAGAGTTTCCTATTTAAACAAAACATAGAAGCTGTAGCTAAGTTTAGCTTGTATTGTTTACGAAATAATTGGCCTTACAATTTTAGTTTCTCAAAACTTGCTTTTGAACTCTTGATATTTTTTATTATGATTATTTCAGAATGTTTCGACAGAATAAAAAGTATTTTAAATTAAAAAAAAAAAAGTATGATTTTAGATAATTATTAGAAATTTTCTGAAATTTGCTTGCAATCTTAACTTCTAAAATTAAAATTTTATGTTCCAAAGGGAAAAAAAATATATAGACGAGATATTACATGTATAAAAATTTAATGGTATTATTTTAATTCCTTAATAGAGCTGAGAGTTATAAAATTAGTAGAGTAAATTACTTACACAATCAAGTTAATTTGTAATCTGCAGAGAATAGTTTTTGCTTGTGTAATATCTAGCAATTCAGTAGGATGAATACATTTCAATCTCAACTGCGTAGATGATATTAAAAATATTGTGAAAATTTGTTATTTACTTGCAGCTGTGTAATTTTTTTCTCCCATGATGCTGTTCTGTAATAGGGTGCATTTGTATTGAGTCACACTGATACATTGCACCATATTTGAATGATGGGTTGCTGCACCATTGAAATAAAACATAAAACGCACAAATTACAGACACCTGATTTACAGCAAACTGATATTAGGACTTGCATTAATGCTAAGTATTTAACTTGAATACAAACTAAGATCATTTAATTTACAAGTCACTTAATTCTGCTTTTAAGCTGCCTTAAAACTGAACAAAAATATAAGGCATCTGAGACACTGATCTTTTTGCGTACTTGTGCCGTCAGTAAGAAACAAGAGGATCTTGTAAATCGATGCAACCTTTTAATGTGTTAAATTTTAATATTAGTAATTTCAAAGTGTGTTGTCTAATATCGTATGTTGAATATTTCCGTACATGTTAATGTCTACAACTTTAAAGGTTGTAGACAGGGATCTCTTAAGCTTGAAACCATCATCATTCATGAATTAAGTTATATTCTAAATTGATTACAACAGGCTTTGTTTTGACCTGATCCAAAATTGCGTTGAGTGTTGAAGATGCATTTGGATTTTTGGCTAACAAATCCTTATAAAAATGTTAATAAAATACTACAATTAAGGTTCAAGTGTAACTGTAATGTTTGAATCAAAGTTCAAGTTCCTTCCATTTTTATTCATTTTTTTTTTTCAGGATTTGGTTTGTCTGACTGCACAGACTCTGCTGAGGGTTTTAGCTCATGGAGGTTACAAACAGATTCTGGGTCTTGAAGGAAATACTAGTGAGTATTATTATTATTATTATTATTATTATTGTAAATGTTTCAAACTTTGGGTTTTAGCAGGAAAGACAACATGGCAGGTCAAGGACCAAAGCATATATTGCGAAGTGTAAAAAAAAAAATGTGCAAGAATGCTTAGGGTTGTGTGGTTGTGTCCATAAATTTCCTAACTTTATTATTATTTTACAGTAAACTGTCTGTCATTGGTAGAATTTAAGCTTTTCTATTTGAAGTGTAATTTTCATTTTTTTTTTTCCATTCTATTTAGACATCATACAAGATATGAGTGTTTGGGAAGGTGTTGTCGTTTCACCTTTAGACAAAGCCTATGAAAAACCACCAGAGAAGAAAGATGGAGAGGAAAATACAGAAGATATGGAACAAGAAGCAGGAATGGAAGAGCCTATGGAATCAACAGAAAATACATAAACATTTTATTTATTTTACAAACCTTAAATTGAATTCTTATCAAATGAATTTTTGTCTTGTATTTTTTATTTTCTCATATATCTTCACTAAAAGTTAATTTAATAAATGTATAAAAAAAAATACTGATCACTACATTTCTTATTTATAGATTTCACACTTCATCTTTGACCTTTAAAATAAAATTTCAAGAATGATTAGTTAAACATTCACACTTTTCTAATGTCATGGCTAAGTTCACAACTTGTAGTTATATTACTCCAAGTTATTTTAAATAATCAAAATGTGCTACAATGTCTCATTGAGTTATCTGCCTTTCTATGAGTATACTGCTGCTGATTTTAATTTTAAAAGGGTCAATCCATGTGAAATGGTCCAAAACAGAAATTATTAGTTTGCTTGATCATTTAGAAAGAAAGAAAAAGAAGTAGTTGTGTACAGTTACCCTGTATTTTGAAAGTTCGGAATCAGCTTTATTTCATTTTTGTTAAAAGGGATTTCGATATAACAACCTTTTTTTTTTTTTTTTTTTTTTTTTTTATTACTCCAGTGCAAGCAATCTTTTTTATTTGTAAGTGTTTCCGGTAACTTTCATAGCTCAGGACAGCGATGGCGAACTTACAACGAATGTTACTGGATGGCACACGGGCATGAAAACATTATTAATTTTCAGTAAAAAAATCCAATGTACTTAAATGATGATACCAACTAATAACATATTATAACAAATAATTTAGAGGTTTCAGAAGTAGATGCTAATTTAAAAAAAAAAAACACAAGAGGTGGCACATTTAACAATTGAAAGCACTAAGTACAAACTTTAAATGGCACACTAGTGGAAAAATTTCACCATTCCTGTCCTAGAATCATGAAGCAAAAACCATGACATTAAACATATTACAGGATACAGTTTTGATTATGTACACTTTTGACCTAAAATCATTCCTTAATAAATTTTAAGCTTAAAATTTCTCATTCCCATACTATAAAATATCATTTTCAAGAATGTATTTATTTATTTATTTATTTTTATTTTTTTTGAGGAATGCAGTTTAAGGACTCGAATGTTTTTTTTTTTTTTTTTTTGGGGGGGGGGGGGGGGGGATGTGTGAGTTCCCTTTGTCCCAGTAGTCTTTGTATAAAAAAAAGCTTTAAGAGGTTTGACACTTAGGTCACTTTTTTTTTTCCACAGAGGATCATTACTGTTGAATATTTTATAAATTTACCCAACTTAATGTATGAATATCACTGATGGGTTGTTTAAAAGGATGAAATTTCTATAAAATAAAGTACTACATAGCTAACTTGGGTTAAAATTCTGACAAAGATTCAACTGATATAGAAAACATGGCATTGTGAAAAAAAAATCACAAAAAATGCACCAATGTCATATTTGTGACACAAAACTTTTTTTTTTTTATTATTATTTTATGATTCTGGCATGATAGAACACTGTTCTGTATTGTAATATTAAAACCAACATTGTGTGGGTCTGGTTGTAAGACTTCCACTAAGCAAAAAAAAATTGTGATGATAAACAGAATAAAATCATTGTCTACAATTTGAAATATTAGGTCCACTATTATTTACACTGCTAACTATTTACAATTAGTGAACTTTGATTAAGCAACTACTTGTTGCTTACTACTATCTCAATTCTGATGCATTGGATTTTTTTTTTTTTACATAATTCTGATGATGATAGTGAGTAACCATTTGCTATAAAGAGTTAAGATGGACTTAGCTTTATGAGCACATTTGATACTGGAACATACACATTGTCTTTGCACATCTTGCAGCTGGTTCTTAGTCCTTGTGGATATTAGAACTTGATGTAGATAGCCTTGTTTTGTAAGCTTATGTCTTGAATGACTCCTAGACACCACTGCTCATCATAAATACAGTGTCATTGTTCCAAGAGTCAGCGGCCCAGCTTTGGTGACAAGGAGATCCACATAATCTTCTGAGTTGGATGTAGGAATGCCATTTCATTGTGCTCTCTGAAAGGAAAACAAACCAGTGGAATGAACATGTCCCCAGGTAGTCGCTGGCAGTGGTCAAATCTTTCCTTCAGCTCCCCTTATTGAGCGATTACTTCCTTTCCTTCACACACATATATATGTGATTTCCTGTATTTTTTTTTTTTTTTGAAGAATCCGGATACATATCTTTAGGAGTATGAATTTGATCACTGACAGTTCTTTGCAGTCATCTTTGTAACATTCCTCTTGGTTCCTCCAACACCATCACAAGTCATGTAAATATGCAAAGAAGTGCCATCAAGGCTAAAATCTCTCTTGTAAAAACAGAGATTGGTGAAAATTCTTTTTGTTAAGTTGGCTTGCTGCTCCATCTACGAAGTGTGTAACTTTTTCCAAGCCAGGAAAAGTTTTTCATGTGCAGCTGTAAGTGGGATTGGAACATATGCAGTGCTACTGTATCATTTTCTAAGTGATCACTGATAATGCAAAGACTGTGGCTGCAAAGTTCACCATCATGTTTGTAATAGTAAACAAAAGGGTTGCCTGATTGTTAACCCAGTGTTGGCCCTCCATCTCATCTTGGATTACAAAAGTGTAATTTTCTGCAAAATCAGCTTGAACAATCTCAATTCTGTCTCATGAGAGCTGATCTTATCTTAGAAATTGAGTTTGTACTTAAGAGAAGTAGTGATTTTTTTTTTTTTTTTTTCAATCTGTCGAGCTTTTCAATGAAAGACTGGAAAAGTTCATTTGGCTGAATAACGGTGATCATTTCAGCTTGGTCATTCATAGTCCACTGCTTGAAAGTTACACTGGCATGGGATCATATTTCTTCAAACTGCTGAAACATCTTTAGGAGGCTTTCCTATCCTGGACATTGATCATATTTTTCTCATCATACAGTTGTGACTTGGCTGGCTTGTTTGTAACTTCCAAAGATTCTCATAGTCTTATGTTCAGCTTTGCCCCATCAATTTTACGTTTTGATGGCAAAAATATACAAACGATGTATGCTCCCGAGGATTCAGCAATAACAAACCATTTTGGTCTGAGTTTTATGAATTTTGATGTTCATATTTTATAGTCGGGGTATTTTCTTTGAACTCTACAAGTAATTCATTTAAATTGCAAAGAATTAGCCACTTCTATTTTCGAACTTTAGTATCATTTATTTTTACTTATTCATAATCCTTTTTGCCTGGATAGAGACGACTGGTCATCACTCATAAAATTCATTGACTTGAACTATTTCTGGAGACAGGCAAGAAGCTGAAGCCTCTCCCGAAATCTAAACAAAGAAAAAAATCTCAAAGAGTTGAAATCAAAGGAACTAGTCATATCGATTTAAAATTTTTGTCTATTACGATGTCCACGGGAAGATAGGGAGTTGCTATTCTTACTATGGCCCTCCACTGCACAGCAGTTTTTCTAGGCTAAGCTGCCCCAAAAGAAATTCTAGCTACTGGCCTGTCTGGAGGAATGCTAACACCTTTCTCTTTTCAAGTTCAGGGATAATGACACAAGATCTCTTAGTAGTGTCACTTGGCATTTAGAGATACTGAACTCTGGACTGTTTTCGCCCTTGACCATGAACGGGGCAAAAAGCTGGGGGGGGGGGGGGGTATATGGTCAATTTTTCAACACTTATCTCTTAAAGTGAATCCTTTCACTTCCATCTATTCTGCCGGTTCTCCAGACATTCACATTATAGCTCTGCACCTCAATTTCCACTAGCAGTGACCAGCATAAAATGAAGGGATCAATTCTGTGCCATTCCTGCTTACAAACTTTCCAGAGATCCATTAAGAGTTGTTATACAGTGGCTTCCTAATGCCCTTTTCAGCAATTCAAATGCAAAATAACCCATGAGATTAGCATCGGATGATTTTACAGGAATGTGGGTTAAACACTTATTCTGTTTCAGCCTTCATCCATTCATAAAATTCTAAGCTACTTTGAGCAGTATGACTTGATGGAAACTGACATTTGGAGTGTCGTTGCCATACAAAGCCAGGATTTGCTGCTTGAAAATGTCTTCATTTTGATAATATGAGGGTTGATCGAAAAGTAGCAGCTGTGGCGATCATGACACACACTGGTGATAACATGTGGACAGTATTTTAGTTTTTGTTTGGAATGGAAGAGGTAACTTATAGAGCACAAAATATAAATGTTTGAAGGAGGTCTAAAGTATGTTTACAAAAGGTAGAACAATGAAGTTGGATAAAAATTAAGGTTGCACATGGTCACAACGCAGAGGAATCTTGGTTAGGACTAAGTGATGCAAGTGGAAATGAAGCACCACCCTATCGGACAGTTGCATAATGGCTGAAGGCGTTCGAGAAGAACCAGCAGATAATCCACGATTGAGGCAGCCTCAAATCCCACAAGTGAAGAAACAGCTCTCTCAATCTTTAATTGATTGTGATAGGCATTGGACTAGGCACCAATTAGCAAATGATGTTGGAATAAGTCCTGCCATTATGCATCAAATTCTACACTATTCACTTGGCAAGCGAAAAATCGTAACATAGTGGGTCCTTCAGCATCTCACAGAAGTGCAAAAGTGACACAAATATGCTGCAGCAGAACTCATCTGGACTGATATAATAAGGAGAGTGATGCATTTCTTCATCAAATCATTTACATCGACGAAACTGAGACGCAGACGTATGAACCGGCATGAAAATGATAATCAAATGAAGGGAGGCATAAGGTATCCCCACACCCACAAAAATTATGACAGGAACCCAATGAAGTCAAGTAATGCTGACTGTTGCCTATGACATGGATGGTTATCTTTCATCATGCTGTTCGGGAGAATCAACTGTGAATATTAAGTATTATCAATGGTTTCTTGAGAAACATCTTTGTCCTGCATTATGAAAGAAATGTCCAGATTTCATTAAAGGCAATCCACTACTACTCATTCACGATAATGCTCATCATGCTGCCCAACAAGTAAAGGAACTTTTGGCACAATGGCATTGAGAAACCGTGGAGCACTCGCTTTATTCCTCTGAAATGACTTTCTGTGACTGTCCTAAATTGAAGGCACCCATAAGAGGACAATGTTTCCGTGATGCTGGTGAGATACTTTGTGCAGTAGACCCGACAATTACAACTATCAACAGAAACGGATCTGCTAATGGCATCCACCATCTCCCACAGATTTGGAAGAATCTTGTTCATCTGGCCAGCAATTATCTTGAGGAACAGTAATGTTCAATACAAATCTAACCACCAAAACTTGTCTATTATAAACCTATTGCTATTACGTTTCGATCAACCATCATAGATAGTATTACTTTTGATATTTCAGTTCACCTTAATATCAAGTTTACCAATATAACACTAACTTGTGACAATGATGAATCACTTTGGGAAGCTCTATATTCACGAACGCAATCAAGACCACCCTTTCGTGTCAGTAGTCCTTTCATGACCACCCTTGGTTTGCCTCATGTATGGTCGTCACATAACCCCTTTTCTCACCTGCTAAGAACATTTCATAGAACTTGTGGCAGTTTTGTCTTTTCCATCTGTGTGCCTCGGAAGGAACACATGCACCCATGTTTTGTGAAACTTAAGGAGATGTAGTTGTCTGCAGAAAGCACGCTGAATTGTTGACTAGTTCATCCCAAGTTTCTTTGACAGTGGATTCTCTGTGGATGCCATTGATTTCAGCCTGGTCGATATGGGTAGTGTTAGCTTTTGCATGGGTTATCTTTTCTTCTATTTGCAGGGCGAAAAACATCAATATTATAAATATCATTTCCATACTGACAAATAATATTACCAATTCTGGCCTGAGATATCCCAAATTCATCCTTTAGGCACCGTCTTCTTTAACATACATTTTTGATTGTAATCAACCCTGAAAAGAGCAAATACAGGGTGTCCCAAATTGAAGTATACTATTTTTGAAACGTTATAACTCGGCAACAAAATGAGATAGAAATATAAGTTGTGTTGTGTATGCCAGACGGCGCTGGAAAAGCATAGCAGTACGCTCATTGTTGTTCATTTGTTTAGAAACCAAAATGGCGGTGAGACTTTCATTTGATGAATGTAAGTGGATACTGAAGTGTTATTGGAATGTGGAGAATGTTGTTGAGGTGCAACGACATTTGGAGGGTTGAATTTGGTACACCACCGCCAACAAGGGTAACAATAACAAAACTCCGAAACAAGTTTGAAGCTGAAGGAACAGTGAAAGATGTGTTGAAAGCGGGAGAAAGAGAAGTTCCACTGATAATGAGTGTGTTGATGCCGTCATGGAGGTTTTGGCATGATCCCTAAAGAAGTCAGTGAGGCAATGCTCTTGTGAAATTGGTATCGCCAAATCCAGTGTTCATCGAATTTTGCGAGGTCAAAAATGGAAGCCTTACATTCCGCGACTTGTCCAGGCACTAAATGAGGACGACCCAGATAGGCGACTGCAATTTTGTGAGTGGTTCCTGCATAAGTGTGACGAAAAGGAGGATTTTCAAGACTTAATTGTTTGGTCAGATGAAGCAACATTCAAACTTAATGAAACACTTAATCGTCATAATTATTGTACTGGGCTAACGAAAACCCAAACATCATTGAAGAAAAGGCCGTCAATCTTCCAGGGATAACGGTATGGTGTGGTCTTCCTCCAGAAGATTACTTGGGCTATACATTTTTGAAAGTACTATCACGGATCAGACTTACCTGCAGATGTTGGAACTCATGATTCCACGTCTTAATGATCTCTTCGAGAATGGAAATGTGGTTTACTTCCAACAAGACGAGGTCCACCTCACTTTCATATTGATGTGAAAAGTTTCCTCAATCACACATTCATTCACAGATGGACAGGACGAAGAGGGACTGTGACAGAATTCCCGCCTTGATCTCCCGATTTAACCCCTCTCTACTTCTACCTTTGGGGAACTTTAAAGAACATGGTGTAAGCCACAAACACTGATGGAATTAAGAGATCAGATTGAACATTCCATTGGCTACAATCCAGTCAGTATATAGCTTTGTTCGACATCGGTGTTGGGAGTATACTGTGGCAGAAGGTGGACATTTTTGAACATGTACGGGCTTAAGGAAGTTTACGGAATCGAATACAACACACCGTATATTTCTATCTCATTTCGTTGCTGAGTTATAACGTTTCATAGAGTGTATACTTCAATTTGGGACATCCTGTATATACCCTTCCCAATAGAAGCTTATTTTGGGTGGCATTATTCCTTCAAAGTTGTTTTTCAGTAATGATATTCGACACGCCAAATCACATGGAATTAATCCGCATGAGGATTAGATATACAAATTCGCAGATTACCACATAGCTCATCAACCTTCTGTATTTAAATCTTATCTTGACTGAGATGCAGGTAAAAGGGGATGGCCTGATTTTTGATTTAAAGACAGCATAGAAATTAATCGAAGAATGTCATGACTAGCATCTGATGCAACATCAATGGGATTATTTTTTTAGGCTTGCCATTTTCATGGGTGTTTTGTTGGCAAATTCTTATGCTGCCATTACTGCACCAATGAATAATTTTTAAAATTGCTTGTTTGCAGTTCATTTTCTTTATATGACTTGAGGTCTTGTCGTGATGGATGAAAACTTTATCTGTTTATAGGTTTGGAATTTCTGTGTGGTAAATTGATTCCAAGATGACAGCCTAATAATAAGCAGTATTGACTTGTATTGGAAGCAACTCTGCAAATTTGAAGTATACCTTTATGAAAAAAAAACAAAAAAACAGCGACAACCATGAAGCCTTTAGGAAAACTCTTTGCATGTCTGTACAAAGTTTGAATACCCATTTTGTCATGAGGTCAGTATGAAATGGTTCATGGTTTGCCACAATCGCTTAACTAAATGCAAGCTTCATCAAGATTCACAATACATTTCCATTTATCACCAGAAAGGTACCCCTCAAAAAAAAGCTTACAACAGCTGGTCCTTTGTTCCTGGATATGTTGAGGTAGAAATTCATGAACCTGTGCCTTTTGATATTTTTTCATGTGTTGCTTCTTAATACACTTATTGATGGAGCCAAATATGTTCTGTCAGCCACAGTTTTGTTTTATTTACTCTTGTGCTGCTCTTGTTTCTCTTTTTGTTTTGTTATAGTTTTCTTTGTTGGTGGGTTTTCCATAGATGCCATGACGAGCATCCGATGCATCATCAATGGGATTACTTTTGAGGCTTGCCATTTTCATGGGCGTTTCATTAGCAAATTCTTATGCCACCATTACTGCACCGATGAATAATTTTTGAAACTGCTTGCTTGCAGTTCATTTTCTTTATACTGTTTTAGGATCAGAGAATAACTGCACCGAACATAGAAAATTGCTGTTATACAACCCTCCATATAGGCAGATATTTTGGGAGCCATTTTAATTTAACACAATTAATTTGTATTAGAAGGATTTATCTCTGCTTTGGCACGTGTCCTTATCCAGGTGCATGCATAAGGATTGAGGTCACATGCTTACCGCTAGTTGTTATATACAGCAAATGATCCTCTGTATAACATCATTATTTGACTTATGTTCTCCCTCTAAGGATCAGACAATGTCTGTTGATTTGCTATTATATATGGAATTGGGTCAAGTAGACAGAGAAAATGAGCAAATGAAACTGTTTATTTGGAATTTTAATGTTCTGAGCAACAGTATCTCTGTTGGTTTTTGAATATTATTTCAGCCATTTCTGAAAGACATTGTTATTGAATGAAACATTTTAACTATTATTAATTGACTGAAATAGTATTGGTTTTTCAAATAAGATAATCAAAATTATTTCTTCACTTATTAAAGCTTACACATATACTTGAAAAGGGGGTGAAATCTTCAATTATTTGAGTTGTCTTTCCATGAAGTATAACGTGATATTTAATACTTATTATCAAAATCAGAAAGAAAGTGAATGAAAGCACAGACTGAAGTAATTAAAATTTATTTTTATTAGTCAAAAAATAAATAAATTATTATATAACAATTTCTGCATGTATAATATTCTAAGTAGGAATACTGTAGTTTTAGAAAATAAGTTTTAAGCTAAGGGCATTTTACTGTTATAAATTTCTAATAAAAACACAAAAATTTAACTATGAGAAATCATATTAAAATCATAAAAGATTATTATAAGTTAGGGTTTTTTTTTATTCTTACAAATATTAATCAACTTCCAAAAAGATCAAAGTTTCAGCTACCTTTACGATGTCAAATCATGACGATATGCACAATTGGCAAATGAAGTGATGCTCTATATCAGCGGTCGGCAACCCGTGGCCTCCTTTCTGGAAGATTTCCTTTTTTTTTTGGTTGTTAAATTAAGATTTTCCTTTTTTTTTGGTTGTTAAATTAAGATTTTCTGTTTTGGCCCAAGTGTGGCCCGCAGTAATCCCCACCTAACATATTTGGCCCTTTTACAACAAAAGGTTGCCGACCACTGCTCTATATTAACAACAAATGAAAGTTCAGCTTATAATATATTCCGAAAACTCCAAGTTCTTTATTTCAAATAAATAACAAACATCGATAAACTCCTTTTATAATCTATATTTAATCACTATATTTCGTTTTCTTTAAGCAAGAAAACTTTTTCCTGTTCTCCATCATCTGAAGAAGTTTTCTTGCTTAAAGAAAACGAAGTATAGTGATTAAATATAGATTGTAATGGAAGTTTATCGATGTTTGTTATTCATTTGAAAGTTCAACTTGATTATTCATTCAAAAATTATTTTCTACAAGTTAAAAGTAAAATTTGTAGTCATTAAATATACATCTTATTAGATGATAGTAATAAAACAAAAATAAGTTACACCTTCAAAACAAAATGGAGTTTCTAATGATGAGGCTCCAGTTCTATCAATTGATTTTTCATCTCTTGCCTTTGTAGAATGAATTGAATCTTAAGACTGAGACAGAAGATGTGCATTTCGTTGATGAATTTTATCTTATGGATACATGAGTGAAGTGATTAATCAGGCATAAATTTAATATTAAATCAATTTAGACATCTATTATCATGAAAATTATTTAATGATGTTTTAAAGGAATATTTTTAAAAAATATTGACATGAGATCTAATTATTCATGAAATGGTTTTCAGTGTTTTTTTATATAATATTTTGAGATTAAAAGTAAATGATACAAATGGTAAGTGGCAACTTACTCCTAGTAATAACTAAACAAGAAATATTTTTTTATCTTGTGTTTTTTTTTTTTTTTATTTACTCCTAATAATAATTTTTATTTTCAAAACAGTTAATTGTAAAATGTTGGTGCTGCCACAGCCAATGAATCCAATCCAATGAATCTTGGCTGTCTGGATGGCACTAATTGTTTACATTGTTTTATTGTAACATTATTGTAATTTTTATTGTGCTGACAATACAAGTAGATCAGAATGGTTGGAAGTCTAAAATTTAAGAAAAAAAATAAAGCTATAACAGGCATTGAACTAAAACTTAATGATTGCTATTTACCACGGATACTTGTTGTAATGGCATAGTTTTCTTTATCTAAAATGTGCAATGCCTGTTGCCTTTAATTTCATTTATGATACTTTAATTATCGGAAATGCATAAAATTGGTACAATAACTCTTGAAGTGATTTTTTTTCTGCTTACCAATTGTTAAAAGAAATATTTTAATAATACTAAAAAAGAAAACCAGTAAGTATCTCAATATTCTTTTTGACCTTACAATGGTATGGATAAAATTTATGCTGTGATGCTTCTGCAACAGTAGCTTTTTCTTTGTTTGGTCATCTTTTTTTTGTTTTATCTTTGGGAATATAAAAATTGAGGATGAACAATATTAATTTACAACTATTGTCTAAAGATATTTACTTTATCATTTCTGGGATATGCATGCTCTTAGGTGAGTGGGATGATACAGTGAATGAGAATTTAAATAAAAAATTAACAGAAATACCATAATATAATAAGAAACTTGTAGGAGAAAAGTTCATTTGCTTGAGAGAACTATTCAAGAGCAATTTGCAGAGTAAGAATTAGTAAATTATAACTAGAGAAAGGTTCATAAATGTATGTGAAAACATTGATGAAAACCAGTCTATTAATTAATGATGTTGTTCTCAAACTATATTAATTGGCAGCAGAGGCTTCCAGTCTTATTTCAATCACTTCCCTTTGGTTTTTAAAGTGAATTTATAGATCTAGTTGATGGACAATGTAAGAGGATCTTCTGTGAAGTTACAATGAAAATATTTGAAGCTACACTGAAATCTTGTGTAGTTAAAATATAAAAGACAAGACGCAACAGTTCTAGATTGATCAAGATCATACATCACTGAGGAACTCCTTTACACATTTCAGTATAAAATTAAAAAGATTTTTTTGCATACTGGAACCTTGTAGCAAGCCTATTGTCCAACATAACAATGCTACAAGAGAGAATTTCTGATTTATATTTTTAATGAGTGTGAAACTGACGAACAAAATACTATCATGCTTGTTTAATAATAGATCTTAGTGTTATTTGTTTCAGTTCAATAATTTGAGAATTCTTTTTAATATTTATTTCTTTGATAACCGACTTCAGTCAGAGAACCAGTAAAGATGAAAAGCCAACTGATCATTAATTGCTCAATTATGCTTGGAACAATTCATAGATGTCATTGAGCTTTTGTGGATTTCCTTAATGCTGCATTTCTCTGAGAAAGCATCAGCCTTAACATTAGATTTATTTGTCATATTTACTCAGATAATCCATCTTCCCCCGCCCCCAATTTAGATAACAAAAATTACAGATTTTAATGTTTTATACATAATTCTACTCCTCTTCTGCTTTACTCAGGAAAGAATAAATATCAAGAGTCAAATTTAAACTCTTACAGCCTTTAGACCCAGAGATTGTCATTCCAACTCGTTAGTAATAATTGTGAGTAACGCAGCATTAGTTCAGTTTGTAAATAGTTTTGATATTTTAATATCTTAAGAAAATTTTATATAATAAACATTTGTTGGAACTAAAAAAAAAAAAAGTTGGAAGTTCAGAGTCTGAAACTCAAGTTTCTGGAACCAAGAAGAGAAAACTTAAATTAATAAGTGGAAGTAATTAAAAGTTTACCATAAGAGGACTTTTTGAAATTTCCTGAAAATGTATATTACAGTATACTTGATAATACACAAATATGCATAGCAGTAATAATAAATTCTGTTTTTCGTTATTTAAGAATACCACCCAGTCTTTGATGTGTCCTTATAAATTCGTATTCACTGCATATTTTCCCCCTCCTAAATTTTTCAAATGAAATTTCAAGAAAGAAAAGGGTAGGGGAGAATTATGCCAATAAATAAATATTCATTTATTTACTTAGTATAATGATAGATAAATAATCTTAGATCATCCTTTCCTTCTTTCACACTTACTTTCTAACATATTCAGAATATATCTTTTAATCTATCCAACAAGTTGTTTATGTTCTGCAACTATTTAAACCACTACTTGACACAGAGATCACTAGTTTTTCATTCTGAATCTAGTGATTCACTCACTGAAGGAGATATTCTGCCATGTTAACCTGATTTAAACAGTTTTGCATTAATTTTGGAATTCTCTTAAGTATTATGTACTGCAAATGAGATTAACATTTTGATAACACTTACAAAATTCAGATTCTTTAAGAATTAATCACTGGCTATGTGCTATAAAATAATATAGTATTATACTTAGTAAAGAAAAATTATAACTATTTTAAATTTGCAAACAAACAGCCAGTGACAAAAACAATAAAAACCATAACAACATAAGTTATTTTGAATTTCTTAAATCCATTGCCTGAGAGAGAAAATCAATAGAAGACCAAACACAGAAGTTATTGCTGACAAGTCAAAAGATAGAAGAACCAACAAGAGGCACATGAAAGATTTTTCTTCTAGATGCTTTGATTGATATGTTTCCTTATGAGAATTCTAAGGATTAAATTGGATGTTAGTTGTAAATGAGGAAGTTTTCGGTTAGTCATGGGACTGGTATCTTTTCCACTCTGGAACCATTCAGTGATTGCTGATCTCTCATAGCTGAAACCATCTATTCAAATAATAAGATAAAAAGAACATTACCATTTCATTACAATATTTCATAATAAGTTCATGAAATAATCAATAGAAAGGAATACAGGATGAAAACCCAGTGTTTTTTTTTTTTTAAACACTAGCAGTTATGTATCTAAAAAGCATGGTTGCACCTAAAATAAAAGACAAAAGATTAGGACGAACCTCTTGGGACTCAGATTTTTTTCTTCTTAATTTAACATACATCTATATAAAAATTAAAAAGTGAACGAAACAATGTACATTAACCAGTACACATACCAGTAAGTTTTAGAATGCATTTACATTGTTTGCAGTGAGTTCCTAGCAACTAGTGTCACAAAGACTCCTTGTTTCATTTTTGCCAAAGAGCTAAAGATTGCCTTGATGCTACCTTGCCTACAAAAAGGAAAGATTAGAAATAGTTTATATAAACTTCTTCTTGTGTGGCAACATAAATATTTAATATATAAGAAAGGATTTCTTAAAACTGTGAAGACTACAAAATGCTTGCAAAACAATCCCAAAATCTAGTAGTCTTCAATACAATTCAGGGTGGGCCCCTGCCGACTGTTTCATACTCCTCCTAGGGGATAGCCCAGGAATTTTCCTTCAACATTTTATATTTGTGTTTAATAAGGAACTTAAATTTTTTTTTCCTTTCTTCTTTTGGTTTATTTATTTATTTATTTATTTATTTATTTATTTATTTATTTATTTTTTTTTTTTTTTATTGTATGTTTTTTTTTTATGTTATGTGGGAGACCAAAAATCTACCATGTAGATACTGGTCTCCATGTTTGCTCGTCATTCTTAAATCTTCAATACATCTGACAGTTAAGCACAAGATGGCCAATAATATTAGCTTTGGAAGCCACACATAACAAGGCAAATCATTTATGAGAGTTTTCAGTAAAGCATCCACTTCTTGCCACTGCTGTATCAAATACAAAGTATCCTTAACTGAGAATCGGTAAATCTACTTTTTTTCCTTTCAATGACCAAAACATTGCTATGATGCCATTTGTCTAATCAAGTAGTGCAAATACTCTGGCTTCCAGTGATTATGCCAGAAGGAGACAAGTCTATCTACATACAAGAAAGGATAAAAATTTAGAAAACAAACTTAGACAGGAACATTTGATAGCTAAGATACCAGTTAGTAAACAAAACATCTTATTCTTTTGTTTTGAAACAACTGTAAATTTAATTTATATTTATAATTATTAATCAAAATGTGTAAATGCATTTGTTTTAAACTGAATGGTATTTCATTATACAGGGTGTATATAAAAGAAAATGTAAGTTTTAAGTGGTTCGTATGGCTGTATAAGCAACAGCAGGCATTTGTACTCTACATGTGATGAAAGAGCAGCTGTGGAAATATTATAATTCTTCGTGCAAAGTTGTTTTGTCACTCTGTTGTGTGGCAATCCCACTGTTAAAGATAGAGACTCCCAAGTGTAAGGCTTTGTGCATTCTGCACAAATGCAATCCGGTAGTGACAGTTGAGCAGGCATTTTGGCAACAATTTGAATGTGATCCTCCATCTGACAACAACATTCAGTGGTGGAATAATCAGTTCCAGTCGACAGGTTGCCTCTGTAAAGGGAAGAGTAGGGGACGATCACGTGTGTCGGACGTGAAGTCAAATGTATTAGAGCATCTTTCACATGTAGTACGAAAAAATCTGTACGATGGGCCAGCTGTGAACTAGCACTGCCGCACATGACTGTGTGGAAGGTGGTACGAAAGCGACTGCAAATGTGACTATTCAGTCGTTAGCTGGTTCAGACCCTAAAGCCTGCAGACACAATAGCAATTAATGAATGATGAAGATTTCTGTAATCGTATTATTTTCAATAATGAATCAACATTTCACCTTATATAATGCCCATATCTGGGGGATGGAGAATCCACACGCAACACTGAAATACGAAAGGGAGTCCCCAAAAATTAACATTTTCTTCATAATATATAAGTAATATATTTTCTGCACAGTGTCCGCACGGCAAGTTTTTGGGCCATTCATCTTCTTGAAAAACAGTTACAGGAATTGCATATCTTGATGTGCTCCAAAATTGACTCTTTCATCAGCTGCAGGATGAACTACAGCACTTCATTTGGCAGCAAGACGGCACACCCCTTCATTTTCATAACGCCTTGCGAGAATGGTTGAATGAAACTGTTTCCCCATTGCTGGATAAAGTCGTCATGGTCAGAATGACATGGATTTCCTCCAATGGCCTCAAAAAGTCCCCAGCCCTCACCCCGTGTGATTTTTTTTCTCTGGGGATACGTCAAAGATGGGAGTCAAAGATGATTTGCAATGCAGGATTGTTGCGTCTGTTGCATCCATTACATCTGCAGCAACAACAGCGTGTTGGCAGAACTAAACTACAGGTTGGATGTTTGCAGTGTAACAAGTGGTGTCCACATTGAGAATTTGTAGTGTGAGTTGCAACAACTTTCAGACTTACTCTTTCATCCCATGTTTGATTTATTACATCATAACGCAGATGAAAGCAATTACATCCCTTTAACACTCTGATATTCTTTTGTGTACAACACTGTATTTTCACAATTATAAAGTAAAGCCTAAGTACATTCTCCTGAATGATTGAGAATTCCAAGAACAATTTAATGAAACAGATCTTTTATTTCTTGGGCTCTAATATGGAGAATTATGATAAATTTGTTAAGAACATGTGATATATTAAGTCTTTGATATCCAAGTTCTTTACAATAGTAAAATGTGGTTTTAAAAAAAAGCTCAAGATAAATAATTTTAACAGATACTTTTGTCAGAATGCTTTAGAGATAGCTTAACAACTATTTTGTCTGAACTAGGAAAAGCAACAGAGGATTCCTATCCAAAATGCCTAATTATCAAGTACCTGTAGATTAGTAAAAATCTTCTGCTACTTTAACTTGAACCTGAAAGAGTGACTCGTTAATGTTTCAGGTTCAGAATTTCCAATTTCAGCAAATGTAAAAATTCCTGGCGAAAAGATAATAACAGTATCTAGCTGTGAACTTTCCTCATATCAGACAAGACAATTTCTACTGCTAGTGTGCAAGAGAAAGCAACAATCCAGTGGAAGATAATATATTTGCAGGTCAGGCTAATTGCCTCTACATGCATTCAAGAACTGACACTGACTTACACCATGTGATTTGCTACATCCTTGTTCAAGTAACGAAACTTTTGATGAATCTAAGGAGAACAATAGAGAACTTATAGTAGCAAAGAAAGTTCACCATCTAAGAAAATGACTATAATTCTTAGTCATGCCAGGAAATCCATACGACAACAGTGAAAATGTGAAAACAAATTACTTAACAAGTGAAACTGAAACTTAAAAAAATAAGTTGATATTTGAATATATAATAAAATGGTGCAAAGAATTGCAATAATTAACAAAATTGCATTATTTTTACATGCACTGTAGCAATTGTAAATTGTAACTCAGCCAATGTTTGAGGTGTTGCACACCAGTTCTTTTTCATCACTAGAATTAGATAGCAGTTATTTTATGGCTTGGCAGCTCTTTGTCAATCGTACAGATGCTACTCAGCTTTTCTGAATTTCAATTAACTTTCTGCTGACCCACTGCCTTTACTGTCTGGATAACAATTTTTGTCCCAGCCATCTGCACTCAAATGAATTTGTTGAGACATTTCATATTTGAATTTACATAAACACAATGATATAAACACAGAAATTCAACAGCAACTCATGAAAAAATTTAACTTTCTGATGCTATACTGCCAAAAGTTTTCACACTACTGCTTAAGCAAAAATATAGGTAGGCACTGTCAAATCTGTCAAGAGGGTGGATGGTCTTGCTGAGTAGTACAGTACAGTCAGTCACTTAAGGAGTTATCTCCTGGACATATTTCAAAGACAGAAATGATGAATTACCTATCATTTGTCAAGCAGCGTACAATCTATTAGACTAAAATTACTGTTGATTGTCTTCTTTCATTTTTTAATTTTTGAAGAAATAAAGAGTGGCAAAATTAAATTCCTAACTCTCAAAAAATTCAAATAGAACATTTAATTTATACTTAAAAGATAATTACCTGCAGCAATTACTGGGTCCTTCATAATTTCATGCAAGATTGGACAGTAATATTCATCAGGCAAAGATGGGTCTTTTTTTTCTATTGCTGGGTGAAATTTTGTTGTCAGAACTCCTTCACCAGTGATTATAGCTTGCTGATGCTCTAGAGGAACTATAAGAAAACAAAAGATATTTTTACTTTTTTTTAGACAACTACTTTTTTTTAGACTTAAATTAATAATTTTGTAAGCTAAACTTGTGAATGCACATTGAAAAAATGATAATTATGATAGTGAAGTGAACTTATGCTATTAAGTCATGCTACACGACAGTGCACATAATCTAGGAACAATAGGCAAAGAATAATAGGAACTGAATTTCTATTGTGTGTTAATACACAGAGGAAGGAACAATAACCCTTTTTATTGTCTTTAATATCTATTTAATAACTAATCACTGCAGGAATTCACTAAATGCAAAACTGCTTTTGTTGTGGCACTAATTATCATTTAACCAAACCCAAACAGACTCGGCTACCAGTCAAATTTTTGTCTAAACTAATTTTAAGCAAAGAAATGAAGTACAACTGGAAGAACAAACACTGCCTAATTTTCATTAGGAAATTATCTATTTACTGTCTAATATGAATTCTAAAAACTACCATAATCTACAAATAAAACAGGTCATATTAAAAGTAAAGATTGAATGTGATCTGCATACAGTTAGCAGTGCAGATTTTAAAAAACATATAACAGATAACCATTAAACATAAAACTCAACACACTTATATTAATACAAACATTTACTAAATTTTAAGAAAACATTAAAGGTTTCGACCGACTTTATAAAGGCCTTCCTCGGAAGGGAATGAAGGAGAAACAATAATGCTGCTATTATAAAGTAATCAGTTTTTTCAGGATAGCAATTTCTTTTACACCCTGAATCAGATTCTGAATACATGTATATAAATAAATAAAGTGTGAGGTTTTACTTTGAAAAATTGTAAGTGTAATGCCATAAAAAAAGAAAATGAAAATAACAGCTGCTGGTGTTAAGTAAAGTGTGATCATTGCAAGGAAATGCTCAAGCTTAAAAGCAATAAGCAAAAACTTATGGCAGCAATACTTACCAAATTATAGTCATATTTACTGAAGGATCTTATAGAAGAAAAAAAACAAACAAAGATGAGTTAAATAACTTTGCTTCTCTTCTACATTCTTTTACTGAAATCTGTCATATTACATGATATGGTAAAGACTGCTGGCTGCCTAGCATCAAAGCCTCTGTAAAGCCTTCTGTGCACAATGGAAGCAAATACCGGTGTTCCTATAGCTGCAGCAAGGTGGATCACAGGTGTATCAGGGTAGCAGCATTGTTCCTCTAAGCAATTAATGGAAAATAGAAGTCCTCTACAGAAGCTGTAGTCTGAAGCCTTCTTTTGCTGTATCTTTAGGAAGCTTATTGTGTATTTTGAAATTGGTTCCACAGGCTATGAACCAATACACAATGAGTCACATTCAGCCTTCTTAATACTTTCATTTGACTTGCCTGCTTTAATCTTCTGACAGCTCTCCATCAAAGTTCATCTATTAAATGATATCTTGATGCCTTATCTCAAACTCCATTCTTCACAATCTGAACATGATTTGATGATCACTTCCCTAATGCCTGCAGCTCATTTGAATCAATTGAGGCGCTCAGAATAATAACGGCATATCCCAACCAACCACGAATATTGAGATAGAAGCATGCCTGTACACTCATGCCATCTACCTTTCATGTGACAAAATATCAAACGAATTGAGATATTCCAAAGCCCTCACTTGCCGCCTTTAAAATTTGTCCGCAGTGAAAACGAACTCATTCTCAGAATAACGACGACATATCCCAACTCGGAGTGCTTTACTTAAAGTCCGCTGAAATAGTGGACAAAACAAAAATTTTCATATTGTTGCTCTTTGGATTTACTTGGTGAAAATGAAAGTTTTTGACTCTATAACACACAGATTTTTCATACCAGGACACTCGTACATGACTTCAGATAGGGACTTTGCAGTTATTGAGAAGAAGAAAAGGAAGATGCAGTGTATGTATAGCCCTGACCAATGGTGTGATGTTATTGCAACAGCAAGAGTAAAAAAACCTTTTCACTATTAATAAAATGAACAAGGAGGACTTTGTTGATATACAGAATGGTATTACTTCAAACTTTGTAATTAGAAAAAAAGATGTTGATGGTGCTTCTTTGCATTTATGTACGGTTACATCCATTATTGTGGATCATGATAATCCTGAGATTGTTAAATTTGGTTTATGTTATTCTGACCTTGATGTGCATCAAACAGTTAACTTTAGGAAAAGGGGTAAAAGTTCACATGTTTAATTGTTTAAGTTACAGCAGAAGTACAGTGAACAGAGAAAGATAAAGAAAGCTAAATACAATGACTTGATGAAAGTACTGAAATATATACCACCCATCTATCATGATTTTTATACAAATCTTCTTCATGATGGTGTCCATGAAGAAAAATGTAAAGATTTGGAAATATAGCTGGATTAGTTATTTCAAGATGTTAAATGAAGGATGTGTTAATTTCACACCATGTTTCTTCTTCTTTTTTTTTTTTTCGTCTAATAAAGAACACAAAATCACAAAAATTAATAATTTCAATGGTTCAAGAATTTGCATAAAGACTTGAAATTCCTTATTTTAAAGACCTAGAAAATATAAAGTCATAATGTTAATAACTTTCCAAGTTTTGGAAAGAAACAGAAAATGTCATTTTTCTCAGAATGAACGTTGGTTGGGATCTGCCGTTATTATTCTAAGCACCTCAATTGTTGACAGTACCAGTCATTTGCATATGACACCTTAACTATGCGTTACTTTTCATGTCATATATCCAAGTTTCATGCAGTTCCAAGTCATTTTTGCAACATAATCGTGATCTGTCTACTTTTCCTTAATTAATCGAAATCGAAATATATAAATGAGTAAATCAATGAGGTGCTGCATTGCACTGAGATACATAAATGATTAATTATGGAGCCAATCTGAGTGATTGACAACTTAAAGGAGAATGTCCTTATCGTAATATTACAACTGGAAATGATTTCATTGAGATTCCAAGTCAGTAGATTCATCAAAATCAACAGTTAATGCAAAAGTCAGAGGACAATGCAGTGACTTCCAAATTAAAAATAGTCAATTGGCCATAATTGGTGTAAAGCTAGGTATAATGAGAAGGCTTAACGTGCATGTCTGAAAATTTTAATTCTGTTTTTCATTTATTTTACGTTACCAAGTGGATGCGTTTTATTTTCATTTTCTCTCCGCTGTAATGTATAATGGCTCATGATCTTGGCAACAGCCTTTGAGATAAGGAATGATCTCTCTTCAGCACAATGGGCATCTTATAGCAGCATAAAATCTAATGCTACCCTCCAAGTCACTATCTATGATCAGGTTGGCAGTACATGATACAGAAAGTCACTCAACACCAAGATGTCTTCCATCTTGAAGAATGTCAGTCAGGACATTTTGTATGTAATCCATTACATTTCTTACCGCTAACTTTTAACAATTATTACAGTGTTATTTGGATGGTGTTATGAATCATTTGACCAAGTGCCAAAATAGAGTATTTTAGATTATTGCTCCATTTACTAGCAAAAGGTTTAACTCTTAAAAAGTTCCTGCTGCTATCAAAACATAATTCTGAGATAAATTAATTTTGAATAAATGCCAATCAACTAATCATAACAAACAAGATTTACATCATGTGACTAGCGACCTTTGAAGGATATTATTAATTTTGATAATGATGCGAATTTGTTGTTCTAAGTGTACAAAAAAATCTGGGGCTCTATAATTAAGATTAAATAAACTTAATTTAATATGTCGTTTCAAAACCATGGCAGCACCTATTACATACGGTAAAGAAAAAGAGAGATGTAGCAATTAGTAAAAACGCCATTGAGGGCACTACTTAAAGTCACAAACGGCACTTGTGACAAAGATGTTACCTTGTACTAGCACCTCCCCTCAAGGTCACAGCTATTCTTCACTAACTTAATTTCTTGTGCGCTTAACATCTCCAAGAATTTTCGATGTTTTGGATAGTGGAGGCCTTTGGTTAAAAAGTCTGCAGTCATGTCTTCAGTGGATTTGTATGTCAAATCAATTACTCCAGCTACCAGAACTTCACAAACAAAATGATGTCTTACCTTGATATGCTTTGAACATGCATGGAATATGGGATTTCCGACCAATTTTTGAGCACTTGATTCTCGTTGTAGAGGATAATCTTCTTTGCATCAATTCTGAGTTCTTTAAAAAAAAAAATTCAGGTAGATTGCTTCCTTTGTGCCTTCAGACAAAGCCATATACTCAGCCTGCATGCTGGATGTTGCAACTGTGCATTGTTTTCGAGCTTAGCAGCTCACTGTTGAGTTGGCGAATTTGAGTGCATAACCCGTGTATGATCGACTGTCAATGGTATATCCAGCATAGTCTGCATCTACATATCCAATGAGTGGTTTGCCTTTCTTTTTAAATACCAGTCCTTGATGCATAGTTTCTTTTAAATAGCATACAATTTGCTTTTCAGCTGCCCAATGTGTTTGGTCATAACATCTATTAAATTGGCTGAGAGCACTGACAGCATACGAGATGTCATGGTATGTCGATGTCGCCAATTACATAAATGATCCAACCAAACTTTGGTAAAGGAACTGCTTCATCTCTTCTTCGTCTGGTTTTTCTGGTTTAATTAGTTTTGAGTTCGGTCCATTGAGATTGTTACAGGTTTGCAGTCTTGCATACAAAAGTGCTTCAAAACATGTCTCATGGTATCTGAGCTATCATTTATGTTTTGTTGGAATTCAATTCCTAAACAATGATAAATTGGTCCCATATCCTTCATTTCAAACTTCATTTTTAGTTCAGTCTTTTAGTTCTGCAATTCTAGCCCCTTTGTTCGATAAGATGAACAAATTGTCTATGAAGATTGCTACAATTATCCTTTCCTTATTATTGCAGCAAGTATACACACATGGGTCAGCTGAAGTTGATTTTAGATCAAGTTCATGTAATTATGAGTCTAGTTTTTTATATCATTGATGTCCGGATTGCTTTAATCCATAAAAGGATTTCTTGATCCAACAAACTTTGCTGTCGCTGTCCTGTATTTGCGCTAACTATTGTTGTGCTGTGGAGACAATGTCTTTACTTATTTGTCATCCGTTCTTGCCTTGCATAATGATATTGTGGAGTATTTCTTCCAAATAATCCAGTAGTTCATATGAATTTCTTCATCCACAGTACCATTAAGTTATGCAATGACTACATCCATTTGGTGAATCTCAAGGTCGAGTTCAGCAGCTATGCTTATTAGCAATCGAATTGAAATGATTCATACTACGGGAGCGAACGTTTCGTTGAATTCAATTCCGGGTTGTTGAGGATATCCTTTCGTGACAAGTTGAGCTTTTCTACGCTCCACCTGTTCGTTTGCTTTATACTTCATACATAATTCTGCTTCTAATGGGTTTCTTAGTTTTTTTTCTATCGACTATTTCCCATGTCATGCATTTGATTTGTGCAATATACTCTTCTTGGATTGCTTCCATTCATTCTTTTTTATCTGGGCTGATTGACACTTTTAGGATGATGTGAGAACAGTGACTTCCTTCTGTACCTGAGATGTCTCTTCCTCTTTTTCGAGTATTTCATCAAGTTCTTCTTCCTGATGATTCATCTCAGGTTGTATGTTGTATTGCTTTCCTGGTCTTCCAGATTTTCCAGTTCGCATGATTTTGGGTTGTCCTCTTCCTCTCTTCGATTGTTTTCACAACTTCTCTTTTGGGTTCTACATCTTTGGCACTTGTACCTGAATCCATGTTTTTGTGTGCCGGAATTTTGAAAATCTGTTTGGTTAAGGCTTTCTCTTGTTCTGCATTGTCCAATAAGTCAAAGTTGATTTCAGGATTGGAACAGTCGAGTTCTTTTACTTCATCATCTATGAAAGTCTCGACTGACGATGATACGTTTTTTATCTTTTTGCCAAATTCGAGAAGCTTTGGATTCATTGAAAACCCAAGGAAGATACATTCTGTCGCTCTTGGATCCAATTTACCTAGTTTTTCTCTAACAGAATAGTCCTGTGAAAGTATCTTCATTTTGATATAACCCTCTTCATTCCATAAAAAATGTGAAGTATTACATAAGCTTTTGCTTTATACGAATATCTCAAAATCGAATTTTGGCGCTTAATCAAATGATGCATAACACCATCCATTTAACATTTATTTTAAATAATTTTTAATTGACTTACAACATGATGTGATCATCCATTAATTTCACCTTTATTTAGAGCCACTGATCACCGAGTTTATATCATTTGAGAAATAGCATGAGATGAACAATCCTGATAACAAGTTGAATAATATACACAGCAAATAGAAGGTATCCTGGTTTACAAGCAATCAGCTATGGTGTCTGTTGATTACAGACAGTTTGACAGTTCAGAATTAAGCAGAACATATTCTGAATACAGCTGCTATCTCTTTTGAAAAATGGGTGCCTGAAGCATGTTTTTGGCAGGTTAACATATATTAGCAGACTGTCAGGAAATGGTTTTACGTACAGTGTAAATGTTGGAAGTAAGATCCTCATATCTGTCCTTAATAGAAAGTATTTGATGAACGGTTGGATGTCATCTTAGTACCTTTCTACAGATTGGCAATTACACCTCTGCTGATATTCCTAATTTTTCTGGTTTTATTACTACACACCTGTTCAAAAACATAACTCAAATCTTTGTCTCTTAACTTCATTCTTGAATTTTACTCCTGCTCTGGATGCTAAGTGTTTTCATGGTACAGATGTGTAATCAAGACAGTAAACTGAAATACTATTTTTATTACCATAATCATACAATCAATCAGTGGCATATACTTTTTATTCACAAAAATTATCTCTATTTTTATTCTTTGAATTGATTAATCAACACAATCATAGATAATTATTTAATATTAATAAACGTTAAAAAATTACTTGAGGATTTTTATGTTTTATTTTTTGGAATAATATTTTGATAAAACTGATCAACTTCGAAATAAACAAGTCAAAAAACTGGTTTCATATTGTACATGAAATCATAGCAACCCTATACAAGTTTCATGTTTGGCCACTTTCAGTGAGACAGGAGTGATCGCAGACCAGAAACTCATACTTTTCCTCTCTTCTACAAGTCAAAAAAGTACATCTATCAAACTTGTAGTTTGGGTTATAGAGATGGTGACAGAAGAAGAGAATGAAAGTAAATCTTCCCCTCTTTACATTTTTGTGTACAGCATAGCTAACATTCACAGAAATGAACAAAGCTGCTCAAGATTCCATTCAAAAGTAATCTTAACATCAAATATAGAAGAAATAATATTTGAAAGACATATGATGGAAAAAAAATGCTATAACATTGCTGAAACAAAGTCATTTATCTTTAAACAATAAAATAATAAATAATACACATTGCAAATTTTCGGAAAATTTATTTATTCCTTTTTCGAGCTATTTAAAAATAAAGACTAAGACAACAAAAGAGAAAAATGATATGACATATTCTCGATTAAAACAAATAAACTCACATCTCAACAATGGAATATTATCTTTAGTATTGAATAATACTAAATTATTTTAAATTTAGTAATTTTTTTTTACCATATCAGTAAAAACCATTTAACAAACCAAAAAAAAAAAAAATGATCATAAAGTCATTAAGCATAATTAATAAACTAATTCTTTGAATACTGTCACGGTGCTGGAGACAGCTCGTGACAGTTAGTGAAAGCTTGAAGGTTAAAATATCAAAAAAAAAAAAAAAAACGATTCTTTAGATATTGTATTTGTTTATAGTTTAAACCCAATATATACATAATATTATTGTTAAACAAATATTTATTTGGTGTGTAATAATATTTTACTCTCATTTTGTACTGGGGTTTAATTGAAGAAAGCCCATGCGGGAGATTTTATAAGAGAAAACCCGAGAATTGAAGTAATTTGATTTGGTGAGAAACATTTGTTTTCTCTCGGCGTAATTCAAGGTTATTTCCGTTAGAGGGGAGTGGCTCTGGTCAAGAGCGGGAAGAGAGGCAACACGTGGGACATTTTGAAAACCATCATTGGTTTACGATTAATGTTATTATTTTTACCGCGAAAGAGCGGAGAAGGGAGTGAGAAAAAATACGAATTTAGCAGTTGGATACTTGGAGTCACCGAAGCTGATTGAAGCGGATAAGATCCGCTGGACTTTCGTCCCGCAGGGGATGCAGGGGAGTCGGCCGTTCGGTGGCGACCGATCCGGCCAGTGTTGTAGCACTTAAGACGTTAATCCGGGTCTCGTCCCATGGAAACGCCAAAGAGTTCAGATAGAGTCAGTTGTTCCCAGCGACAGGTTGATCCGTAATCTCGGGATGGCGAGATGTTACTTCGGATCGGTGGAAGTGCCCCGGAGGAAGGACAGTGACCGTTGTCTACACCGCCTAGATGTCGGCAACTTATGTAAAGGCTTATAGTGTGACAAAAATAGATGAATAGGGAGTATGAAGATTCTACGATTCCGCCCCGAGCCCACGTAAGAAGGTCAGATTCATCGTCAGCCAACCCACTGCCGGAATAAAGGTTGGTCCGAGCGGAGCCAGGTCAACGTTAACAGTAAGTAAAAAAAAAAAACCACATTTAGTTGGGGAAGTGTTCAACAGGAGGAATCGAAGCAAGTACGATGTCCGAAAATAATTGAACAAAGGCGCAATCCAAGAAACTTAACTGGGGACAATTAATTTTAAGTCGAACCACGTTACTCGACATAAAATCCTATGCATGGGAAAACCGACATCGATACGTCATTAATTTTATGCTTTACTAAACATAAGGCTAAGTTTAGTGGTTTAGTTAAACCTTAACAAACCTTAAAGTGAAGGAAACCGACCAGGGAAGCAAGAGAAATCGTAGTTAGTAACGAACATTCAAACCTTATGATACATTATACGAACTTTGGTATATGTACATTAGAATCATACAGGTGAAAAACCAATGGTGGACATCTCTGTTAAAATATATCATACAAACATTAGTATAGGTATAATAGATTCATACAGGTGCAAGCCAAAGGTGAACACTTGTGTTAAATTATATTCTATGAACTTTAGGGATTTGTGTATTAAGCTCACACAGGTGAAGGCCAGCAAATGTTTGTGTTAATTAGACATTGAGATATTTTTCCGTTACATGGTAACGAAAGCTATTATATTTACAAAAAGACAATCTGAAGTGAGAGGAGAAAATATAAATTTATAGTGGATTAATAAGTTTATGTTTACAGGAGGAAAACATTAATCCGAATTATTTTTAGGTTAACCCACGAAGCAAGCCTTTTGATCCTTATATGTTGTTTAACTAAATTGAACTAAATTAAACTGAATTTTGTTCCAGAGGAACCAATATATGTTTTCATTATATACGCTTGTATTGTATTTTGGGGAATTGTGTTTATGTTCGGGTTGTCATCGTATTGGGTTCTAGGAGGGTTTATTGGTTTTCAGGTGCACCTTAAGGGGAGGGAAGTAAAAAATTGCTTATGAAAAGGGGAAGAGGGATTTTGAAAGGGTAAAATTTGACTATTCTTGATACATGTTGTTATGAATAATAAATTAATTATGAATTTGATCATCCAATCTTGTTGTCGATTCAATTCTTTTTCACGTATCAGCGTATTTAATTATTATCTTTAAGTGGGGATATTGCCAAGTTTAAGTGAAAAAGATATTAGATAATAATTTCATTATTATATATTTATCTAGACAATTTAATGTTCGTGGGTTGTGGGTGTTTTTGGTTCATTTTACTCTTGGGCCCAGCATTTGACGCCATTACACCTGGGGTAACCAATCTATCCTACTGCATTAATAAGTTTATATTTACTGTGTTTAATTATTAATCGTTAGTGAGTTGAATTTTGGTTTTATTGAAGAACACTAAACTCTGCAGTGTCAAATAAATGATAGTTGTAGTGACCATGGTTCCGTAATTCCACTGCGCATACGAACCACAGGTGTCAATACAACAGATTTGGATGAAAGCAAATAATCTTGTGTCAAACCATTGTCTAGAAAAATACTCTGGTTACTTATATCAACACCATCGTATCTATTACGATATTATAACCTTTTTGTCTGTTATCTTTGAGGATTTTTATATTTTATATATTTTATATTTGTTATCAAATATATTATAGATACGATGGTGTTGATATAAGTAACCAGAGTATTTTTCTAGATAATGGTTTGACAAAAGATTATTTGCTTTCATTGAAATGTGTTGTATTCAAAGAATAAATAAATTTTATTAATTCTTCTGAATGACTTTATGATCATTTGGTTTGTAAATGGTTTTACTGATATGGTTTAGTATTATTCAAATACAAAGATATTATTCCATTGTTGAGATGTGAGTTTATTTGTTTTAATTGATAATATGTCATATCACGTTTCTCTTTTGTTGTCTTAGTCTTTATTTACAACTAGCTTGAAAAAGGAATGAGGAAATTATCCGAAATTTGCAATGTGTATTATTTATTATTTTAATAAATAATTTGAAGAAGTTTGTGTGATGGATTCTAATACATTAAAATGAAGAGGAGTGAACTAAGAAGGAGGTATGATATTCAAACAACAAAACTTTAAAAAAAAAGTTTATCTCAGTTGTTGTTAATGAAATCGTTTAAAGAAATATGCGTTACATCATTTCCCAACAACAAACCTTCTATTCTTACTACATCCCTATAAGTATCTGTCTGCATGCTTTTACATAAGCTCTCACACAAAATTCATTCATGTTTATCATGTCATAAATATTCCAATCAGACTTTCAACATCTCAGCAGCCACACCCAAGTAAGCACTTCACATTCATTAACTCCTTCTCATATACTTTCACATTCCACCCGTCCAAATCTCCATTTCTTTATTTTTTTAATTTGTAAAATCAATCCGGCCAACATTTCTTTCTAGAATTGTATCTGCAATGTTGAATCAAAAAAACATTCTTGGTCTTCATAACAAAGGTAACTCACAAAAAGGTTAATGGAAAAAAAAATAAAAATAAAAGCAAACAAATCAAACTTTATTTAATAATTATATTATTTTATTTTATTATATAAGATGTTCAAATAGAATTTTTTCATGTTCTTCTTATATTTTACTATTCAAGTAAATCTGTTTAAATATGTGAGGGATATCCAAAAATAATAGATATTCAAACTTGAATAACATTGTTGAAAAATATTTATTAACAAAATTGAGTTGAAGAAATTTAATATTGTCACTAGTTGTGAGTTAGTGTTTTTGTTTTCCAAGTTTTGTCTGTTTTGCATGCATAAAATTTGATCAACATGTTTATGACACAAATTCAGACAAGTTTTTCGTAAAGATTTATAATTTCTAAGGCAAAACAGGAGATTGGAGATGAGGTGTAAATAAGTAAAAGTAAAATAAGTTTCTTAACCCTTTTTGCTTCTCACAAAAGATGTATGATGTGTATTGTTTATTTGAAAGGAACTTTCATGCTGTCCATAATTATGCATTGTGCAGTTAAAATTACATTAGTTAGTAAATTAAAATATTCAAAATTATTTTACAATTTTCCAAGTTTTGTCTGTTTTGCATGCATAAAATTTGATCAACATGTTTACGACACAAATTCAGACAAGTTTTTCATATAGATTTATAATTTCTAAGGCAAAACAGGAGCTTGGAGATGAGGTGTAAATAAGTAAAAATAAGTTTTTAAGACTAATTAAGAAGAGTTTTGCTGTGTGATGCACTCTTAAAACTTTCCCACATCTATAAAAATGTAATCGCACATTCGAATTAACATGTGAATTTAGTAGTACAGCTGCATTAAACTCTTTCCTTAAAAAGTATAAGCACATATAACCTAAATAGAGACATAAAGGCAGTGATTACCACCACTGTCAAGGTGTTTGTCTAACTTGGTTCAAGTTTCTGATGTTGTCGTTATAAATATGTCCTACTGTTGGCTGAGATATGCACAATAAATTAATAACTGTTAGAAGATATAAATAATATTATGATTTGTTTTTTCATTTTCTGTTAAGGATTAAGAATTAAAATCTAATTAAACAATTTAACTATTTTTCTTGTAATTTATAAAATTACTTACTTTCTTTAGTTACATTTATATAAGATGATATTTATGTATGTAGTTGTGGAATACTGCAAACATATTGAAGAAGTCAATAAAAAATAAAATAAATAAATAAAACTGAAGGAGTTTGTTTTAAGATATGATAAATGGGTTTGTTATGTTTTTACGAATTCAGAAAAAGAATTGAGGGAGAATTTTAATCTCAACTGATAGTTGAAACGGCCGTCACTTCTTAATTTCTAGATTCATTTTCTCAGAAAACAATTATTATTTTAAGTTTCATAACTTAGCCCTTGCTTTTGAAAACATAAATGAAATTAAAAATAATTTAATGAAACAAAAATAGTTTTTTGAAGCTTCAACTAAACAATCTACACAATTATTGAAAGGAATTTAGCATTTATTAGTATGTAAGATACATGTATTTATTTACTTATTTAGAAATAACAATGAAAATAATAATGAAACATAGAATTACCATATAAAATATTTTAGATGAACTGGTAAAAATAATTCAACAGCCATAATCAATATGCTACTTACATATTATGTAAGTAAATTTGTCGATGCTTATATTACAGAAGCTGTCAAAGAAGTTCATGAATCCAAGATATCATTATGATTGAAAGACTATAACAAAATCTGGTAATCAGATAAAGAACATTGAATATTTTTTGGAGCTTAATAAATAACTACAATTTTAACAGTAAAATATTTGTCATTAACCTGTTAGATTAAAATGAAATTAGATTAGTTGTGTTATCATTATTATTTTTATATCTTCAACACTGTGCTCTCTTAGAAGCCTGACAACACAATAAGGCAATACTGAAGCATTAGCAACATTGCAACAACAACAAATCAAGCAACAATAAAGCATACACCATTCATTCAACAGAAACATGCACATGCAACACAAAATACAATTTTCTGACAGTTCAACACAAACTTCAATCAGCCATGCATGAGGTGAAACATGAAGAAGACAAAGAGAACTTTGCCCAAATTACAGGATGTTACATAAGACCAAATTCCTAGAAACCTTAACCTTAGTTATAAAGTATAACAATATGCTAGTTCCAATTTAATTAATTCAAATTAATGTTCTTCCTGTTGTAATAGCATTTTAATAAAATATTTCACTTTGAAATAAAAAAAAATCACATTGTTAGTTTTTTAAGATCTTCAATAGTACATAACTGTTACTGAACACAGTGGATGTAAGAGAATCAAGGAGAGAATGAGTTTATATTTACATGTTTTGTGACAAGAGAATCAAACTTCCTGCCTTACAGGATAGGTAATAGTCAATTTCCCTCAAATAAAGCCACACAGTAAATAGATTTTATTCAAATAATGTTTCAACATATCATGCAAAACCTGAAGAAATTGCTGGGTTTTTTCCTTCCAGACTGGTTCAAAATTAGTATTTTAATGAAATGCAATACCATATCTTTCCATTTAGTAACGGTTATGTCTTGGTTTGCTCCATTAGTACATGCATCCTATTAATTTGTATGCCTTCAAATGGAAGAATGCCTCATCAATACGTAATCTTACATTTTCACTAAACCATAGACATAACTGAATTTGCTACTCACATCATCAAATTGTATAATTATTAAATAAATTATCTTGTAAGGATGAAACTTATGATATTACATAATAGTAGACTCATTATTTAATGTGCCTAAAATAACATGGAAATTACAAATAAGGAAGGTGCAAGGGACAAAAAACGATTTCGCACCTTGAGCCAAATTGATGGAATCTTGAAACAGCCATTTCATCCTCTTTATCTGACTGACGAGTTGTAAAGAGGATGAACCACTGTCCCAGATACCTGTCAGATGGCTCGAGGTTTGAAATCTTTCTGTTCCTATGTGCTTACCTTATTTGTCATTTTCATGTTATTTTAGGCATGTTAAATCTTTTTCATTTGAACTATTTAGTTTGAATGCTTTTTTATTTTTAAATTCCTTAAAGAGCCTGGCAGGAATTTAAGCTCCCTTGATTATATATATTTTTTTGGTTGTTGCTTCTTTTGGGGAGTCCCACTTGCGGGAGGTGTGTGGGATCCATAGCCTTTCACACTTTTAGAGCCTGTCTTCGAGAGTTTATCTGGCTGACGAGTCCTAAAGAGGACGAAACGGACATACCAGATTCCAGTCAATGATGGCTCGAGGTGCGAAATCTTTTTTGTTCCAAGTGCATTCCTTATTTGTCATTTTCATAGAAACATCTTAGTTAAGTTCTTTGGTGACTGATTTAAATTCTGAAAGTTCTCTGTTATCTGACCAGAGGTGTCATTTTAACTGAGACAAATGAAATTTTTCAGTATTTGTCTGTCTTCGAATAAGATTCAAAGCACACAAAAGTTCCATTTATGTGTTTTCCTATAGTTTAGAACTTTCTTCCTACTTAGCCAATGGGTTTTAATGTATCTGAATGAAGAACAAAATGATACACATATATCTCGCTATAACATGGACTTCTGGGACAATTTGTATACACAAATTTTCCAAAAATAGCTTATAAACATATTATTTACATTTTAGTTTTTCATAGCATTATGATAAATTTTCAAGATGTTAATATTAAAAAAAAAAAAGAAGAAATTTAAGTTGTGCAACTTCTTTCTGTTTATTAAGAGTAAAGAAAACAAATGGATAACTGACATAAAAATTCTCATATTCTCTAATGTTCATTTACCACACAGGTGTGGCAGCCTGCGTAAATAACTTAGATGAAATTTTTGATTTTCCCATTCTTATTTTCCACAATTTGAATCAGACTGGATGAAATTGATTCAAACAGCAAATTGAGATAATCTGAGATGCAGATTTTTTTTTTTTTTTTTTTTTTTTTAAGATGAATATACCATATGACTTTACCTTTTCATTTTATCAAAGTCTCAATAATAATGTACCTTATCGGATCCCAACTTATAAACTCATTCTCCCTGATCTGCATAGCCAGTGTTAAGTCTCAGCCTCCTGTTCTAATACTCAAGTTTAATGAGCAGTGAATTTCCCAATTATGGCATCAGTTTATCCTCACTGTGAAGATAAAATTAGATTATATGTATAAAGTTATCTCTCATATTTTTTTTGTTCTTGCTAACCTGGTCACATGTTGAATAACTCTTCTGACAGGAATGTAAAAAAGTTAGAAAAGAAAATTAAGTTAAAAAGTAAAACAAATTTCTCTTACATAATATTCATGAAAAATGCAAATAAATCACTTCAGATGGCTTAAGTTGAAAATAAAGATAACACGTAAGAAAAATTTGTTGATTTTTACTTAAGATTAGTTGCATTTTGATTGTACATCAGTTGAGCAATAGACGAGTTTCTAGATTTAATCTTCAGAATTTTCTTTTTCATCATTTCCATTAATTTCAAATTCATTACCTGAAAACTGGGTACCATCTCTGTGAAGTTTCCAAATCATAACAGTTTTGTCATTTGATCCAGTTGCTAAGTGTTGTCCATCGAAAGAAAAGGAACAGCAGGTGATGTACCTAAAAAATTATAAGTTGAAATTCAAAAACATGTAAACCTAAAATTTATTTTTAAAAAATAACTACATATATAACAATCAAAAATTCAAATCAATTTTATAAATTATTTTATAATTATGGTTCATTATTGAAAGCTATGATTTTACAGGAAATAAGATTTTATTTAATTTAATCAGTAATGCAACACACAACTCATATAAAGCATTCAACACATTGGTGAATGGATTAGGTTAAGATGTTTTACTCATTTAAAAATAAATAAGAAGGTATTCTACAAATCTGTCCTTCTTAAGTCAATAAATGACAGTGGTTGAGCAACAATTTTTGGAGGATTCTTTATGAATAATGTTGTTCTTCATTAGGGAAATGGCTTTAAGGTATTTATCAAAGATTTTAAAATCTGTTTATACTATTCTAATTGTACAAACCTCGTATGACGTTTCAATTTCTGAAGGATGGCACCTTGAAGCTGGAAAATTCAAATGAGAATTATAAAACAAAGTATACACTAGAATCAAAAAGCAAATAACTTTAGGAAGATTAAAAAAATAATCAAAATAATTCACAGAGATTTCACTAATTCTAAAAATATATAATGATTAGCTCTTTTAAATATTCATTTTTTTCTTTTTCTTTTGTTTTAACTCATCAATATCTTAAGTACTTGTTGTAAAGGAAAAAAACAAAAGAGATAATTTACCTTAATCTCAAAATCAACGACAATTCAAAATTATGACAAGTCAAACTTTTTTTTCAAAATAAAATGCCGTAATAATAATAAAAAAAAAAGCTTTTGACTATTATTTTAAATCAAACATGACAATAAAAAAAAAAACTATGTTTTAAATATTTTCATGGATAAATTTAATCAAATGAAACAACTAGAAACTGATACACCCTACATTCTGTTTAAAAGTAAATCAAAGTAAACCCAAAAACAAAAGGAGAATGCTAAAATTTTTCTCTTTTTTTTTTTTGATTAAAGTGTTTTGTGAAACAACAATAAGTAAAACAGAACTTACAGGATCCCAGATAATAACAGTTTTATCTCCTGCTACTGATGCTAAAAGCCCACCATCAGGAGAGAAACGACAGCACATTACATTTCCTGAATGTCCAACTAATTTCTGGTAGACATTAAAAGTTACTTCCTCTCCAACAGTGACATGCCAAAGACACACAACACTGTCATTTCCACAGCTCGCCAGCAAGTATGTACTACTGTTCATGCCTTTTTCTGATAAAGAAATAAATAAATTGGAAAAAAAAATTAAATAAGTGTTAATACTGTATTAGTGGTAAATTAAATAGTGTTATATTTTAATGTATTATTTATAGTTAAGATATATTTATGTGCAGCAATATAAAATTGCTGCACTATTATCTAGTCAACGAGTGTCAATATCCCCATGGGTGAACTTTATTTACTATATTGCAGCCTTTAAAAATATAAACATTTTTCAGAATATAAGTGTTAAATCAAATAATTTGTTAAAAAAAATAACATTTATGGTTTTAAAATGAAAACAAAACAGAAGTCCCATATACAGTGAAACCTCTCTGAGCGGCCACCCCACAGTACCAAGAATATTTGGCCGCTCAGAGGGGGTGGCCGCTCTGAAGGGTTTTATTATAATTGCTATAATGCGTATCTTACTATTATAAGATAATTGCTATAATGCGTAATATAAACAAGTCTGACATATATTCCTTATTTAAAATGAAATTTAAAACTTATCTAAAGAGAAAATATTTATTTTATTTATTTCATGCTTTCTTACATTTTTTTTAAAAAGGCTACAATTTGTGTCTGTTTTAAGTTTTTACTTTTCTCTGTAATAACTATAATTATTATAAAAACTATAATTTTTTCAAGTTCGTTTTCAAGTAGAATTTCCCGAAAAATGAAATGGTGGGAAATCTCTAAATCCCACTCGGTGGCCGTTTAGAGGGGGACGGATGGCCGCTGATACAGGTTATTTTAACATTAGGTCTATGAGTCGAAAAATCCGTGCCATGAAAAATTGGCCGTTTAGAGGGGTGGCCGCTATACAGGGGTGGCCGCTCGGAGAAGTTTCACTGTACTTGTTGATTACTTTATTTCAGTTGCATTATTGTCTAACGAATATAAATACGGCAACAATGAAAAAAAAAAAAAAAAAAAGAGTCTTGAAAATTGGTGGCAATAATTGAATAAATAAGGACTTTTCCATTTAAAAAATTAAATTCCTTTTGAGATATAAAGAAGACTTAATGTTGAGGACATTTTTCAAAATTCTCTTTGTTCTGTTTTCGTCATATCTACTGTTTAAATATAGTTTCTAGATATGATTTTCAATGGACTGCATGATTATATTAGGTGTGTTAGCAGACAGAGGCAATCTGTGAATTGTATGATTTTTTTTGTTTAAAATTTATTGTTTAAATTTGTATATTTCACTGTGCTAGATATCTTGAAATGATTATATAATGTTTCTAGGTTTGGCGCAGCTTAGTCACAGCTGCTTTTGTGCCATTAAAATCCAACCAACCAACCATGTTTCTAGGTTTGTTTTTTTATAGATTCTACAATGAGTTTTTTTTTTTTTTTTTATGTTTGTTTAGTCATACTTTGCAGTTATGCACATTTAATGGTCCATGATAGAGCGAGACAGGCTCTCCCAAGAGCAAAGCAATATCTGAAAGGATTCACAGAAACAGGAATGAAAGAGAGCATCCTTCCAAGAAAAGGATTAGATAGAAAAGGGAGGTTTAAAAGAAGTCAAGCTTTCCAAAAACTGCCACTGCCTAAATGGTAAGTTGGCAACTAGACTCCTAACTCCCATCAAACACTTAATTAGTTCACATATAGGCTGTGCACATAAAACTATATGGCAGGAAGACAAACAAGCTCAACTGCATTAAAATATAATTACAACTTGAAATGAATCAAGGTTTAAATTAAATATCTTCTCCTAGTTTTAAACCTAGGCAACTTTTAGGACTATTTAAAATTGAAAAATCACATCATATCAGGAAGTACTCAACTTCATTTATTTTTAACTTCATAAGCACATGATTCTACTAACATTTATAACAATTTAGTGGTCAATTACAATAAATAAGAATCATGTGGTCTTATGAATCAACTCCAAACCTTTTGGCCTTCTACAACCACAGATAATAAAAGGTCAAAAGCATTAAGGCAAAGATAAGTGCCCTTACTGATGCACCATGGACAGCTGGATTCCACTGGATAATGAATACGCTGCTCTTCTAACAATAGATGAATTCTCTTCACAAGTTAGTGCCTCTGATTAAGCAAAAATTAAAAATAAACCCAAAATTATAAAATTCATTGCCAAAGTAAAATTTCTCTTCATATAGGTTCTTGGGTTCTTTCCAGATGGTACTGGGTTTCTTTCACAGGTGGTGTACAGCTGAATATCTTAATATCCAGTTGGTCATGAAGCATCAGAAGCCTTTCTTCCTACGATCTGAAGAACCATAAAGGCCTATAGTGGGTGACTTTAACTTAATATAAAATTATCACCAGGGCGAAGCTTATCAAGATAGCCTGGGAAGAACTATTAACTCCATCTCTAAACTGTAGGATATATTTAAAGTATCTTGTGAACTCCTAAAGGAAAATCTCAGGATTAATTTTAAAAAGTAAATAAGAACTATTTAAAAATTCTAAACATCTCACCAAATTTAAATGTAAAATAACTACATTTAATACAAAAAGCAAATTTTCGAAAAGATTG
>JAFIDM010012231.1:155769815-155787769 GCA_023159025.1 Thereuonema tuberculata
GGTTGTAAAAGTCAGACTAGGGGCCCCCATCCAGACAAGAGGACCTTTTTTTTTGGTTGTAAAAGTCAGACTAGGGGCCCCCATCCACAACTCCCGCCCCGGGCCCCCAAAGGCTTTGGTACGCCAGTGCGCGTATGCAGTGGCCAGCTTACTCGCCGAACCTTAATCCAATTGAAAATCTTTGGGATGCCCTTGGCCGTGCTGTATGTCGACATTTCCCACCTCCAGCCACTCTCGGAGCTTTAGAAACTGCCCTACAGGAGAAATGGCGATTACTGGACTCTGCGGTGGTTGATCATCTTGTAACAAGCATGGTCACACGCTGTAAACTTTGTATGCAGGTGAGGGGTGCTCACATACCCTATTAATGTCGGTTTTTATTGTTTGTTTTGAATTTAAACATCATTTTGTTAATGACGCAAATAGGATGTCAGCTTATAATTTATGAAAATTCAATATTTTGTTTATCTCTGTATGTAATTCTTTGTTTTGTTTCATGAATAAACATAGAGCTACTTACTTGCAGCATTTCATGTCAATCAAAAGCAGTACTTGTCCATTTTTTCGCATTTTACCGCTCCGTGCTTAACTTTTGGAAGTGAGTGTACATTTATTTGTGTTGGTGATGTTGCTTAATTCTCACTGACGACAAACAATCAGTTTTGATGACCAAGATTAAATTGACGTTGTAACATATGTTAATTCATGTGAGTGATTTTAATCTATTTATGAGTAATTTGATTAACACACCCGAGTTAGTTTATGTAGGAATTTACAGTTTTAATCAATTTTTCAAGAAATAGAAAAATTTGAAGAGCAATTAGTAAATTCAGAGGATATTAGCTACGTATCTGCATATCTATTTTGCAATTGAAATTCAATCTCATAAGTGGTAAAAAGCAAAAATTTGGAAAATCTATTAAAATTTAATGTATTAATTTCAGTTCTACTTTGATGAAAATTCGTATCTAAGTGTTTGAAGTCCCAGGTTTCGAATTTGATCTACATTTTTTAAAATTGAAAGTGGTGGATCAAATATGGCAGTCTTAGATTCAATATTTTTTATTATTATTATTATTTTACTCCGATTTTTTTTTGCTTTCATATTTTTGCTTTATCTTACATGAAGCTCAATGAACGTTGTACAGTGGAATTCTGTCGTGGATACACATTTAATCTGATCATAAATGAAATATTGACACTTGAGCAATGTAACAGTTTTCACCTTTGGTGTGAGGTATTTTTTTTTTCTCTGTACAATCCAGGAGATTAAAAGTTAAATGAGTAAAGGTAATTCCAAATGAAATATTGGATAAGAAGGAAGGCAATGTAATCCAATCCAATGTTATTTGCTTTTGCAGCCATTTTCCTTTACGATTTATATTATATACTGTAAAGTGTAGTCCTAGTTTGACTCAAGGAATTGAAACAAATATTTTGCTTTTAGTCATTAGAGAACATATTTTAAATATGCAAAGAAACCCATAATTCAATCATAATAGTAAACATCATAAGTTTTTTAATAGTATACTTTAATAATAAAGTATAATATTAAAATATAGGCTACTATTAAAAAAAAAAAAAAAACCTTATGATATTTATTATTATCATAGAAAACATGTAAAAAACTCAATGTTTAAAAATATATAAAGCTTTTTAGCATTATTTTAAAATATTGCCTGGAACGACTTCCTTTCTATAAACTTGTAAGTGAACGAATATATATTTCCTATGGAAACTGTTTTGGAACTAAATTTCTTTGTATGAACTTGAACGGATTTCTGCAGTTCCTTCCAACTTTCTTTCCCAATAATGTTTGCAGTGGTTTATATAAGATTTTATAATATAAAGAAAGAAGTTCTTTTAAGTTCTACTTACTTTTATTTATAATACTGTTGTTAAGTTAAGGCGTTCAGATGCAATGAATAAAATCAGGTTGTTGGAGAGTGAAAGAAAACAAAGTCAATTGAAGAAAAAGATAAGACCTCACTATTTCAGGAGCAGAATTATTTTTGGAGCAAATATTATTTTATTTTACAAACAGAATCTTAGCCATAACAATCTTTTCTTATCAATATGTAAGTAATTCAACTTTAACGCAAAAACAATATTAGTTTACATTTGGTTTCCACCAGTTATATGAGTTTGCAGTAACAATGGCAGTCGTAAGAAATTTCGCAGATTCCTGAACAGTGAAAATTTTAAAGTTTCAAAAGTATCTGAAATCAGAATAAAGGGCATTTGCAGATTCCTCTTGGACAGCCGGAAATTCTGCAAGGAACTTATCCGGAAAAAAAAAAAGAAAATTCGGTCACTGGATGAATAGAACTATAAAGAAAAGTTAATGAAATTAATTTTTTATCTTTAACAAACACTGACCATGACGTTGTTTTGGTTGGTAAAGGTTCAAGGAATTGAATAACTGGTTTCTAGAAGATTTTTACAGCCGAAGAACCGTTTTTTTAATTGCAAAAAATGATTTCTTTTTTTTTTCTGTTATTAGAACAAGAAGTGGAACTTTAAACTACTTCGTTATTTTAAGCACTTTACGAACACTGTCTCAAGATATTTGAAACAAATAACAAACTTTTCCTACTGATCTGATAACGTTGCACAGTTATTCAGTCTTCAAAGTGCGCTAGCAGACAACAGCTGAGTATTGCATGGGAATGACCATACCACTGTTTTTGGGATGAGCGATTTATATTCTAAGCACATTTTCGTGCGGTTCTCAGCATTCGAGGTCAAGCACTTCCCTTGTAAGATCTAGGACGAAGCAATGACTACTCATTCCGGGCGCCAAAAAAACCTAGCAATGCCTCTGTTTTTTGGCTTTTTATTGTCAGCTTTTAGTCATAGACTAATTAAGGCACATTTTATTTATAAAATAATTATCTCTTAATAAATTTGTAATGCACGATTCGTTTACAAGTTCAGAAAATACTTCACATCTACTCAGAACTGAAAATGGCAGGCATAGGCGACAAAAACTCGGTAGCCTTTTTTTCTTGTTTTAATACTCGATGTGAGTCCTTGAAACTTTCCTTTGGAATTATTTATTGAAAAAAAATATTCAGTTATTATCTTTGTTTTTGTTTTGTATCTGTTTGTGTAGTCGGTAATTTTGAATAATAAGTATATAAGATCAGGTGGTGGTGGACCACTTTTATATTGCAGATAAGATCACTTAAATTTTTTTGTTTTTAATTCACTAGAATTGTTAATGCCAAATTCCTAAAACTAATTGAAAGTGTTTGCTTTCTGTTGGACATTTTTATTACAATTTGATATTATTGACATTTATCAATTTTTATATTACTAATCAATTTATCTTGTATGCAATTGAATCCATCATTAAGCGCCTGTCACATCAATCATCAATTGCTTGCGTTCTTCCAGTTGGACCTTATTTCATGATTTGAAATGATAAAAACAAAATAAATAATTAAAATGTCCATTAAAGTAACAGCAATAAACATCAACTACAGTTCAGTTCATGAAAGAAGAGCATTTGATGACGTAATTTCCTGATGGATTGATGTTTCCAAGACGTAACAGCGCCATTTGTTGCTAAAATCCGTAACTGAATCTTATAAACATTACGAAAGCATTCTGGTTTTTCTATTTTCTACAGTTATGCATACATTTTCATGTTATTGTTATTATTAATTAAAAACGTTCCACACTATTCCATTAGCTTGGCTATGCAAAATTTGTCCTTTCTTGGTCACGCTAATGCGATTACAAAACGACGCCATCTTGGACTGACTGCTCGGAGGTCAAGTTGATGACGTTATGACTGGTGACGTTAATTCCAGACAAAATCGATCACTACGTAATGACCATATATGGCAAATCCTTCTTTTTTGAAAAATACTATAAATGACTTTACAATAATAATAATAACAAACAAATTTCCGTGATAAATCTCTTCTACTGTAGATGTGTTTTTAAAATAGTTGAAGAAGTTGTTGAAGGAACTCTGACTTTGTAACAAGTGGCACCTTTTATTGGAACGATTTATCTCAAAGCGCCAAATGGTTGTTCCAATAAAACAGAATATTTCATGGATAAAGGCTTCTCGTAGAGGCATTTTTTTGAAGAAGGCAACTTAGATCTTTGACTGCATTAGCCAGATCTTTCTTTTGTTTCGATTGGATGGCGAGAGAGTTGTCTTGGAAGTCCACGCTTGCTTAGGCCTAGAATTACTAAAACCGCTCCCAGTTATCAGGATCTGATGCTCGTAACTGTTTTGGATGACAATAATGGTTTCTTTATCAGCCATGAAGTGTGGACTCATAACGGCTATGATTGATCACAATGACTCACTCTGAGTCCAAACGCGTTTCCATAACCACATCAAGACATTCCAATCCGAAAACGTGTTGTCTAACGATTGATATACCTGACAATTTACTAACAGTCACCTGAAGAGACAAAGCAGTCAGAAAGTGCTTACGTTTATTCATTGGATATTGGATTTGTTCTACCTTCATCTAGTAAGAAAATTTTCCACTACACATTATGTAGCTGGAATTTTTGTTTGTTTATTTATTTGTTTTTGTTTTTTTAGAGCTACGCATCTTAACTTCTGTATGGTAACAGATAGATCTAATCCATTTCTCTTCCGGAGTGGTATCCGCAAGCAGCCCCCTCCACCCCTTAAATCAAATTTAGGGCCCAGCTACCAATTCAGTAACGGGACCCCCTCCCACGTTACGATCAAAATCATAGATTCTAGCCAAAAATAACGCGAAAACAAGACATGATTTCATATTTCTCCCTTTTAAACATGCCACACACAATTATTAGCATTATTTTTAGAGTAAATTAATTTAAAAGCAACAGTGTTGTGTGTTGTAAGTATTTCGGAATCATTTCATTGCAAAATCACCAAAATTCGTCTTAATTTCACTGGTTTCTGTGTCCTACACAATTACCTAAAATATTGTCCCTTGTGGGGACCCTGCCCGCATGGCAGAAGGAGGTATGAAAGAGAGGGAGAGAGAGACTCGTCCTTTATGTGAGACATTACTGGTTCTTTAAAAGTTCTCAGTTAGTACTGAATGAAATGATATTAGTCTGTGGTTGTTAATGAGTGGCTCTTTAATAAACCACAGAGATAGCGCATTATATCTTCCAAGAACGAATGATCGAAGCAATATTCATAAAGAAACGTTCTGTTGATAGCAGTTTTACAGAGCCGAAAATTAAAAAAAAAAATCGAACCATACCAACCATTAAATTATTTTACGCAATTAAGAGTAATACTCACAATAACATAATATCTTATTATGAATCTTTTTATTTCTAGAAAGATTCCTGTTATCATGCAATTCTTCTCTGCCGAAATGTTGGATCGTTGAATTCCCAAATAGATCTTCTTTTTTCCGAAAAAATGCTTTGAAAATGACTTCAACAAATATTTTTTTTCAATCACTTCAATGAAGATTTATTTACTTCCTTTCGAACATGATTAAATCTTTATCAATTGTGGTCATAGGTAATACTCTCAGAAATGAGTTAAAAGAATAGATAAATTAATTCCTGTCATTTATATATTCAGAAGGACATGTTTTACTCAAGTCACATAATCACTAGCTGAATTTAATGACTGAATTAAATTCAAACATAACTAATGTTGCTGGATTGATATTCGTCCCCAAAAGAAAAATGTCCTACAAAGAAAAAAGTTACTCCATAGTATTAATTTAGATCTAAAGTTTTCATTTTTTTTTTAACTTACGACCCTTCCAGAACATTATTATTATTTTTTCTATTGCTAACTTGTATCGTTATTAGCATTTATCATATAATGAGTTATAAGTAATCAACCTAATTTGAAGGAGATGTGATCTTTGCAGTACTTCAGCGACTTTCTGGACGGAAAATATTGATTTTTGATTAATATTCTCGAATTCACGGGCTTCGCTAGTTATTCTTCCTGTTGCAGTTAAACATATTTATACACTTGTAGATCCCTAATGAAATTTGATAACTGAAAAACCTACTCTCTGCCAAATTTGGTTACAATATTTGGATGCAAGTGCAACTGCGTTTGGAACTGAATCTTGATGGTGTGCTTTTCAGACTGGCGGTATATTCCTGTAGTAGTCTTGCAGATGTATGTTATAAAGTGCAGGAAGAGCTTATTTAATTCGACAACTCTGACACTGAGGGATTATAAAACTAAAATTATAAATTTTAGAGAGCAATCATACCGTTTTCATTATTTTGAGAGTTGATCAATGTCAGATCAATTGTTCACCGTACATGTTGAAGAGTCCGGGTAAGTCATTTGTAGGCCTACCAATTGCTGTCATCTTCTGATGGTATACTTCTGAGTATCATCTCTGAAGTCTACTCCTCAGTTTTGCCTTGTAAACTTCCTTCTTTATATCCTTCTTGACCACACTAGGATATCCATATGCCTGAAACTTTTTCGGAAAATAAAAAATAAAATGAAATAACACAAAATCTCAAAATGAAGGGCAAAATTGATTATTTTTTCTCTCTGAAAATAATCTAAAGTAAATCTATTTCTTTTCCTCTTAATTCCAGAGACCGTATAGGCCTATAGCAAAGAAATTGTCTTTGGATTTCGTAAAAAGACTCGAAACTGAAACTATATCCACAAATTGAACATCATTTGCAAGAAACACAAGTTTTAAACAAAATTTATTAAAAAAAAAATGACTGAAATATCAACAGTTACTTCGCGGATGCAAAAGTATAAAAGTTTAACCCTCTGATAATTTAGAATTAAAAACAAAACAAAAAACAAAGGAGGGAAACTGCCAGTAAGTCAAGCGCTTTTCTTATGCCTTGTTGATGTCGCCTATGAAATATTTATACCAACTTAAATAATGATAATATCACAACATAAGCTGTTTTTAATAAATTATAGTACACAAATTTTGAATATTAAAAATATTTTGGAAATTTAATTTAATTCAGATTGGATTCAATCGTTTTCATAACTTCAAAAGTAATCACCAGATAGCGCCACTTAATGTTGTTCCTTGGCTCCAAATGGTTTCGATTACATTTGATTATTTTCATTTTAAAATTAAGGCCAGTCATTATAAGTGCTTCACAACAGAAGAAAACAATAATTTAATGAAATTCTGTTATTCAAATTTCAATGACACTGATCGCTGAAGTAAAAATTTAAAGTTTAGTACGGAATGGGGTAAGTTCTGTGATGTAAATACTAAATTTAATTTCACATCTCGCGATCAATTATTAAATAATTGTTGTTTAAATCAACAGCTTCATTGTAATTAAGCTTTTTTTATTTACCAATTTCGAGATCTGTCATTCCGTTAAACAAAGAAGCATGTAAGTAAAAACGCAAGTTATTTTAAATTTGAAGAAGCTGCTGCTTAACATTAAATTAATAATTATAAAATATGTATCCTAAAGCATTTTCGAAATATAAAAAAAAAAAAATAAACTTCGAAATGGGCGGCACCTGAACTGTCATTGATCACATTATGAGACTGACGAAGCCGCTGGCGAATACAAATTCTGGTTAGTTAAACACATACCGATTAGAGTGAGAATATTTTCAGAATGCACTGTATTTAATACAATGATGACTTATTTTCTATAATAATAAAATATACCCTATTAATATAGAAAAATACGCTAACCAATCCACTTCTACGGTTTTATCGCCATCGAACTTTGAAATATTGATTTGTAGAAAAAATAAATGATCTTAATAAAAGTAAATCCCATTTGGACTCACCAGAAAATGATGTAATTAATATATTTCTAATTATACAACTGTTAATAAATGACTTTTTTTTTTTTTTAGGTGAAAAACGAAATCGATAGAAGTTTCATTTTTAAGATAGTGAAAAACATCAATCTAGCCTCAGGTGAATATAAATTATAAAATTTCTAATATAATTTAAAATAACTGAATAAGTAAGTTTATATATATTATAATGATATAAAAATCTTAAAAAGTTTTCTTACTGCTTATAGTTTAACAAAATAATCATACAGACATTATAAAAATGATACAAAGAAGGAAACGATATGTTAATAAATGTAAACATATTGATATATAAGGCAAAATGTTTTAAATCACGTTAGTAATTTTGCAAATAACTTTATAAAATAGTTTAGACAGAGTCTACTATAATTTTGTCCACTTTGTAATTGATGCTAATAGCATCAGTTGGTATGATACTGGTTATTACCAGTTTATATTTTTTATTATTGAAGTGAACCAGTATTTGGAATTATGCATTATGAAATAAGCAAAACTTTGTATTTTATGAAGAACTGAATAATTTTGGAGCCTTTTTTTTATTTATTATTACCATTTTAATGTTTGCCTCATCTTAATTATAAATTCCATAAGCAAAGGTTACAATTGAATGAAATATTTATAATGGGATGTTTTGAGGAGGTAATGAATTGCCCTCTTCTTCACCCAAGTAATATCCCTTTTTTTTTTTTTTAATCTTTATTGTATGTTGACTCATCTCTGTTAAGTTTATGATTGAATAATAATAATAAGCAACTCGTTTTGTTTATTTCATTAAGATGCGTTGTTAAGGAAACTGATAGAGAAGAACATTACTGATGAGGTACCATAACACATTACAAAGGGGTTTCTATAACTTCTACAATTCTTATTAATTAAAATTTTGAAATTACTTTTTTGTTCTATTAACACCCCCCCCCCCCAAATCATATCCCAGTTATCATTATTTGTTCCTGTTCTATCTTTTTTGTTGATAACAATTATTATTTGATTTGTCTAAAATGATGAGTTATTATTTTTAGAACTTACTAGATCCTTTATTTACTTCATTCCGTATTTGTTTTCTTACCATTTTTTTAATTACTATAAATGTATTATTGTATTTTTAGACATATTTCTACATCGATAGAATGGCGACATGTGATCGTGTTGACCTTATTCAGACTCTTCAGGGACATACCAGTGATGTAACATCTATTGATTTTAGTAGTAATATACTTGCTACGTGTTCAAGGTAAGAATCTTATGATTATAATTGTTAAAAAATTCAGTAATGGCATCTTAAATAACCAAGTTTAAATTATTTAGATTTTGCTTATATGTTTAATACAACTTAAATGATGGAAGCAAAGTTACAGACCTCATGGCTTTCAGTTGTAGGTGGTTCTGCCATTTCTTTAGCATCTTCTTATCAAAGGGAGAATACAAAGTCTACTTGAAGAATAGTCTGACAAATCGGTTCCATCTAATGCTATTTTTTTTTTCATTTACCTCCTCTCAAATTTAGCTGTCCTATGAATATAATTATAATATATACATGAAAAAAAAAAAAAAAAATATAATTTGTTTGAATGGAAAAACGCTATGAAAAAAAAAAACATCATAGCACTACTGCTTTCTTACATCAATGACTATATTTTTTGACTAATTTTTCTTAACCTACACTTAAATTCCTCTCTTACTAAAGAATATTTTGATCGGGAATTTAATGTGCTGTTTAGCAGAGAATTATTTCTGTTTTTTTTTTTTTCATTGTGAGTTGTATTCACAGGTTTGCAGTTAAAGGTAGACACCAAATGATACTGCTTTAACAACTTGCAAAGCTTCACAATGAGCATCAGCCTGCATCTGGTTATCTCATTATTAATTTGCTGTCTGCAGGTTTTAAGAATTACAGTTTATTTTTAAAACAAATTAGTCTTACTTAAACAGTTCATTGAGAATTTTTGTTAGCAGTAAACTTAAAATTATCTCATCTTTCGATGGACTACAAACTATAAAGTTCTGTATTGAAATTGATTGGTAGAAGAATAACTATTTTAAATTTCTTTAACTCTGTTAATTACTGTTGATGTCATGACATCTGTGGATCTTTATTCTTACACTTGCTACCAATTCCTTCTCCATGTTTGATGGGATTCAGCAATTATTTTTTAACTTATTCCTATCCTGACTGTTATCCAATCTATACACTAGATTCTCACCTTATAAAAAGATTTCTACTTCTCATAGATCACAAAAAATTAATTTTTAAACTAGTTTATTCCGAATCTACTTACCTTTTAGATACTGCACCTTATGATATAAAGAAATTCTTTTTTTTTTTTTAAAGATCTTATGTTTAGCAGTGATTGAATCACTGTGTAGTCTGTATCGTGGCTGTTTCCTTTTATGATGATGTTCTGTTATAACATGACATTTTAACAGTGAGGCTGCAGAGATCTAGCCCTTCCCCTGAAATTTTCAATTTAAAGATAGTGGGAGATTTTTTTTTTTTTAATTGAACTGGTTCATAAGAATTGATTTCATAATAATTATAGTAAGATCTTAGCCCTTCCTTTTCCAACATAAAATCCTCCATATATACACTCAAACTTGGGTATAACATGGTTGTTTATATCGCTAATTCGGATATAACACGATTTGGTCCCTTCTATTTTGGAAAAGGTGTATAATTGTAAAATTGCAAAATTTACCATATTTTTGCCCAAAAAGTAAGAAAATCGAGTGATTTTAGAGAACTGCTCGCGATTTGCTACTTACAATTAATACTTACTGGGTAATACTGCTAATCCCAAGATGGTGGCGCCAAACCGTAAGAAAACAGAAATATGAAGATTTTGGCTAATATAACCCATCAAAGTGTTGAGAAGGTAATGATTTATAAATATTTATAAATATAAAATTCTCTCACATCGCTCTGAATGATGTAGGTAATCGCAAAATGACCATTTTAAATCGATTTGGAATCGTGTGGGAGATAATAGGGTTCGAGTATACGACACTTGACATCGCGAAGTAAAAAAAGCTCGGGCAGATCGCGATCTTCGAGATCTTGGATCCGAAATATAGCCGAGTTTGACTGTACATTGTCAATATAATTGTTAATGCTATCACTTCTCTCCACTAACTTTCTATCGTTATACTCATGTTATATTAATTTATCTCAGCTTGTCTTCACTTTTATAAAAATGAATCAAAGTACAGAAATATTTGCTAAGAAACATACTGAGCAAGCTAGATGATTAAATATTTATTGAAATTTGTGGATATGAAGTGATGAGGAAATGCGGTTAAGAAGCAGAAGAATTAAAGAGCAACAATAGTGTATCAGTACAGACTGACCTATGGGTATTCTCAAAGTGGAGAAACTTACTAATGAAGTAGCAGGAAGGAATCCTTTTACAAGAAACAATGCTGTTGAAGACAAAATTTTAGGCAACAAGAAGCAGTAGAGAATTAACAGCTTGTGTAAACAAGTGGCAGGAAGTTGTTCAAGGATGGAATAAAAGATGAAAAATATCAAAAGAATGACAGAACAACAACTTTTGGAAGGAAGACTGGAAAAAAATAGGAATCTGGAAAGAAATTTATTCAGAAAAGAAGAGAGGGATCATTGCTAGTATAATTGTTTATAACAATCACTTCCCTCAATGAATTTTCTGTCACTATTTCTAATTGAGCTTAATCTGGAATTTTCTTCCCTTAAAATTATAATTTGGCAGATTTTATAAGTGACATGGTAAAGATACACAATACTGTCATTTCCAAAACTTGCCAGCGAATATATACGATTGTGCATGCCTTTTTTCTGGTAAAAATAAATAAATTAATTAAATAGTGACAATAGTTTATTAGTGTTACATTAATTATAACATCCTATAGTGTTATAATTTTAAGCATAACTTTCAATCAAGATATATTTATGTAAAGTTGTTGCACTTAAGGTGCATCCAGAAATTATAAAGCCAACTAGTAATATGAGGTGAATTACATTGAATAATCATGAAAAGAAATGATATATGTATTATAAATTCCTCGATGCTCTTTTGACACTAAACTAATGCAATGGGTGCAATTATTTTCATTTAAATAATTTAAATGAATTAAAACAACACTTATAGTCTTCAGTAATCATAAAGCCACTATCCAAAATATTGTTAATTATAAAATCTAGCAAGAGATAGACTACTTGCAAGTGGCCAAGATTAACAAATGTTTATTGGTAAGTTATCAGCGAAGTTTCTTATCTCTTACTTTAAACAATGATCGAGATAAATCATTTACAGACTTCTATGTGCTCTTCATGATTCTGATCAGTCTGCTAGGTCAATTACAAAGGCATTGGATGGCCTCATACTGTTATTGATAATTATTTGAATATCAGTGATAAGTATGGGACAAAAAGTATGAGATAATTACATCACATGTATAAAGAATCATTATTCATGAAGTGAATGAAAGTAATACATCCATCAGAGCCATAGCCATGTGTTCTGACATCCCTGTATCAAACTCAACTGCTTATAAAATCATCCATGAGTCTCCACAACTCATATTCAAGAGGAACAAGTCTCGACCTCCACTGAAGCAAAGCCACAAGGAGAAAAAGCTTCTCTGGGTAAAAGAAAAAAATGTCCTGGAAGGAGGAGTGGAACAAACTAATATGGAATGATAAAAAGAAATTCAATCTGGATAGTCCAGATGGATGGCAATTTCACTGGCACAATATTTGCAAAGAAGAAATGTGCTCAAAACGTCAGTGTGAAGGTGGAAGTGTAATAGTGCAGGGAGCTTTCGGCTGGCACTCTAAGAGTAATCTAGCATTTGTAACAGGAAGGATGAATGCTATACAATATCAGAAGATGTTACAGTAGTACCTTTTGCCATTTTCTGAGAGTATGAGAGGTCCTATCTTCGAATTTCAGCAGGACAATGCTTCAATACATAAGGCCACATAAACTTATGAGTGGTTCCTTGACAGTGGTGAGCAGATGATGGAGTTGCCTGCGTTTTCCCCTAATTTAAACCCAATAGCGAATGTTTGAGGCTACTTAGCTTGTGTATGCTAATGGACGGTAGTTCAACTATGTGGAGACTTTAAAAGAAAGCATTGTTCAGGAATGGGAAAATATAGATAAAACTTATCTCCAAAGCCTAACCATGTTTTCAAAGTTATTCAGAAAAGTGGTAACTTGATTGGATATTTGAACAAATGGCTTTATAATTTGTGGACTTGGTAGAATTAATAATATTGCATAACTTTTTCCATTTTTGACCATTCAATTATTTTTAATACAAGTATAAAAGATATAGATTTTTAGACAAGTATATTGAAAATGAGTTATAAATCTATCCTGTTTGCTTTCTCATTGGAAATGCCTAAAATTTAATAATTGAAAGATAGCGATAAAAACTGAAAATTTTAACTTTTTTTTTATTTATTTTAACCATTATTTTGGACAAATTAAAGAGATTATTACTCGCATTTTTAAGGATCATTTTCTTATATTATTAAAACGAAAAACCCTCACTTCATGATTTTTATAGTAGAGTGGAACATAATAGTCTTTACTTAGTTTGTGATAATACATTTTAGCCATTTTTCATATTTGAATCATTTATTTTTATTCATGATTCCTTCAGCACTACCTTCTTATTTTAAGATGCAACTTTCTTTCTGTTGAATTGTTAATAAGACTTCTTTGTAGAAAATAACAAATTTCTTTGAAATTAAACAAACATAATTGGATAAAATTTCTATCTTTCCAGTGATAAAACAGTTCGATTGTGGTCTTTTAATCCTGAGAATGACGAAGCCACAGAAACAGAACATTCCCCTCTCTTGGGACATAAGTATTCCGTTCATTGCTGCAGCTTCTCTCCTCTTGGTAACTTATTGGCCACCTGTTCAACGGATGGAAACATTTTTCTGTGGAATGTTGAGGTAATTTAAAATAAAATCTTTCTTTTTATTTGATTTTGGGAAGCTGCTGGAAATGTTACAGACACACTAAAAATAATTACAAAGCAATCAAGTAAATTATCATCAGAGTAACATACATTTAAGAGTTTATACTTGAATAGAACAGGATTATAAGTTGAATACAGAGATCAAAGAGAGTCAAAATCACTACAGAGGGGGAAGTCACCAGTCCCATGCCCACAGCCACATACAGGGTGTATCTGAAATATGCTGCCAAACGAAAAGGTTGTATTCAATCATGCAAAACAACGAATAAATGTCATATAAACATGGGTCTGGAAAAATGCTTTTTTTCAAGATATGAACGATGCAACAATTTCAACTGTACAGCCCAATGACTTCTGAATCAACATTATCCTGACTGTTGGATTGGAAGAGAAGGCCCACAGCATGGCCTGCTCGTTCCCCTCTGGACTTTTTCGTGTATAGGGTTATCTTAAAGTGTTAGTGTACACCACACTGGTTCCTGATGCTCACACACTGCAAGATCGCATAGTGGATGGGTGCAATACAATTCGACTTCCACTTGGCATCTTCAACCGTGTTCGGCAGTTGATGGAATGACATTGTGTTGCGTTCATTGTGGCTGGTGGAGGACATTTCGAGCACTTTCTGTGAAACTGAGTAACTGTACGGCCAACACCTCTGCATTGTTGCATCGTTCATATCTTGGAAATAAAGCATTTCCAGACCCATGTTTATATGACATTTATTCATTGTTTTGCATGATTGAATACAACCTTTAAGTTTGGCAGCACATTTTAGGTACACCCTGTATATCCATTATTTCTTTTATATGCACTGAAACTATTCTATGAAGGCATTTTCTCAAAGATGAGGAGAAAAAATATAAATAAAATTAAAATGCATATTTTTATAATAAGTGTTTTGATTTTATTTATTGAATTACTTTGACTTTAGAGATTAGATAGATCTATGTAGATTTAGACTATTGTGAGAAATGAATAACAAGGTTTTCCAACTTACATTTCATATTTATATCTAAGCACATGATGTAATCCTAGGAAGAAGTTCAGTAAGTTAGATACATTCTTGCATTGGTGCATGATTCTAGGAGTTATGATCATAGTCATTCAACCAAAAAATAAAATAAAAACAAAATGTCATGTCATTTCTCAGATAGGGAGATGGTTTACAGACAAACTGATGAGCCAAAAACAAAATGGGTCCAAAATTGTAGATTTATTCCATTGTCAGATGCAGTGGGAGAGGGAGGGTATAACCCTCCCTTCTTCGGTACTCCAGTGCATCCTTGGTAACAGATTGACAATTAGGCCAACTCACAAAAAAAAACAAAGAAACAAATAGATCTTAATATAAGAAATAAAAAGAGTCCTGAAAACAAATGCACAAATAGAAAGAAACTTTAAAAGCATTTGCAGAAATAACAAAGTAAAATTGAAAAAATGTAATGATAATAAGGATAACAAACAGATTATAATTAGTATATAAATCAGTAAGATATGATAATTAAATCAAGCATCGAACCTAAAAGCTGTTGTACAAGTAATTAAGATACACTAAATCAGTACAAAAATGTGTCATAACAATCAGTAATAATATAAAGAAACAAATAAATTAATAATAGTACCAAACTGAAAAAGCAAGATAATTAAATGTAGAATCATAAAAAATGAAATGGAAAAAATTAAAGAAAAATAATATCAAACGGATAAGTTATTGCACAGAATCAAACAGAGTAAATGATGAATAGACATAATCAATCAGTTAAGATAAATAAGGAAAAATTAAAGAAATCAAATCATTAACATAATAAAGCAAATATAAACAAAACAATAAAAAAAAAAAAACACAGGATATTCACTAACTTCTAGCATGGTTCCTTAGTTAAAACTGAAAAGAAAATTAATTGTATCTTTTAACATATTGCAGAACAACTCCAAGTCATACAGTTCCTTATTCTAAGCTAATCCTTCTCTTATTGATATGGTTTCAATACATTTCTTTTTCTGTTGTTAAAGGAGCTACGAGAGACTACATTTTAAAACTGCTCTAAAAATTTGATTGTAAAATTCTTATACTCAAGTGTGAATTATTTTGACATTATTTTGTATGTTGAAGTTTTATTTAGTAATTACTCAAAGTGTAAATTTTAATTTTTTTTTAATATAATTTCAAACAAATCCATTATCAAAATAATAAGAAGATATATTATTATACAGATATATTATTGTTATAATAATGAAAGAATTTTAAACAAAACCAATTATTAATGACAATGTACCAAAATAGTTTTAACAAAACTGTATTATATCTGTATTATACATACCAGTATCAGTATTAATAAATGTAATGGAAGTTACTCTTTGTTGTTTTAAAAAAAGTTTGAAAAAGCGGAAAGATCCTAATTCCGCGAAATATCACCGATAATAAATGAAATATATAAAAAAGATGGAGTTTTTTAATAAGAAGCTTAGTAACTTTATTTTTTTTCTTGCAATGCATTTCAGAGTGGAGAATTAGAAGGCACTTTACAACATCCCAGTGGCAATGGGATCCGAGTGTGTTATTTTTCTCCTAATTCTATCCTGTTAGCAACGGCTGGTGAGGATGATTCTATAATTTTATGGGATGTCGAAACAAAAGAACTTCTTAGGTACTGCTAAACTTAAATTTATAAATTAATTTTTTTTTTTAATTTGTGGCAGTTTTCTGATATTTTAACCAGCATATATCTTGTTTTTAATAATCTTTTCTGAGAAAGCTACCAAAATAACTTTTAGCATGTATTTGCTCTATTTTCATCTTTTGAGTTAATAAAGACTGGCCTCTGAAATTCTTCAGCTATTTCTGTCCTTTTACCAAATCTTTTGCATATTAAATCGTAGGTTCAGATGGATACCCAGTATTAACTCAGTTGCATCTTGTTGGTAAATTTCAACTATTAAAAATTTTAAATAGAAAAAGAATGTAAGAATTCAAGAATAATTAAGGTGCAAATTACATTGTGTTTATATGTTTTCAAAAGTTAAATTGCAATTGTTGATTTTTTTTTTTTACAAAATATTACTTTCTTTCCAGCTACTGATAATTATATACCATCTATTTCTTGATAGCAACACAGTCCCATTTTAATACCTTGTTTTTGCTCAACCAAATCTCTTCTCAGATTGTGAACCTAGTGATCTCTTCATGACCACTCAGTTAAATTGATTAAAAAATCTTAACTGCTTTATACCTGTTAGGTTTTCAGTTGATTCTGAATTTGTAAGTTCCAAAGAGTTCTGCAGCTAGAGGATTGGGGGCCCCAGGGCAACAAGTGATTATGGTTTCATAAAAAAAAATCCCACTTTGTTCGGGAGCCCCCTTTGCTCGGGGGCCCCGGGGCACTGCCCCGGATTAGCTATGGCCCTAGTTACAAATCTACATATTTTTTATCACATTTTATTAATGGGAATTTTTGAGAGCTATCTTCATAAGTTTAAATTCCTGTTGTTGATTCTGTTCATCTTATCGTATAATAATTGTTGTTTAATTAATTTTTGCAGTGGCTACTTGTTCCACTCTGTACACTAAGATTAGGAAGAAGTAATTGTCTAGAATTTCAGATTTTTGGCTTTATTGTGATATGGCAAGTCTTAAAATTTTTCAGTTTGAATTATCTGTAACTTATCTTCTGAAAGTTCTTTAATTAACAAAAAAATTATTTTTGTTTCCTTAATAAAGAATGGAGCAAATGCCACAACAAATTCTGTAATTTCAAAGATGAAATAATCTCCTGCGTATATTATTATTATTGTTGTTGTTGTTTATTATATTTAAATAATTTTGAACACTGTATTGCTGAAGAGAGGCAGAGTTAATCAGAGAAGAATAGGAGTGGATGGAATTCTGTGTTACAGATATATGTAGATATACAAATGTGATGTTAATAATTAGAAGAATTAGCATTAAGATGAATGCATCTGCATGTGAAGGCTTTAAAGTGTATAGGGATGTTGTTTATGAAAAGTCTTCTGGATTTTGTTCCAAAGAAGAGAAACAAGTTGCATAGCTTATACCTGTCTTTTATTTTGGAATTGAAAGAATATTGATTTATTTCAAGGCTTTTCTGTCTTACTTTTAGAGTAGATAATTTTATTATTATTATTATATCTTATTGATTATATTTAAATGATTGAGAATTCTTGTCTCAATGAAAAA
>JAFIDM010012231.1:155802769-155815411 GCA_023159025.1 Thereuonema tuberculata
CAAATAATATAATATAAAATAATTAATTCGCATATTTTTTGGCTGAATGTGGAGGTCGATGCTTCTGTAAAACTGATGTAAAGGAGGTTTCAAGTCTCTTTTAAAAGGAAAAAAAAGTAATTTAAAAAATTTACATTTGCCTATCGTCTCGCACAACCTAAAACACCTCTGTTTCGAATAAAGAAATGAAATTAAATGGTCTCATTTAACAAGTAACTGTATATGGTCGCTGGCTCCGTCTGAGGAAATAGGAGGAATTAAAAGCATTTTAAACAATCTAATTTATTTTTTTTTGTATGATTTTTTTTTTTTCCATTAACGCTTTTCTTTATTCTTCGATGCCACCTAAAAGGTTTATTAAATGCTAATTTAGAGTAATTTCATCAAATAAAATTACAATTATAACTTATCGTACATGTAATTATAGTAAATTCTAATAATTCTTATGGAAGATAGGAAAGATTTTAAATTTCCAATTGATGTTATGAAATCACTGTGTATAGATGTGTAAAATATGTCTCTTCCCTATAATGTTTGAATCAGTGAACGAATTCAAGAAACTTAATATATCGAAAGGTATTTTATTTCATTACACTGTTCTCTGAAACATCTCCTTCAAAAATGAAAGATAGAGAAAATGAAATTGTTGTTCTGAGTTTATTTATTCGTTCTGCATTTGTTTGAACGTTGACATACATTCCACCCCCCACCCCACCCCCCAAAAAAAAATGTATTTTTCTTTTTTTCTTTAAAAGTTTCTTATCTCCTTTTGTTTTTAAGTAAATTCTAGATCAAAAAATTCTCTAATTCAAATGTAGATTTAAACTGTAAATATGCAAAACTAAAAGAAGAAAGAAAAAAAAAAATGAAATACACCAAAAGAAAAGAAAAAATAAATACTCAAAGAGAAAAATTCCTGGAATGTTTGCTGACTCTTCTCGATTCTTGAATTCAAAAAAATCTTAGGTAGTTAAATTACAGCCAAATATCGTCAAAGGAAGTCTGAATTGCTTATTCCAACAATTATTTAAGATAAGTACTGAAAGTACAAAATTAGAATATAGTGAAACCTCGGGTTACGAACTTAATTCGTTCCTGAACTCGGTTCGTAACCTGAAACGTTCGTAACCCGAAACATTGAAATCAACGAAATAGAGACGATCCGTTTCAAAATGAAAGAATCGTTCCTTTTATTAACATCCGGTCGTTTACCTGACAAAGAATACGTGTACTTCACGTATTAAATAAAGAGAAAGAAAACAACCAAATAAATTAAATGTAAAATAATTACATTTAATAAATACCTTATACAAATAAATACATTACGATGTCTTTCTTTACATCGGAAAAAGAATCATGTGAACGCGGAGAGATACTTTCAGATGCTAGGTGAGACGCCTTTTGTGTGATTTGGCCCCGTAACTCGTAACTTTGTACTGTGCGCCATCGTTTGTCTCCGACGTTAAACCTTGCTCTCTCTCTCACCTTCGTTCTCACCTTCGTTCACCTTCGTTCACCTCCGAGGCACTTTCGTTACCCGAGACAAAAAAATTTCCGAAGTTATTGTTCGTAACCCGGAATGTTCCTGACCTGAGTCGTTCGTAACCTGAAGTTTCACTGTATATGGAGGATACTTTCATGTTTGCAGAAATACAGTCGAACACATTGTTAAAGAAAAAAAAATAGCAATCAGTAAAAAAACCATGAAATGGGCCCAAATTATTTGATTGTTGTTTTTTTTTTTTATTAAATGTTCTTGTGCAGCTTTAGAATTGGATTCTTTAAAAATGAATTAATTTAAATATTACAATGAAGTATTTACAGTTCATATTTATCAATTTTAACCATTGATTTGAAGTGTCTATATAGTAGGCTCAATTGATATTTACAGTTCACTTTAGGTTTCTCTTTAATCATGTTGCCATAGTAACATTAGTTTATCTCCAACCCCCATCTTCAATGAGCCATATGGATTATTATGGAATCCTCTCCTCCCGCCTCCCTATTGTTATTTATTCATTTCATGAGATATGAATGATGTCTTTCTGAAATGTTAAAACTTTAGATTTTTTTGTTTTGGATGTGAGGAACCGCCTTCCTGTCCATCAATTTCATTCTGCAAAACAACCAGTACTGATTAATGTAATTGTCCGAAAATAAGAAGTTAATCAAAATTTCGATTTAAAATTTGCAAATTTATTTTACGCTCAACAAAATGTAAAAACCAGTAACGGTAACAAAAATTTATTTTTATTATTATTTAAAGTTACACGAAATTCCGTCAAAGATTGCTTAATGGATTACAAAAACGCAAAAAAAAAGTAAATAAATAAAATGAAAATAAACATTATACTCATAACATCTACTAAATATTATTGTTATGTGATATAGATCCATTGACATTAGGACTTTATTTAGGCAAAATAAATAAAATGCCTTGAAATAGGTAAAAATAAATAAAATTCTGGAATAAATGGATGAATATACTGTATTTATTTTTTTTGTTTTCTGAAGTAATATTATTTCTTCATTTATTCTTTTTCTACATTTTGAATGATTACGAAATCAATATTGTACAAAAATGTTTCTTACATTAGTAATTTAGTCTATATAAAAAGAACTTTATGTATACTAATTATTATTATTATTAATATTACAGTATATAAAATTTTATTATAAATTATAAATGCTGTAAATTAAAAGTTAAATAAAAAGTTAAATAAAAAATCCTTTCTTTATCTTTTTTTAATTCATTGTCATGTATTTTATTATATTTATTTTCAATTATATAATTTACTGTTCTGTATCCATATTTATTAATTTTTAGAATATTCCAATTTTTGTTTTCTTTTCCTTTAAATTTTAATCTATTGATTTTGCTTTTACACTCCTAAATACATTAGAATTTATTATAATAAATATAAAGCTCCTATTTTAGATTTAGTGTTTATTAATAAAATATTCTTTTGTTTTTATCTTTCCATTTTTTGGTAAAAAAAAATCATCCTTTTTTAAATATTTTCTTCTTTTTCTGTAATTTTCAAAAAGAAAATATAAAAAATATATAAGAATAAGAATTAGGGGATATTTTCTCCTCATACAAGTTCTTTCCATCTGCTCTAAATGATCAGCAATTAGAATATACCGAAGTTTTCGAAATTCAGGGCTTAAAATATGGTAATCCGAATCAGCAGTCGTCTGGTTGACTGGAATTACTTATATATAAAAAATATAATAGTTTTGAAATTTTATTTCTAACTTTTTCTCATTTCTTAGTAAAACAATTGCACTATTCGCAGCCTCTGTAATTTGTAATAATATTTAGAAGCGAACGTTACTGAAGTGAGAGATGGCCCCAATCGATTTCAATAATTCAGCCCATTTTTAATAGTAAACAAGAAGAACTTGAAGCCTACTTTCCGTTAAATTAACATTTTGAGATAATTTTTAAGAAATTATCTAAAAATTCTTTATTTTTTGTTTTTGTTTTTAAAGTTATAAAAATTAAAAAATGAAAAGCCTTTAATTATTTTCCAATTACAATATCAGCCCAATACAAACAAATTGTGCAATTTCTGAAAAAAATAAATAAATAAATATCCGCATGTTTTGCTTTGAATTACCGAAATCAGATTAATTTTAAACATGTCAAACCGCGCGCTGATTAATAGTTTAGCTAAAATGATAATATTCATTATTTAAGGCAATACAGTATTAAAGAAATAGGATAAGGATCAATTCTTTGAGAATTTTTATCACTTCCTTGCGTTAATTTCTCTACAAGGACTCAATTGGAAAAGATTTCAAACTGAAAAGCTATCATCAGATACATACTAAGAAGATCCAACCATCAATTCAAGGCAACGCACGGACATAAACAGACTGAGCGATCTGATAAGCCTCTCTTTCCAAAAGTGAATTAAGTGTAGCAAAAGCACTTCGGTAGTTATTTTGGGCATAGGCGGACCCAGGATTTTGGAAGGGAAGGGATTATAATGGTCGTATCGTATAGTTCAAACAAAAAACAAAAAATCGTGTTCTTGGACGGGAGATGGGAAGTTACACGCATATCGAATTAAACCAAAATAAACAGGTTCAAAAGCCTAGATTTCTTTCATTTTCGGATGCAGTGGGGGGATGAGTTCTAATTCCTATCAACCCCCCCCCCCCCAACCCCTTGATACGTCACTGATTTCATAGACTTTTATGGAAGGATTACGATTAATGCTGACATTTCATTTTCTTATTTTTTTTTTTTTTTGATAACCCATTAGTTGATTATCTAATTTCTTTCGGTGGGATTTAGGATCTCATCTAGTAAGTATTATTGTACATTTTTGTTTTTATTGCAAATTAAATATTTGAATCAATTAATAGATTTTCATTTTTCTATGAAAATACTCATAATTTTCTGATCCTGGAAATTTTAGTTATTTTTTTTTTGTTTTGTTTATAGCAAACATTTGATCTTTAGATGGACTATAGACTAATTAATTCCATCAGATATACAGGATGATTCAAAAAGAATTGAACAGTTTTAACTACTTATTTACTCAGCAATTACTTTATATTTGTTCATATTATATACGAACGTGCCATATGAGGAGTAAGAATGTTGAGTATTTGAAGAATAGCTGTGATAATTCGTTACAAATTAGTTTAGATTACGTATTCATACGAAACCTAGTTACTTAGTAATAAATATTTCTACAGTTCTTTTTTGAATCACCCTATGTATTAATTAGAATATTGTCTGTCATAAAATGACGTGGGGGAGATATAGGAATAAAAAAAAAATAGAAATTAAAGCATTACGTTGTAAACCTTCCAAAGCCGAGATAATTCCAGGTTTCATGAAATCTTCCCTAAACAGAAACAGTTTTTTTACCCATGAGTCAAAATATTTTTAATATATATACATATTCTTATTTAAGTTTAAATATTTAAATAAAAAAGACTTTCCAGAAATAATAATAGTCTAAGAATTATAGTTTTATAGTAGCTGCCTCAGATGAGATGAAGCATTGCTGAGCGGCCACATGTTGCAGTATGTAAACAAAAAATGAAATTCATTTTTATTTACTTATTTGAACTTGACTTTTTATATCATTTCAAATCTATATATTAAAAAAAATCAGTTCGAGGAGTTTCCTGGGGAAAAAAAAATTAACTGGAAGAGCAAATTCTATTTTAAAAATAATAATTCAACTACTATCCGAAAATTTATAAAAGTTATAAAGGTATATCCGAAATCACGGGATATCAATAAACTGAGTAGTTTTGCTAATGAAGACTTTTTTTTGGTGTGATCTGTGGACCGCTGTACTGAAGGCTGGAAGAGTCAGATTCTAGCGTTCATCTAAACTCTCTGTAAAATGAAGACCGAAATTAAAGACAGTAGGGTGTTGGACTGATGTTGGTGGAACTTCTATGCCTCCAATGTCTCTAAAGGAGGTCAATATTTCAGGGATACTCAAAGAAAGAAAACAATGTAGAAATAATTTTCTTAATATCAAAGACAATATTAAGTTCTTAAATAATTTAAGTGTATGTCAATAAAACTGATTAACCGATTAGATGATCTATCTAATTACTGAAATGTCAATATGAAATTGATCTGTTTGTACGTTTGATCGTTTGATCTGTTTGATCGTTGGTCTGCATCCAGATAGAAATTTTTTTTAGGGCGCCGACTGATACTGAGTCTAATTGTATTAATAGTTTCTATGGATTCTATTAAAAATATATTTATATTTAATTATTTTAATTGACTGCATTGCAATCCCATTGCTCCTTGTTGAAAATTATCGGTAGTTTTTTTTTCCCTTAAACCACTCAACATCATCAAGAAACACTTGACACGTGACCCTGGAATTTATTTCAATGTTTTCCTAAAACATCGTCAAAAGCAAATAAAAGGCTAAACAATTAATTTGCTCAAGTTCGTAGTTTGATCTTTTATAAACATTGCGTAACATCATGAATAGTAAAACAATTCTGTTTCCATAGTTTAAAGACAGAAACACCATTTCATATTATCAATGTCTCGCCTCCTTTGAATTCGTGTTTCCATGGTTCTACAATATGTCATTTTTTCTATACAATTCTTGAAAACTGTCATTCATATGAATTTCATGGCAACCATCATAAATCTATTTTATTTTGAATGACTTTGATAAAAGAATTCTTTTAAAAAAAAATCTCTTAAGGTTTCGAATTCCAATGCTTTCATATAATTTTAAAATTAAAATTGTGGAAGCATAAAAGAAAAAAAGAAAGAAGAGGAAAATTTTTCTTCTTAAAATTGATTTGTGAAATCGTTTGACCTTGTTTCAACTTGGAGTAAAATTAATAAAATTTAGAATTTCTCTTTTATTTTCCTTCATACATAGTTGGGATTCAAAATCAAACTATTCGTTTTTGCAAAGAATTATCTGATTCTAATAAAAATCTGTATAATTCTTATCAAGAAATTGGATCAATTGGATTTAATGCAATTAAATTTAAGTAAATTTAATGTAATATGTGCCTTTTGTTGTATTTATGTGATTTTTTTTTATTTTTTATAATGCACATCTATTGCATGCTGTATTTGTGGAATTGCATCTTTTATATATAAAATCAACATGGCATCCTCTCAAGACTTTTGGCACTGAATATCACTTTGAACATTTTGATGGCTTTTATTTAAACTTTTGAGTAATTCCTGTAACTTTCATTGGCTTTACTATTGGTGAATGGGGGTGGCAGGAAAGTCGAGCACCGCGATCTGTAGGTCTATTGTGCTATCCCGCGGAAATGAGGACAGATGGAGAGAAAGACTGAGAAAGTATGGTGGGAGAAGTGCAGGGGAAACGGGAGAATCCCGAGAAACCCTGCCCAGCGCGGATCGTCCACCATCACGAAACCCACATGAGAACTGAACCCCGGTACTCAGAGGTGAAAGGCCAATGTCTTAGTGACATCGCCAACCGTGCGGCCTGACTTAAGTTGATGACCATTTCAGTGTTTAATGGGTTTCTTCCTTAGGCAGAAGTGAAAACTTGAGCTTGATTCACTGTTACATTACCTGGTATTGAGTATTTTGAAGAAATACTAGTAGCTCCATAATTTCAGGTCCTACATCTACCAAAAATCTTCCTTCTAAAAGCTTGAACTTTAACCGTGACTACTGAATGAATCTGCTTTGAAACTTGACATGAAGATTTACAAGAAGGACCACATATGAATCGCTAACTGCAGAAAGGAAACAAGTCCAATTTTGCCAATTTCACAGGAGAGACAAAAAACTTAGTAAACCCTAATACACTTCTGCGATAAATAGAATATTGAAGTCGTTGTCATGCCAATACTATTGTGCGGACGTGTTTCCTTTCTATATTAAACGTTGCGTCTTGTTCCTAGCCACAATTTTAATAAAAAAACAAAAAATCGTAAAACTTGGACATGATGCCTTTCTGCAGTTAGCGATTCATATAAGGACAAGAACGATATAACTTCATGTATTTGAAATTATTTCATATGGATTTCTATCAAGACATTAGCTCGAGAAGACGAAGAAAATCCCCATTAGAAAAGCAGTGGTTTCCCATCCACTTACAGTACTAATCTCTCTCTCTCTCTCTGATCTTCTCCAGTTTAACTAGGAGTAAAATGAATTGTGTTCAAACAACTTAAGTAAATAATACAGATTTAATTATTATTATTATTTTTTTTTAGAAAATAAAAAAAGCCCCTTCTGTTTGTTATCTAGGAGATATTGTAATTAAATAAATAAATAAATAAATAAATAAATAAATAAATAAATAAATAAATAAAAAAAGAAGACCTTTTTGTTTATATGTTTTTCATGACTTTAAAAAAAAAGTGAAAAAGAAAGACTTTAAAGAAGTGCTTCAAGTTCTTTGAGGAATCTGTATTTTTCTCTGCTTTTCCAAGCAAATGGATAACAAATCAATCAGTTAAAAGGATTACTTTTCGATTTACTTTTTTAATATAATTGAAATATTAACTGAAATGTTAAATAACAGAAGGAAATAAAAATAAGAAAAATAAAAACGAATTTTAGGATTGCCAATACGAGTATTTATTATATCATTAGCAAATATAGGCTACATTGCATAAGTAATTCAAACGATCTCAATTTCTGAAATGAAACACAATTCTCGTAACACGGTCATCAGCGTCATTGTATTCTTTTTTTAATTGTAAGGGATCAATGGTCATCGACAAGTTGTTGGAGGAAGCAGTTGCTCTCGTAATTCAATTTAAAATAACTATGAAAGAATTTTTCTTTTATGAATTATGTTAGCTTACGTTTGAATAATTAAGAAATTATTCATTCTAATAGCCTACATTACAAAAAAAAACTAGGAAACTCAGTGTACATTAATACAGTGGAGCACCCAAGATTAATTTTTTTGGGGGGAAAAGGGGGCTAAGGATGTAGTAAAAAATCCATTCAGATGTAGGCCTATTTAAAAATAAATTGTTTCAAACATCACATTCCAAACTAATAAGATTCAGACACGTTAGTGCTTTAATAAAGGTTTTCTTTTTCTTTCTTTCTTTCTTTTCTTTTTCTTACTTTATTTTTGGGTTGGGAAGAAGGCTTCAGACCCCTGCGCCCCCCCCCCCCCTTGTGGTGCGCCACTGCATTAATCGATAGACTTTTTTTTTCTATAATTTAGAAAAAAACGATTTCTAATGAATCCAAAGATTTTTTAGCGACCCATTTGGGAGTTATTTGATAGCGAACAAAATCGGCAACTATCGCATTTGTCCTATCCGTCCGTCCATATCTGTCCACCCCTAACAATCCACCCCTAACAACTCTCGAACGGACAAGCGGATTTCATCATCGTGTTCAGAGGCCTTGGGGCATTTTCAGCGGCTAACGCTCACCCATGTTTGAGATGTTTGGCATTGTTGTCATTATACCCTTTTAACAACTCCCGAACGGAAGGTCAGATCGACAAGAGAATTTCATCATCGTGTTCAGAGGTCAAAAAAACATTGAAGTAGGATATTTTTAGGGACCAATGCCCCCTCCCACCTCATGTTCGAGATATTTGACTTTGTTTTCATTGGATTTTCGCTATTAGCTTAAATGTTAGAAATGCAACCATATCATTTCAGTTGTTAGCTATAACTTGATCGGTAAGATCTCGGACTCAAATGCTGGAGGTTGTCGGTTCGAATCTATGTTTTCACTGTTTTTTTTCTTCTTCTTCTCTTATGGCCGAGTGCACTAAACTTCAATTAATTTATTGAGGTTTAGTGTACTCGGCCATTAATCTTTTTTTTTGAATGGCCGCTTGGATTTTTTTTTCTTGTTTTCGTAATAATCTTTTTATTTTTTTCCAAACTTTCTTTTTTACTTTTACTTTCCTTCGTGTACTTCTTTTTTTTATTATTATTTTTAATTTTTTTATTATTATTATGGGTCGCCTTGAAATATAGTTCTCTCGGCTGCCGAGCTGCTATCATAAATCCTACTGGGTTTCAAACATGACTGCCTCTTTAAACGAGTTATAAGCCTAAATCCTAATCCTATCCTAATGTTTCCATAACTGAAGATATCACTTTATCGTTTAATTATTGAATGTCTAATTTTTTTATGTTCAATACAGATTTTTATTTAGTGGTGTCAAAATTTTGGGTAAAACTTAAAAATAAAAAAAAATTATTTTTTAAATAATTAAATAAAAATTTAATTAAAAAAAAAAAAAAAAAAAAAAAAAACAACAGAAAATCATCTTTGTATAGAACTTTTATGATCTCTAAATAATCCAGTATGGTTCAGTTGGACCTGGTCCACCCGGTAACTTCTTCCTGGAAACCATTCTGGAGAGCAGTTTATTCGTTTAATTAGAATAACAGTATACTAACACAAGGCGAGCACCGGAATGTTCACCTGTGGAGAACAGTGGACATGTACCTGACGTCGGTACGAGCAGCTCGTGATATTGAACGCGCGTTAGTGAGTTTGCGTTAATTCACAATGGCAGGCAGGGAATGACTTTAAAGCAACGTGTGTGCCTGTCAATTTATTTATTTATGAATCGATGGGCAACATCTCTACAGCATGATTTTTGTTTGATGAGAAATGTAGGGTTTTTTTTCTCCGAAACGTCAAACAGTGACTGCAATCAAGAAGAAATTTGACGTAAATACTTACGATTCAGTTCGAGCATCTTCGTGATTATAAGGTGCATTGATAGATTTTTAAATTGTTGCTACTGTTTACAAAATTGACCAGGTCATTTGATTATTGCTACTGTGCGGAAAACTGATATATCCTGTATAAGAACTTCAAGTGGGTATTATCTTTTTTTATCCGAATTTTCCACTAGATAAAATAGAAATATTTGAAGCAGTCGATTTAAAATTAATTTATTAAAACGGTCTGTTGGGAATTTATATATATATATATATATATATATATATATATATATAATTAGGATAAATACAGTGGTATTCAAAGAAAGTGGTGGATTATTTAGCAATTTCACAGTTCTAAACCTTTAGCTAATACAAGTTCCATTAATGAAAAGAAACACCCATAGAAATGGAAAAAAGTTATCTACATTAAACTATTAAAATGGTAAAAGCATAACCAAATAATTATTTAGAATGTTTCTCTCAAAATGTTCCCAAAATTGTAAAAAAAACAACAGCATTATGAACTCCAAGAATTAAGGCAGAAAATTAATCAGAAGTCCTCCTGTTGCTTCAGCTTATCTGGCCAAATGAATAAAAAAAAGGATCCTTTTAGTAGCTCGATCTTGTATAAATGTTGCATAACACTAAACAATTCTGTTTCCATAGTTTAAAGACAGAAACACCATTTCATATTATCTAATGTCTCACCTTCTTTGAATTCGTGTTTCCATGGTTCTAAAACATATCATTTTTTGCTATGCAATTCTTGAAAACTGTCATTCATATGAATTTCATAGCAACCATCATAAATCTATTTTATTTTGACTGACTGATAAAAGAATTTAAAAAAAAAATCTCTTAAGGTTCGAAATCCAATACTTTCATATAATTTTAAAATTGAAATTCTGGAAACATAAAAAAAAAGAAAGAAAGAAGAGGAAAATTTTTCTTCTAAAATTTATTTGTGAGATCGTTTGGCCAACTTATTAAAATTAATAAAATCTCTCTTTTTTCCTTCATACATTGTTGTATTTGGTTACAGTATCAAACCATCCGTTTTTGAAAAGCATCATCTGATTTTAATAAAAATCTCTATAAAATTCTTATTAATAAACAGGATCAGAAAAATTAATAGTAAATTACAATAAAAGCTGCCTATTTGTGCAATTAGGTGATTTGTTTTTTATACCCAGGATACCTATAGCCCGCCCTATATATATATATTTATACATACATATAGGGTGGACGTAAAAGAATAGTAGGGTATTCATAGACGTGTATTTTTTGTATTCCTTAACGTATACAGTCATGACATCTGTCAAGTGGAAGTGCAAGCATTCAAGTTTCATGTGCATCACTCAATGTGCGCACCTTTCATCACCCGGCACACATCCAAGTGGTAATCTAATTCCTGATAGACTCGATGAAGCATGTTCGGTGTCATGGTCTCTCAGCATGGGTGATCCCTTACTTGGTATGACTGATATATCTGGACGCTGGGGGTGCGTAAACCGTTGTCTTTCACTTACCCGCAAAGGAAGAACTCACATGGGGTTAGGTCTGGGGATCTCGGTGGCCACTGCAGGAGGAGTTGTTCGCATCTACAGCACATCCAATCTATCTTCGGAGTCAACGCCACCAAACGGGCATAACCAGAAACTTGAACACCTGCGTGACGGCGCTACGCATGCTTTAGCCACCAGACACGAACGACGTTACATGTCTTTGAAACCGCGCTATTCTTTTATGCCAATCCTGTATAAATATATATACGTGAATTTATATATATTGATACATGTTTAATATATGTAAATGAACGTGGAGACGATGTAGCACAACCTCTCAAGTCTTTTGGCACAGAATACACTTTGAACATTTTAATGGTTTTATTTAAGCTATGGCATTATTACTTTGGTTTCTAATTATGGTATTGTCAGTTTTAAATATTACCCAAGATTGAAGACCACTTTAATTTTTAACGGAAAAACCACTTAGTGGGGAAACCCGAGCTCGATTAGAAATTTCGTTACACAGTATTCGTTTTTTTGACAGGTTTTGATCTAACATCAAGTCCGATATATACCACAATTTTAGATCGATTTCTAAAGCGTAAAGTTATTACAGTAAAACCCCGTTATTACGCTCATCAAGGGACCATGAACTACAAGCGTAATAAGCGGGATAGCGCTATAGACGGGAAATGATTTATGAGATGGGGAAACATTTAGACACCATTTTACAGGAAAGATACTTGATTCTGCAATAGATATAGTGCAAATGTGAGCTTATTTCCTATTAAAAAAATCTTTGATTGTGGTTTGCCGTGTGTGTGTGCTACTGTTATGAATTATGACATTTTCAATGTGGTTCAAGTAACTATTAACATCAATTGATACACCACTAGGAGCAACACTAACATATTTTCGGAGCAGATTTAGTGCACTGCTCGCTATTTCACGCGCCTTTTCTTGAATGATT
>JAFIDM010012231.1:155815811-155831682 GCA_023159025.1 Thereuonema tuberculata
GATACTGAAAACCCAAGATGGACCATTTCTGGTTGCCTGACCTTCGTCAGTTGGGTCCGTTCAGTATCTTAACATTTCAGTGAACTCAAGAAACATATAAATAGAACAAAAGTAAACATCAAAACGGCCCTACAATTAAAAAAACATCAAAACCTTAAATAAAGAATAAAAAGGGCCAAAGAATTAATCTCCGCTAAGACCCGCTTAGCATGTAAGAGATTAATTATAAAACAAGAAATATATAATACATAAAATTAACTGGTTTTTTTTCTTTCTAATCATGTTGTACGCACGTTAATTTTATGTTTTATAGATTTTTGTTCCCTTTTCATTTTTCATTAATGCACGTTAAACCTTCTTTATTAAAAAGAAAAATTCTTTCAAAACAAGGAAAATGTGTCACTCTGTAACAATAAGTTTTTAAAAGAACTTGATGCATACATCCTAAAAACATTGTACATTTTTTTTTTTTTTTTTTTTTTTTAAAAAAACCAGTAAGAAAAAAAGGAAGAAAAAAACTATCAAATTTCCGGTTTGCTAAAAACTGATTTAATCCTCAAATCTTAAATCAAATTAATTTTAATCAAATATAAAAGGATTACTCACAAATTTTAAATGATTTCATCGTAATGTTTGACAGAAAAGGAAATTACTGAAAATGCCATTTCTGGACTGATCTTTACCAAATTTGGCACGGAGGTTCACATGCATCCCTGAATATTGCATGAACAACGAAAACTACGAACTTAGTTATAAACTAAGGTATATAAACGGCGGGGGAGGGGAGGCAAACATTCTTGAAGGGTATGCAAATCTCGTAAAACCTCTTTAGTTGGAAACACGAAATTTGATATGAATGTTCTTTGTCAAAATCTAAAAATATACGTATTTAAACATATATAAGGTAGGTGACCCAAAGGTGGCCATAGTTAAGCTTTGCTGATTTTTTATAATTTAACGGTTGCGGGAATATAAAAAAAAATCTAGGGGTCATCACCCTGAACCTTCTCTAAACAAGATATATTGATATTATTTTTCTTAAAACATATTAGTTTGTTTTACAGTTATTTTATTAAAAATGTTACTTCCGGGCCACCCTCGGAGCAGGTGAACCTAAGGTGGCCCACATATTTATTTTGTTAAAAATTATATTTTCCAGGGGTTGAAAGGACACTTAACACTTTATGACTAAATTCAGTATTTTATAAGCTGCTAGTTTTACATGCCTAAAGTCCTAATACTAAATATGCGTACAAAATATAGAGGGGAAAAGTCTTTCAAAAAGTATACGTAAAATTTTTGATTCTGTTGCCTTGTGTAAGCCTTTCAATCTGAGTCAATGCAAAAAATACACTTGAAATCTTTGATTTTGTCACCTTTTGTAAGTCCTTCACACTCCTCGTGGACATATCTTAAACATTGGGTGCACAGTCTCATGTAAATTATTTTGTGGTCAGGTTGGCGGGCTACCTTGTGTACACATCTCAACACATTGTTTTAATAAATAAACAATGTCATTACCATGAAATTCTTAAACTGTGACAATACGTCCTGAATGAGTAGTGACCGAACTTTAATAAAATATACAACAACTTGCATTTAACAAAACTTTACACGATTAAATTTAATTTATTACTTACCGGAAAGTAAGAACAACGATGCTCAAAAACAAATGTCTTCTCAGTTATGGCCGACGTCTCGTCGAAATGGCTTAGTTTTCAGTAGCCAGCGCTGGAATGCGACAGCTGTCAAGTAGCAGGTGCCATATACCGACTATTTTGTGTATTACTATTTTATATAAGCAGATGGCCACCTTGTGCACTCTGGCTACCTTTGGGTCACCTACCTTGCGAGGTGTAAACGGGGGAGGGGAGGGGTAATTTTTTTTAAAGGTGTGCTAATCTCCGAAACCGCTTGACTTACAAACACGAAATTTCACAAGAGTGTTTTTGTCAAAATCTAAAATATACGTATTCGACGAATTTCCGATATTCGGATCCTAAGGGGTGGAAACGGGAGAGAGGGACTTTCTTGCAGGGTGCGCATATCTCCGAAACTTCTTGAGTTGCAAACATTTGATATTAGTATTCTTAATTCTAAGTTTCAATTTTTAGTTTACTCGATGTAATTTGTTATTTTATTTTTTTTTTTGAAGAAATAAAGAGGTTTTTTACGTTATTTAAGCAAGGCTTCCGAAGCGCAGAGACGGTAGCAGGTCTATAATATAATTTGTAACTACCCATGTGCCTTTTTTTACCAACTGGAAATATTCCAAAGTGATCATGCAATTACAGTTTCTCCGTCATCCACATTAGGACAACTCTTTTTTGTAATCAGCGCGAAGCACTGATATTTTTGCTAGTATTAAGATATTACAAAAAAAAGATCTGTTATGAATCCACATTTGAATGCAAATAATCAGAGGGAAATTTGCCAGATTCTTTATTTTTAAGGAAATTAGAATTTAATAGAATTCAGAAAGAATTTCGACTGGCAGTCACTAACCGGTAGTGGAAGAGAAAGATGACTTAACTCAGCTCATACAATTCCATGGATTAGGCGTCAACACTACGGAAATTTTCGAAATTCGATCTCAAAATATTTGCAAAATTGCAAAATCAAACGGAAGATCAAATCGTTTCTAACTGATGTAAAGTCAAAATCCCGAAACTCGACTAAAAACGAAATAAACTGCAATTGTATTAATTGCAGGAAGGTGAACATTAATGTTTTAGGATAATGGTTATAAGAGCGATCCGTATTTGTTCAGAATTACATTTATTTGACCAGGAAGTATCTAATATTAACAATTATCTATATAATAAGCCCGAGTGTTTGTTTGTTTATTTGTTTGGATGTTTGTTTGTTTGTTTGTTCGTTTGTCTTGAAGCAATGTCGCCATTTCTCAACGAATCTTGGCACTGTGGTTCAGAGGTTCATATGCATCGAGAATAATGCATGAACAACAAAACCCGGATCCGGACTGCAGGGTATGCATATCTCCGAAAGAGTTTGAGTTACAAACACGAAATATGATATGAGTATTCTTTGTCAAAATCTAAAGTATACGTATTCGACGAATTTCCGATATTCGGATCCTAAGGGGTGAATATCGGGGTGGGGTGGTGTGTGGGGATGGAATTATCTTGTACGTATGCTTATCTCCGAAACAGCTTTAGTTGCAAACATAAAATTTGACATAAGTGTTCTTTATTCTAAGTTTCAATTTTTAGTTTACTTAATGTAATTTGCTTTTTCTGAAAAAATAAAGCATTTTTTACGTTACATATGCAAGGCTTCGGAGCAAAGCGACGGTATCAGATCTATAACATAATTTGTAACTATCATGTGTCTTTTTTACCACCAGAAAAGTTTTAAAGTGATCACACAATTAAAATTTCTTCGTCATCTACATCAGGACAACTCTTTTTTTGTAACCCGCACGAAGCACGGGTATTTTTGCTAGTTAGACAATAATGGCTATCCTACTGCATTGTGTAATTTTATATTAAGAATACTGTTCTTCCATTTACATAAATGATAAAGACAATAACAGATCTGTAGGTGCATATGTCACAATATCTTTTTATCAGTAGGTCTTCGTAATCTCACATTTATTAACAAGATTTAACATTATTACTACAACTAAAGCCATGAATACTTTAGGAAGAACTTAATCAAGAATGCATCCCAAAATGGAAGTTGACTTATTGAAAAACATGGGAGTGATATATGCTCTACCATTCAAGAAGAATCCATGCGTGTATATTAGAGAAACTGGAGATAAAAACGCAACTTCAGGAGCCCGAAAAGGCGGCTCGACGAATTGATAAATCGTAAGCAATGGTGGAACATTCGTTGAAAAGATGACATTACATCGACTGTGAAAATTCATTAGGTCATGCAAACAATCCGTTCGCAAGAAAATGTCAAAGAGTCCGTTTTTATTATGCAGGATGTGAAGTGTTACAATGACTATATTTCAATTAGGAGCATCACCAAGTATAATCTAAAAAAGAAAAAGCAGCAAAGTGCAAAAAAAGAAAACAGGTCTATTACTATAATGATATATTTTTTTCCCCTGATATGTTGATAGCCTTTATAAGGATTTTTGTGGTGTGTGTGTGTGTGTGCGTTTTTCTCTAAATGCCTTAGGGTGTTTCATAGTATGATTCCAGTACGCTCTTCCTGCCCTAGATGTCGCTAGCTGTTTCCATTCCATTACCGATGACGCCCCTCCAATGTTCGATTATAAATTATAAATAATACCCCAATTAATTAGAAAATGAAGTAAACTGTTAATAAAATAATAACAAATAATAGTATTTACATAAATTATCAAATACATCACTTATATTTGATTATCTAAACTAATTTATTTTCTGTTTCTTATATTAATATATTACTTTTTATATTGTATTATTGCGTTTAAAAGTTTATATTTTATATGAACTTAAATGAAGAAACAGATAAGAAATCTGAAGATCACACATTTCTCATATATAAAAAATTAGATATGTACAGTACTTACAGGCAGGCTTTTCGAACTTCACTTGACCCTTTTGTAGCATGTTTATCTTTCTCAATCAGTTCCAATTTTAAATAAAAATAAAAATATATATGCAATTAAAGGGATGGATTCAAATCCATCAACTCCAGTATATGGGGCTGTGATGTTAACCATGAAGCTATCGCCATTAATTGTTTCGGATTCGTTATGTTTCTAACATTTAAGCTAACAGAAGAAAGTCAATGAAAACAATGTCAAATAACTTCCAGCTAGAATTTTATCCCGGATATTCCTCCTCTGGACGGGTCTTGGAGTATACCCAAGCTTTTGTAAAATGGGATTTTTTTTTTTTTTTGTGAGGGATACAGGGTTAGATTTAGTATTCAATTCATATTAATTACTCGCTCCATGGGTTGGAATGGGTGGTTTATTATATTATGGACAGCGACATCGCCTTTCAGAGTATTAGGAGATCTGAAATTCATTTGGTTATGCCATTCACGAAAAAAGACCACAAACCCGTAGTCGATTCGAAAAAGGGACTTCAGAGAGATTCATAGAAAGTAAAAGGATATACAGCAGATGACATTACGATAGAGAGGATATGCTAGATATTTAGTAGAGATAAATAAGTGAAGAATTTTAGTCATGCTTTAAAACGAAATTTTGCATAATTGATAATTTTTTTAAATTAGATTGAACGCACTCGTCTGTATATCTCTGAGTCAGCATTGCCATTCAGGACTCTGATCAATTGGTAAATTACTATTTCAACATTGAATATTCCTTCAATAAGGTCTCTCAACGACTATTTGATGTATCCGTTGTTTAAGACACGTATTAAACCTGTTGGGAAAATCGTGACTTACTGAAAAGCATTATTATTAAGTATATTATTTAAGTATCAATGATCTTTAATCCAGACTGTATTGTCGTAATCCTTACGAATTACTCTTTTTGTGAAGTGGAGGAGGAGCAAATAATATTCTGGAGGGCGAGTATCTGCATGAAACCAGCTAATTGGCTAGATTGAAACAAGAATGTAATGAAATGTTATTCGAATTTGTCTTCGAACTTTGCCATACTTTTTTCTTATTTGCTAAACTCTGCAAACATCAATATTCTTTAATGGAAAATCGCGGCACAAATCTATTGCCATTGTAAGATGATCACATATTTGCAATTCAGTAATCCCTGGTTTGTATCTATCTTCCTTTAATTTCACGAATCATCCGGCATCTCAAGTGCTTAGATAATGGATCATTGTATAAAAGAAAAATCATCTTATGCAGGCCAAACTCGATGTTCTACGAACAGAACAATCCACAATGGCATTCACAGCAAAGAATCGTTAACGAATCAAGCTGACATCAATGAATTTGAGCAGCATATGCACATTTATACATATGCTCAGTCTCAAGAATATGTAACCTTCTGCGTCACCCGTTGCTGAATTTTTCGAATCGATTTATCACAAAATTCCTTTCATTTGATAACTAATGCATCATCTTCCATTACATTGGAAAAAAATATAAAATGATTGCTTAAATTCACTGCTTATTTAAATTGATCCTGTATTAAAACCATTATTGTTTTTAGCAATTCATCAACCAGACAAATAGTAAAAAGAAAGGATCAAAATAAAATTAATCCATAAAATGCCTGAAGTACAAGGTATTGTTAAAGTTTTAACCATTTCATAACGAAAGAATGCAACTGATTTCTTTCAAACCATACAGCGATTGAAAGGAAGTTGGTTCTCTTCTTAGATAAGAAAGTAATAAGAAACTACGGAAGATTAAGGCATCCAATCACTTTTATTGAATTCAAATTAAAGAAAATATATAATAGGGCAGAACATATCTAGAAATAAACTTTTTTATTTTTAATCACCCTCTTCAGATTGTAGATTAATTTAATTGTCTGAAACTTAAAGACAGTGTAAATGTCTAATTAAGCGAAGTATAACGTCCTCATGGTCTTTATATTCTGAGATATTAGTATACTTCATGAGCAGAAACAAAAGGCATGTGAAATTTCATTTGTCTTATAAATAATAACAAAACTTCAAATTTGATCAAATTTAGCTAGGAACTAATCCGAGATTTTTGTTGGTATTTGTGGATTTTATATTATATAATAATCAGTAAAGATTTTGATTATTCAAAGTAGTTAGTAGCAATTCTTAAAGATATTCAAATTGATCTTAACATCTCTAAGGAGTTTTATGTTAACCAAATGCTTCCAAACGACCCAACCTACATCATTGAGAATATTTTTCAGCAATACTGTTTGTAACATTATGAGTAAAGTATATGGGATGAAATGAGTTGCAAGTAAGAAAAAAAAATGTTTTTTGTTGTTTAACTATCATAGCATTTTTATCAATCCATATCAATTGGCCACTGCTTTCTTTCTGTTGTTCCCTACCGTTTTTATTACGAAACGGAGTTTGTAATAATTGAATTCCAAAGCAATGGCTGTGAATCAAATGACGAAAAATTAAATTAGGGGTGTTGGAAAGAAATGAATCCTCTGTATCCCACCTCCTTCGCATACATAACAAGGACTGCGATCGACCCTGAGCTGTCTGCTAATTAATTACCTGGTTAATTTATTCGCTTCTCATTAGAGATTGTACCGTCCTTGGCCCAGGAGATTGCAGCAGAGATTTACTGACATATATGGTTGGTAGCAGAACATTGATTGATCCCCTGAAAGGAGAACCTGCCTTCATAGAAAAATATAAGAAAGCTCAACAGAAGAAAAAAAAAAGCCGAAAGCTAGAGATTAGGCGTGGATTAGTGTGCACCTGCTCTCGTCAAATACGGCTTACAGTAGATTAAACTATAGCTGCAAGGGCTCTTAACATCATAAAGAAATAACTACGTCTGTGTTTTGTATTATTTGCTACAGGGAACCACAGCGCTCCCTGCTTTGCATTCTTCTGTTTCGCCTTTAGAAATAAATATCAGTGAAACAGTAAATAATCGCCGATGAAAAAACTTTAAAGGAGCAATGATAAAAAAATAATCAAGACGATTAACATTGCACAGGAATGCTAGAATTAATAATATATTTACAAAATCGACAGCTTCAGGTCTTCCAGGAGTATCATCTTCAAACAAAACACAGGAAAATGAATGCTGGAATAATGTGGTAATAATGAAAAGCGTCGGTCATCAAAAAAGGGACGAATAAAGGGAAAGAGAAATTACAAAATTATATTATTGCTTTCATTATTCTTATGCACTGTCAAAAGTTTAAAAATCTTGCAACAGCCCCGAAGAGATTGGCAGATATAAGCTTTCAGTGATTTACAGAACGAAATGGCAGTCGGGAGGTTATGCCTACGTTCTCGCTACTTTAACCGGATCCCGATTCAAAAAGAACTGGGTAAATCTTAGATCCCCCATTTGAACTTGAAACAGTCTGGAAAAAATCCTCAATCCCTGATAGTTTCTCCAGCTGGAAAGACAAGCGCCTGTGTCATTTTGGTTGAGGCCATTTGCAATCTTAATCTTCAGTTTGTTTTTCAGAATTTCGCACCCAAATTCTACTCACTGTACTGTGGAATTGAAATTTCAATGGATTCTAAAAAAGTTCTAAGAGGATTACAAGATCATTTAAATTTATTCTTACTTCAATAGAAGTGAATTTATTTAAAAGTAACAGTTTAGCTGAATTTTATCATGAAAGAAATCTAGTCTTTCGATTAAAAATTCTTGAGCATAATGATTACGAAGATGCTGTTTTCGTAGTGTATGGTTAACTCTGCATCAACTGTAAACATCAAACACTGACATGGCTTTTTATTTACAGCTTTGGCAGAACTTTGGAGCTAAAGGAAATCTATTACATACATATTAAGTAACTACAATATTATCTTAAAATTATTCGAATAAATATTCAAGTTGGTTCAAATCGTTTCTTGTAGAGAAATGCAGAACGCATGATGATTGAATCCTCCCTACTCCCTTAGAGGTCATATTGTCATTCAAATGTGATGACCTTCTCTTAAACATTAAATTTAGTTTTCGTCACTTTATTCTTTGAGCTACTTGTTTAGTCCCAAACGAAAAGTGAACGTTAAACTAGTTAAAAACTAAAGTCCAATTAGAGCAAAATTATTAGACTAAACTGGTGAATACTTTCTTAGATTGTCGTGCTTACACTTTTCTCAAGAACAAAGTGATATCCTCAAACAAGGATTCAATGACTTTCAATGTATGTGGCAAAGAACAAATATAGTATAAATAATAAACAAAAGAAATCATATTGAACACGAGTATGTTTCATTTTCAGCCACAAATATGAAATGTGAAATATGATTGGAAATACAGATCGGAAGTGACTACAGACCGGAAGTTATGTTTTTCTCCATCTCTGTAAGTCATAAGATTTTCAATAAGATATTACTAATTGTCTGTCCTACTTTAGGCTGCAGAAATGGTGACAGACAGAACCTTCTTAAAAGCCACACACACCCTCCCCGTTATATCCTTTGTGTACGGATTGCTAAAAAAAAAAAAAAAAAACAAAAAAAAAACGACAATTTGTTGTGCTCTAACTTTTTAGAAGCATTAATTTCAGAGATCAATGAAGTCAAAGCCAAACCCCCCCAAAAAAAAATCATGCTCTGCGTTGTTTTAATGTTCTCCCGATAAAGATAGATGATTTTTTTTTTGAGAGACTCGAAACACAAAATATATTATTATTTTCGTAAATATGATGCTTAGAAAAAAATCATAAAAAAAAAAGTAATTTAAATACAAATGCAAAAATCTGAACTAGCATTAACAAATTACAAGTTAAATAAAAATTAAAATTATGAATACTGACCTGAATGTTAACAAACCTAATAAACAGTGAAAATACAGTAAAACCTCGATATAGCGCTCCCGCTTATAGCACTATCCCGTTCTTTACGCTCCTTTTATACGGTCCCTGGACGTTTTCTATATAACTCTGTATACTTTTACCCTCTTACAGCGCTTTCAAATCCCGCTTGAAGCGCTTTTTTTGTATCGGAAATTAGTAAAAATTTCATATAAATTGTGAAATTTGTAATGTTTTAGAAGTGTAGTGAAAAAGTGCGCTAAGTCTGCTCCGAAAATTCATTAGTGTTGCTCCTAGTGGTGTATCAATTGATGTTAATAGTTACTTGAACCCATTGAAAATGTCATAATCCATTACAGTAGCACACACACACACGGCAAACCACAACCAAAGATTTTTTTCAATAGGAAATAAGCTCATATTTGCACTACATCCATTGCAGAATCAAGTATGTTTCCTGTAAAATGGTGTCTAAATCTTTCCCCATCTTATAAATCATTTCCCGTCTATAGCGCTATCCCGCTTATTACGCTTGTAGTTCATGGTCCCTTGACGAGCGTAATAACGGGGTTTTACTGTATTCCTATATTGAAGTTGAAGACAATGAATAATAAGAACTAAAGTTTTTACCAACGCTTTAGAAAGAAACGTTAATGGTTCGACAGAATGAAGAAAAAGGACTGACTTTTGGATAGGTCAATCTTATTTGCGAAAATGATTGACATCAGAACTGATCATTGTGGTTTAAAAATTTAATGACAAAATATTTTAAATCTTTATTGGCGAGATATTTTATCCTGATAACTTCATTTTTTTAGTAACTTCTATAAGATATTTTATAATTACTTTTAAAAGGAGTTATTTAAATTAGTCAAGTTATTAAAAGGATTAAAATAAGTTATCAGATATACTTAAAAAAAATCGAAGCACCTATGAAGGCAATCCAATTTGAATGAAATTTTGAATGATGAAGAGAATTGGAATTTATTTACATTTTATAGTGAAAAAAAACAAAACAATTTTTATTGAACAACAACAGCATGGTTATTACATTTTTTTTGTTTTAGAACTGCATTTAACTACCTCGGGCTGCCATGCATGCTAATGAACGGCGTGGAATGGAGTGAAACAAATCCCTAATGTTGTCTTGTGATAGACCACGCGAAGCTTGCTGCGATAAATGCCGGATGTTCGATGATGAAACAGTTGACTTCCTAATCTGTCCCACACATTCTCGATGGGGAATGAGTCTGAGGATCTGGAAGGCTAAAAAAGGGCTTGAATTGCTTGGAGACACTGCTGGGAATGAGCATCTGCTGCATGATCTGCTGCATGAGATGATCATCTGATGAGGCGGGACTCATCACTAAAACAATTCGAGAGCAGACTATGTTTTTCGGGCACGGTACCATCTGGACGGAGCCTTCGGTGCTGAGATTTAAAGTCAAGCCTGGTAATGGGTGACGCTAATGACCCCCCCCCCCGTGTAAAATTCCTCTAGCAATGGTGCGTGAAAACACCGTTTGCTATATACAGGATGTCTCATCTCTCTGGATGGTGGAGAGTAAAGCTTTCGGATTAATTAGGACTTGATTCACAAGAAACGATTGTCTCAAGCAATGATAGTGTTGAGCCGACTAGAGCCTTGTGATATGAATAACTTCGCTTACGGAACCATCGATTCTAGCACCTTCCCACAAAAGCATTATTAATACTAGATGGCGATCGATTCACGAGCGTGACTAGCCAGCTTCTCGCAGTGCGATCTTTCTCGAAGTCCTGCAAGTGCTCCTAAGGTCTTCAAGCACGCCGTCGAGTCATTAATGACGGTAAACTGATGTGAATGCAACAGTTCCACAAAGCAGAATATGTCTAGTAAAATTCTGAGGGTTCTTACATGGACTACAAGATGGACACCCAATGAGCTATGAGGGTGATGGTGACATTTCTTGATAACTTTAATAATTTGCTTATCTAATGAGAAGGTAATTGTTTACGGGTTTCATTCCGATTGGATGCCCTTCAAGATGCTTCGATTTTTTTTCCTCACAGAAATAATATTTTGAAGAATAATTATATAATAGTCAATGGCAGGAAAATTTTATCGTATCCTAAACATTTACAATCAGATAAAAAATGAATGGTCAAAATTATTATTATTCTGATAACAAAACTTGTTTAGGCTTCTGAAAGATGCATTATATCCCGGTTTGGCTGTCTGTGGACACATATCTCACAATGCTTCGCAACGGCTTCTGTTAGCTCAGTTGTAGGTGGCCTGAATGTTGAATGTTGTAAATGGCCTGTTAGCTCAGTTGGTTAGAGCGTCGTGCTAATAACGCGAAGGTCGTGGGTTCGATCCCCTCATCAACTTAAGTTTTTTTTTTTTTTAATCATTATTAGGAATTCAGTGTATTAACAAGGTTTGAGTTAAGAATGACGATTATTCCATATAAATAGGGGTGGGTAAGATAGCATCGGTCGCAAACAGACTAGCATTTTCTAGACCACCCCCGGGGCAATCTATTCTAAAGTAAAGGTGACTCAGAAGCCGTTGCGAAGCACTGTGATTGGTTTACTAATCACTATCCCTAACTTGCTTATCATTAACTTTTTATTTTAAAATCATACTGTTTGTATGCCAGTATAAATAAATATAAAATTGAATAAGAACTTCTGAATAATAAGGTCTCCGCAAATTATAAAAGAAAGTTGCTTCGAAAATCACTTTACATTAAGTGCTCGATATACGACATTTGAGCCTTCTTGAGTGAGATTCTAATGGTGTCTCTTCCTTGTAATACACTTATTAATTACATCATTGCTATTATCACAATGAGGACAAATTAAAAGAATATAATGATAACTACCATTTATTAAACAGTTATTCTATAAAAGGTAAATTAATGAATTTTTAATGAATTAAAATTATAACAGAAAGCACGTTAGAATGTAAAGAAATGGTCCGATTTTTAAATTTCGCTCCTTATATTTTGCCTGGGACACGGGTACCCTGCTCTTATCCTAACCCCTTGCCCATTGATGAGGCATTAAGGAATAGGCAGGAAAAATTGTATTTTTTGTAGTTTTTGATTACAGGCAAGTTAGCAGCCGAAACATTCACAAAATCTGCTTCTACTCATACAGTAGGTCAATTACGCGACCTAATCGAGTCGGATAAATAAATAGTTCGGATAATCAAATATATATGAGAATACTCAGTTTTTAAAAAAACAAAGTGTAATTAGGCCTACAATATGAAAGGTTATTTCTAATGTATTTTGAGATATGAGGTATTTTACAAAATTACGATTTTAACTTCTGTAATGGTAAATTAATAATGTGTTTACTATATACACATAATCCTTCGAGTTCGGCGGTGGTTCATATAATCGACATTCTATGGTTCATATAATCGACATTCTAGTGTACATTGCAATCTGTTTTTCTCGGGCGTTAAAAGAAATACTTTTACATCAATATAGCTGAAGATAGAGAAGGTTGGAAGTTACTCCACCGACAAGAGCGCAGCTCTTAAATTTGAGAGAGAGATTACAAATAGTTGCTGGTCACTTGTTGTTTCAATTACAGTCAGTAATTCCTGAAAATCTTCGGATTTTGTTTTTTACAGTACAGAGTGATTTCAGAATTTCTTTCTTTCTTTCTTTCTTTTTTATTTTTTTAAAATTTTTCCTAAATTTTTCGCATTTTTATCAGATTGTCGAAAGACGGCAATGGATGGGTATTTTTTTTGGATGGGTATTTTTTTCTGTAATCAAAGCTTTCTTGTGATCCATTAGGCATTTTTGGATTTTTAATTTGTCTTTGAACAAAGAGTGATTGGCATTATGAGCTGTTTGAACTGTGAAAGACAAAGAAATTCGGACTGGATTCCGTCCTGAATTCAGATTGATGCCTAGGGGAGATGGGTGGGTCTCCACAGGGTGATAAAATGATGTACGATGTCTACATAGTTGACAGTTATTAATAAGAGTTTAATGAGCAGGTTTTGCTTCGTATTCACAAGATCATCTTTACAATAGAACGAAACTATTCTAAAAAATAACGAAAAAAAAGAAGAAAAGATATTGCATCAATCGAGTAAGCAATTAATTGATATAAATAGAATATCTATCGAATGAAGCATAAATGGAGAAAATACTGTTTTTAAGTTGAGTGAACTTAATTTCACTCAAAAATAATTACATAATAATGTAGGTAGATCGGAATACTTACTTGGATTTCGGACGAAGTGACCTTGTAAAGAGCGGAGCAAAATAGAAGTCCTTCTGCAATCCTTAGGGTTTTTTTTTCTTTCTTTTTTTTGTTTGGAAGGTAAGATCGTCGAGGCCTTTGGCGGTATTTTGATCATTCCCCCCCGGCACCCAAAACATATAGCTGTTTTGGATATACAGTAGTTGTTCTTGCTAAAAGAAACAATTGCTAACTACCTTTTAGCTAAAATCATTTGAAATAATAATTATTAATTATAAATTATTAAATTAAAATCCTAAATATTTTTAAATGCATCTAAGTATGTGCGACTTCAATTAACAAAAAAAAAAAAAAAACAACAACTTTAAAAGACATTTTATTCTATATTATTCATAATTGGATGATTTTATAAAAATGCTTCTTTTTATTCTTTTTTTCTTTTATTCTTTTTTTTTTTTTTTTTGGTTATGTATAATATAAATCCAGGCAGTTCATGTGGTTCATCCAGCCCTCAGTAAAATGGGAGAAAAATTCGTTCATATTTTCATTTCTCTATTATGTATTTTAAAAAGGAAAATATACTATTGCGTTCTCCCCTATTTGAACAGATGACCCCGGGATCTTGTGATAAACGCCGATCAGGATTATTAGGAAAGTTTTAATAAAAGAAAACAAGCACCTGACCAAAATAAAAGAAAAGAAAATTGCCTTTCTGATTCGATTACGGGGAAGGAATTGGGAACGGCCGTTTTGTCCTCTGTTTCTATTACTATTACTCTGTTTCTATTACGTTTCTATTACTGTTTTTATTAAGTGTAAAGATTTATTTCCACTTTTTGACAATTTTTTTCCTTTTTTTCAAAACCTTATAGCCACATCGTTTTTTGAGTTTTTGCCGTAAACTTTTCCGGGCTTTTAGGGCATTGGTTGAACTACAAATAAGCATCGTAAAATTCAAAATCTGTTCACAGGTTTTTAGAGGGCGGGTCTTTGAAGTGGGGCGTGACCTCAAAGTTGTGACGTGGATAACTGTCGTAAATTTTGAGCTTTAGAGCTAAAACGCTTATGAGTGCTAGATGCCATTAAGGACTCAGCAATATTGTATTTCAGCCAAATCGGATCAATCATTCCAAAATGGCGGCCGATAGAAATTTCAATATTTTGACTCTTTTCCTATCTTCAAACCCTTATCCTGAAGTTGATTTTACAGCTTTTGCCACAAACTTTTACAGTACAACTTTTAGGGCATTGGTGTAACTAAGTAACAATAAAGTCGACATCTGTTCACGGGTTTTTAGGGGCGAAGCTTAGAAGTGGGATGTGACCTCAAAATTGTGGTTTGGATAACTTCCGTAAATTTTGGGCTTTTCAGCTAAAACTAAGCTTGACTTCGGATGACTGAATATCAAACTTTATCATTAAAATCTTATTAACAAATATTATTCATAAATCTGAAGGTGGTTGATCTTTGGGAAATACACTTACCGCGGTAGATGCGCGACAGAGATATTTTTTTTTTCTAAGATATTTTATAAGTTGATACAAGTATATGATATGTGATTTCACTTTGATTATTCCTACAGTACAAATATTAAGTTTATAAAAATCACTTCCCGTAGTACGGGAAGAAATGAAGTCTGATGTTTTTTTAGTTACATTGTGCCTTATTATATGCTAGTGTGTTGGCCATTCATGTGACTTTTATAATTCTACAAGCATACGTTAAGTTATTTAAATATTAAGTTTCTTAACAATTTCACAGAAATGACTAAAGTATTAATCAACAAAGATTTTTTTTTCTTTTTTTTAGTAAAGGTATTACTTAAGGAAAGTGAGGCTAAAAAAATCCATCCAACTATTATTTCATGTGTGTGTTCACTTTGCTAGTAACTTTTGAACCGGCGAATGTATCTTCTGAAACTTGGCAGCGTATCTACGTATATAAAAAGAAAAGTCCTGACTCACTCACTCACTGAATCATCAACGCCCAGCCCAAACCCTTAGGCCTAGAAGCTGAAATGTTGCACAGAGGTTCCCTTTATGATATAGAGAAGGAATAAGGCCGGATTTTTTTCAAAATTCCCACGGGATAGGGAATAAAGAAGATTTATATTTTCGCTTTAAAGTTGCCTTATCGATATATAGGTTTTGTGGCGCCAACCCGCAATACATCTGAGTTATCCGGAGAAGGCCTGGGAACGGGCTGGGAACTCGTATATTTTCCGATCTCGATATTAATTTGTTAAAAAATAAGGTTTTTTAAATAAATGGGTTTAACGTGCTGTCAATATCTATTTGAAATGACTG
>JAFIDM010012231.1:155832082-155860480 GCA_023159025.1 Thereuonema tuberculata
AATTTCTTTGTTTATTCTTGTGTTGGGCCTAACAGTCATTTCAAATAAGGTTTTTTTTTATACTTTGTATGCAAGGGTTCGGATCGAAGCGACGGAACCCGGCTAGTTTATGAATAAAACTTTACTATTTAAAAATAAAAATTCCATTAGGGCTGCTGTCTAGGAAATTTGAGCATCAAAGTTGGATTAAAACAACTTTTTTCAGTTTTATTAATTTTGTAGAAAATGGAAAGTTTGAAGATAAAGTTAATATTTGGCAGATTTTATAATTTATAAAAAACGAAAAAGTTTTTTCAACATTTTTTGTTTTCACTACTTTAAAAACAAAGAAATATTTACTTAAAAAAACACAATATTAAGGAAAATAAGTCTTAGGTTGTTGTTTTTTTTTCAGGAATTTTTTACTTAACTGCATGTTAGAACTAATTGTTCGGACAATTTCCACTATGTACTTATTCTAAGTCATAAGATAACATAAGATAATATAAGATAACATAAACTTTCAAGGAATAAAACATGAAATTCGTGAAATTAAGTAGACCAAAATGTTTCCTCCATATATGAATAATTTTTTGCATGATTTCTGATAGGAATCTATAAATAACTCATGACGCATAAGATTATATGAGTCATTAAACATATAATGCGTTCAACTCAGACTGAATAATTTCCATTCTCAAAGTTGTTGCGTAAAAGGAAAAGCTTAAATTCGACTGGAGAACGATTAAGATAATTATTAAAATTGACTTTTATTGGTTGTTAATCATTCCTTTCCTTGCAGTGATTAAGATTAGGGGATCGAGGCTTAAACCGAAATTGTCTTCAGGCTACTCAGAGAAGAGAATGATAACATCATTTGGTTTGTTAATCATTTTAGGCTAATTTGAAAGCTCATTAACATTCTTCACCATTTTTAGAAACTCACCTGACTTAATTTCTAATCTGTTAATTTCAAATCTTACAAAAAATTACATCTATCTTTTTTTTTAAATTCATTATTAATAATGATGATGAATAATTATTAATTTACATATAAAAATGTATAAATTAATCGTTTAACGTTTTTAGGCTAAGTGGTTCGTACGTTTAGCTTACCACCTTTACCGGATCTGTAGATATTCCCAGAGGGAAGAGACGCTTAATTCCCACCCTCCCCACGTTGCTTGAATTGAAATTTCAAGTGTTGAACTTTGTGCAAGAAATTTCTTTCATATCGACAAAGAGCAATATGAAAGTTGATTAAGTTACTGTTACGTAGCCTAAATGTTTAGGTGTTTTAGTAGATAAATAATTTAAAAATTTTGAATTTCGTATAAAATTGTCTCTAATGCCATCACTATTGAAGTTATTGGTATTACTATTCTTCAGCTATTACTTTACATCAAGCAAGAAAATCTAATTCAGTTTTGTTAAATTCATTAGGTTTCGTCAATGTCAAGTGCTAGAATCTAAATTTAACTGAAATAGCATCAACAATTTTTTTTAGTTTCTTTTTTAATTTTTAATTTTTTAATTCATGATTTTTTTCAGTTTCTAGATATGTATTGTTATTATGATCATACATCTTTGTCGCACGGACTTATTATATATAGGGTGTACCTGAAATGTGCTGCCAAACTTAAAGATTGTATCATGCAAAACAACGAATAAATGTCATATAAACATGGGTCTGGAAATGCATTATTTCCAAGATAAGAACGATGCAGAGGTGTTGGCTTTTAGTCGTATCGTAGAGTCATTGGATTGGAAGAGGGGGACTAACAGCATGGTCTGCTCGTTCCCCTTATTTAAACCCTCTGGACTTTTTCGTATGGGGTTATCTTAAAACATTAGTGTACACCACACCAGTTCCTGACACCCACGCACGGCATGATCGCAAAGTGCATGGGTGCAACACAATTCGATGTGCACCTGGCATCTTCTACCGTGTTCGGCAGTCGATGGAACGATGTTGTGTTGCGAGCATTGCGGCCGGTGCGGTGGAGGACTTTTCGAGCACTTTCTATGAAATTAAGCGACTGTACGGCCAACACCTCTGTACTGTTGCATCGTTCATATCTTGGAAATAAAGCATTTCCAGACCCATGTTTATATGACATTTATTCATTGTTTTGCATGATTGAATACAACCTTTAGGTTTGGTAGCACATTTCAGATATACCCTGTGTATGTAAATATGTAAATATAAATATGATAATGAAGATAACTAAATAAAGCTTTCAAAAATTAAATTGCTAAGAATTATATTTGAAGGACCTGAGGTTGAGGGAAAGGGAGCAGAGACCAAAATAATGTAGCTCCTATTAAATATTAAATTCTAAAACCATATCTAGCTTTTCTGCAAAGCACTTATCTCATAATGGGAACTCAGAATGCAGCGCTGGTAGAAAACAATTTTGAGACTATCGATTTTGAGCTCTTGGAGTGCAGTTGAAACGAAAACGTTGAACCATAATTAAGCGTCATAAGAAGTTTAAGACATCCTTCGAATCATTTTAGCGAAGGAGTAGTGGCAGGCTGCTCTTGTGGTCTATCAGTCACTGTAGAGACTAAGAAATCATCATCACTGAAAACTCCACGATCGAACGGAAATATGCCGGTTTCTTGAACCCTGATGTGATGTTCTGAGGCGTCGTGCTTTTCTGATGCGCAACAGCAACACACTACAATCTGGTGGATGGATCTGCAATTTTTCCGGGATGTCCAATTAGCCATGCATCTACAGCGGCATTGTAATGAGCTTTAAAAGGACCAAAAGCAGAGACATCCAGAGGCTGCAGTGTGAAGGTAGCGTGATGACATTTATGCCATCTGCCTTCGCCATGTACAAGGCTCTTAGTGACATTGACTTTGTCATATATCAAGAGGGAGCGGTTTTTTTTTGGAACTGTTGCTGTATTTGATGAAGTGCTCCATGACTTTTGGGAAAAACTCTTTATTCATCCATCCACTTTTATCTGCAAGTCCCAGTTGCATTTGTCATTACATCACGGGTCATTTGTTCCCGGGTCAATTTGTTTTCCTTGGGAAAATTGGTGGAAAAGCGTGTCTTAATGCGTTAACTACATAGCAAACTGTGACGATTTCACCTCTTTCTCGGCTAGTAGCTTGACTAACTTCTTTTTTAAAGTACAGCACGACAACGCCAAATCCAATGTGGCTCGCATCACACGGAAAGCTCTTCATAATGTTGCAACGATAGTAACCAGATACTTAAACTGATCTAAAAGTAAGTGGACTACATATAGATACATGAAGCGTGAAACAGATACGGTAAGATAATGTATGGGGATTCATCGTCACGATATACTCAAAAGTGTTATTCATTGATGCAGATATGCACCCACAAAGTTATGCTTTGTATTGTTATAAGGTCTAAAATTCTGTGCATTTAATTCACTAAATCATCTTGGATATGTTATTAAATTTAGTCTGGATCGACAAATGCTTTAGTTTCTCTCAACTTTGATTTCCCTTTAATAAGCAGATTTTCTTTACTCAAAATATTACAAATTTAAGCATTGAAATTGATTTTATTTGAACATTTGGGCTAGACTGTTCCATGATTAAAAAAACTTAATATACCTAAAGTAAAAAGAAATCTAGCAAACATTCTTATCTGAACGAAATCCCTCGATAATTTGTAGAGAGAGAAAAAGAAATCCAGAAATATGGATACATTCAAATTCCGGTAAGAAAAAGCATTTTCTTTTAATTTGTTTGTCATTTAAATAAACTTGGAAATCTCTTTTTGAAATCCTTTTTGACTGGTTAAATTCGTTTAGATAAGGCGAATTGAAATGGCATTTTAAAATATGCTATGTCCAAGGACAATTTTTTTGTGTTTCTATTTTTGTGACACTGTTAAATAAAGGTAAAATTGGAGAAAACGATAATATATCACTTATCACATATTAATTAAAACGCCTTTCACTAAATGCACATGTGCAGCAAAAGGCCCCAAGACAATGTTGGATTTCCGAGTTTTAGTCTGCTTTCTTAACCTAAAAAGAGACTTAAAAAACATAAGTACCGTTTTGTGTTAAATGCATAATTGTAATACCGTCCTCCTAGAGCAGAAAATACTACGGCTGGGATAATGGCATGGGAGTGCTCCAAAATCTTGACTCGCACCGAGGCTCCAACGTTTTTGTTACTGAAGTGAAACATATTTCGGTTACAGAGCTCAAAAAAAAGAACTTCGTATTACTTTCGTGCATAAAGACTGCATACACAAAGTTATTTAGTTTCAAACAAATATAAATAATAATTTTGAAACCTAGCCCTTACCGGTCATTGAAACGTCGGAGCCTGTGTCTTCGGTGAATCCATAAACCGGCGAGGCTTAAAGGAGGAAGATTAAATTAAAAGTGAAAGTACCCACTAGAGGCCTATGTGGTCCTTCGGGTCGTGGGAGGTTAGGCTCCCTGGAGTAGTCCTTTTAATTTTAAGGTAGGATAGTCCCCTTCTGCTGAAGGGAAAGATACCTTTAAATAGTAATTACGCATATAGTGTTTATACATACATCCAATACAGATCCAATTTTTTTTTTTTCTAAATTGAGATTCATTGGAAAACTACAAATTGAAATTTCAGTTAATTTTACGTAACACTATTTTATATATCTTAATGCACATTTGATAAGTACTATATATTTAATAAAAACAAATAAAAGAAACTAAATCAAAGTGTTTCACACCACAACACAATTGAATTGCGAGATTTGAACAATGAGACACCCCAATCCTATGGTTTCCATCATCTGCTTCAATTTCAATTTCATCATTAGCTTATAAATAAGACTAAAATTTGTGAAAACTAATAATGCAAGAAATTACAAATTATTTAGTAAGTTTTCAAAGTTTTGTGTGTGTGTGTGTGTGTGTTTTTTTTTTGTTTTTTTTTTAAATTTTAATATCGTTTATTCTGTAATTTAATTTAAAAACTATCCAATCAAGACACACTTTATTGTTAGTTTACTTAATGATAAAAAAAAGCTTTTAATTTCAGTTTTATAAATAAAAACCCTTTCAAAATGCTAATGTTTTAAATAGAGTTTGAGAAAAAAAATCTCTTTTCGTATTTAGTATGTGTAAGTAAAATCTTAAAAAAATGGCATTATAGGATAAAAGTTTAGATTAATAAAAAGGCTAAAAATATTATTTAAAACTAAGCAGTTGCAGTCAATGTCGAGCTTTATATATCCATGCTAAATTTGTAAAGGTTATACAAACACACGCTAAATTTGAAAGCAATAGTTTTTTATCTTAAATAACATACTTGACCATCATTTGTATCATGGAAAACTTCTTCATCATCATCATCTCTACTTTTCAGTGAAGTAAAATCGACGAAACTATCCAGTTTTTTTGTAATATTTTAACCTTTTTATTAATTTAATCTAAGTCTATTTCTAGTAACGCCATTTCTTTTTAAACATAAAACAAGAAGAAACGAAAAAATGTACGTAAAGTTCATTCAGTTGTATAGGATTTCTTTCATTGTCATTGTAATTTACTATTTTACACGAGAAAGAATTTAATTTATTAGTTATATGAAAAATTAATTTAAATCCAGATTTTGGAAATTGCCATTTGTTTTGGCAGAATAAACTCTCATCCACATTTGTAATTTAGTAGACTGGCTTCTGATGTGACTCTTTTATATAAATAAGCTTCGTAATTATTTGTGAAAGGATGATAGATTGGAAAACCGGAATCCAACATTTTTATGACGCAACGGTATTCTCATTCCGAATTAAGATTTGGTTGTCTTAAGGGCAAACAACAAGCTGGAGACGAATAATTGCTAAAATTTCTCCTCACTGCATTCATTTGTAATCATGAGCCTGGGGTTTTTGTAGTCCTCTTGACATTCAGGTTCATCTTTGACCAGAATAACTGCCAGGAGACATAATAAGACATTACAAACAAAAGCCAATTAGCAATGGCTATTCCTTAAGGAAACTGAACGTCCCCTTTGTTAGAGTAATTTTTAGACGGAATAGTTTAGTATGTTTTAAATTTAGGACGAGATCAGACAAGCAAACAAATGACTAAGCCGCCTATTTCTGTCAATGCAAAAATGGCAGAATAAATTCCAATAGTAATAATTCATAATAGATTTTTTTTCTCTATCTCATAGTTGTTGTAACTGGAATATTCTAATTAACTTGATGATTTTTATTGTTCTTGTTCAGTTAGAATACGTTTGCTTTGACATTCACGACATAGTTTTAATTTTGTTAAATTTTATGTAGAACTCTTGAAAAGTATGGAAACTGATCACAATTTTATTCTTTTGAATATTAGACGATCTAAATACCCAACCTAATTTCAAGAATACTTCCAGAATGTATTTCTGATGTAGTACAAGCCCTTAGTAAAACAATGCTAAAACTAGCCTAAGTAAATTAAAATTAACTTACAACACAATAAAATTAAAGTCTTCAAAGTTTTATTCAGTTTCCCGATACTATACGCTCTTAAAAATCATAATGAAAATAATACCCATGATGAAAATACTCTGTTAAACATAACAAGAGATATGTCTTTCTTTAGACTGAAACAAACCAGTTTTCTGTATCGAAAAATATCAATAAAAGTTATAAATTCGTGAAAGAATAAAGACATTGGAAGATTTTATACACAAAGAAAATAAAAAGTAAAGTCAGCAGGTCCTGGAAAAAAAGCAGAAAATAGGGAAACTCCTTCTGTTCGCGTTTCCAACTTAAATCTTGAATGCTGAAACATTTGGGAGCATTATGTACCATTTAAATTATCTAACCAATAATATCAGGTTAACTAGATTTAAAAATCTAAATCTAAAACAGTTTTAGAAAAGTTGATGAAAGATTAAATTAAGTAAATTACTAAAATGTTTTAAATTAACTTACTTGCAAGGTAAGAAAGTACAGAAAAAAACATTATTGAAGGGGAAAGATTAGTTAAAGCCTGTAATAATGCTCAGAGCTTTCTTCATTGAAATACACAAACACAAATCGATTTCTGCGTTTTCTTATTTGTAATATACATATATCTGTATAGTATAGAAATAGAAAGGCGTAAATGAAAGTTGTGGTATTTCATTTAAATACAATTTTGTCCTTTATAGACATATTCTTGTTTAAATACAAACATACAAAAATGTTTTAATTCATTGCAGTATTGCGTAGCTGTTTAATTCATTCATAAATAGAATAAATCTTTGACACTTATTTAGACTTTTTTTTTGTTCGAGGAATTAACAGTTTAAATTAACCTTTAAACATCATAAAGGAATGTAATTAAAACACGCTGAAAAAAAAAATGTGAAAATAACGAATAGGCCTATCTGATGAATAATGCATTTCGTCTTTATGAAGCAAGTTTAAGACATTTTTAGAATGTCCAAATTGATTCTCGCGATCAATCTACGGAAGTTCTCGAGACAAAAACAAAACGTTTTGGAACGAACGGTACAAAAATAAAATAATAATAAAAAAGGAATTCCTGGCTATGAAGATTTTAAAGTGAAGTCATTTTTGTATCTTAATTTACAATCGTCATTCCTTACTTTTTCTTACATTTAATTTGACAAAGCTTGCTTCAATAAGAGTATGCAGTTATTTTTTTAGTTTCCCATTTGAAATTTTAATAAAACGGTAACAACAGAAGGCACAAATGAACCAAAAAGATTCCATACCTTGAGCTGTCATCGGGAAGAGACTGGGACGGCCGTTTCGTCCTCTTTAGGATTCATCAGCCAGTCAAACTCCACCGATGATGGGCTCAGAAGGAACGAACATATACGAATCCCACTCTTGCTCCCGGAAGTGGAACCCCACAAAAGCAAAACACATTTAAAAATATACATTAACAGAAAAAATATCAAATCCTTGTCCTGCGTTCCGTTATAAACTGAAAAGGAATTATCTAAAGCGTAAAACAAAGTGTGTGATTCGTATATGTTACCACCTTCTGAGTCTGTCATCGGTGGAGTTTGTCTGGCTGATGAGTCCTAAAGAGGGCGAAACGGCCGTCCCAGTCTCTCCCCGGTGACAGCTCGAGGTGTGAAATCTTTTTGGTTCATTTGTGCCTTCCGTTGGTACCATTTTGTTCAATTATTAGACATGTAAAATTTGTTATTACTCGAAATTTTAATCTTTTCAGCATTTTCTCTTAAAACCACTCATTGTACAATTCTAAATTTTCCGTTGTTTTAATTCTTATTTCTCTGATATTTATATGAAAAAACTTTATTTATTACATTTTTTTTTTGTTTTCCTTTCATCGATGCATATCTTTGAAGGATATTTTTTCCCATTTCCTACATTAAAGAAATATATCATAGATTTCTTTTCCTAATTTCGAAAGTTCTGTTTCATCATCAACTAAAACTTTTAGTGTCTTTCTAAACATTCTAAGCTGCTTTTAAAATATTGACTATTGATGAGAAAAATCAGAATTTTCAACTTTTGATTCGACGAAGTTGAATTCAATTAAGTCTTATTATTCCCTTCAATGTTCTTCAACTTTTGTCTGTTCATCTGTTTGAACTGCATCATGGGAAAACGACTGAATCGATTTTCTTAAAATTTGATATGATGTTTATTTGCATTATTTTGTTGATATTTTAAGATATTTTTATTCCTCTCCATCCCTCAAAATAAGGACTCTCTTTCTTCTAATCTAATGCTAAAACAGCGATGCTCATATTTGGTCCAAGAAGAGCGTCGATTATTATTTAGTACACCTATTTTTTTTTAAATCATCTGATGTATGTATCAACTTTATTTCATTCTTAAAGCGTAAAGCTGATTCAAAATTTCGAATAGGTTCCTTGAGGTTTCTTCAGAAGCCGTTGAGGATTACGTAAACTTCTGCGTTTTTGCTTTGTCAAGGTTTTGAAGAAGGTGATTCCGTGGCCTTCTTCTCGGAACATTGTGAACACGTTGACAAAGCAACAGCGCAGATGTTTATGTAACCCTCAACATCTCCTGATAAAGGCTCAAGGGACCGAACCGAAATATTTCACCCGGATTGGGAAAATCTCTCATAAACTATTATTATTTAAATATCCAATTATCATGGCCCACTGCTCCTTCAGATCCAAGTTATGATGTTTACATAAAACGGATTTTTGAAGTGATTCTGCAAAACAATCAAAAATTAGTTTTTTAAATGTATTTAGAAGTGAAGATATAGTTTTGGGTTCAGTCGTAAATCCGATCTAAATTAATGCATATCTCCTTTGATTTGATGAAATTTGAGCCATCAAATTGTGGCCAAATGCAAATATTTAATTATGAATCAGCCTGCATTGTGAATATTATCCGAAGATCTGACGATACTATGTTATAGGGTTGATATGTACTGAGCCAGAATGCGCCTACGCTGAGAGCAGACAGTGTCATTTACGTGGTCGCCAAATTGCTGGGGCGCCTCTCATCGATATGTTTTGGATCCAGAAAAATTCGTTTAGAAGGAAGGCGCCACAAAATATCTTGCATCGGGAACCTTGTTAAGAACCTCCGTAAGAAATAAAGTTAGAAAAGTTGTTAGAAATCTTGTCATTTAACATCACATCATAAGTTCGGCTTTTCCTCAAGATGACACCTTCTGGATAAAAAAAATTCTTTATGACCTTCGACTGATGGAATTCAGTAATTAAACTTGTACAGTATATATTTGAATTAATTACAGTATTTTAATTTTATTCACTATATATTTCATCAACATTTAAATATGACTCACTTGTATGGAAGAAGAGATACTATAGTAAAAACTGGTTTACCGGTATACGTATTTCAAGGGGAAAATTTTAAATCACGTCTAACTGAGAATTACTTATAACTCAGGTTTAACTTTATTTTTAATTAAACTTAAATAAGAACACTCGTAATAAACATTTGTGTATTAGGTACATATTTTTCAACATATGATATGCATAACTGTAAAACTGTCAATTTCAAAGTAGGTGTTCATTTTCATAGAGGTTTTCTGATTTCGTGTTTTGAGAAACTTTAAGGGATTGAATAAAATACTGTTTACCCATACACAATTACAGTTCTAAATAAGTGAAAAGCAAAGACTCACCATATTTTCCATCACATTGTTATTCACTTTTCCATATCTACAAATTTTCTCTTTTGTTGACGGCTATGCTTTATAGATTTTGAACCTAATTTTCAACATTTTTCTAAAATTTAGGACTCCTTTTTACTAATAACTGCAGGTAATGTAGTGTAACATATATTTAACCTACTCGCTATTTCTGCTTTTGATTTTTGCGGGTTGTCTTTCACTTCCCGAATAAATCTGACTTTTTCCTCTAAAGAGTATTTTTATTCCTTCTATTACCCATGGTTGCAAGAGAGAGACTGAAGTAAATGAAGGGAGCACATATTCATCAATGCGAAAATTCATTCAGTTTTTGTCTCTGATCGACCTTTCATTAAATGCTGCGCAGAAACCTCATGAACGTGATGATTATATATCGATACGGAACGCCGAGCTGTATATCGGTGCACCTGGGGAATATCTATAGTTGAAAATACGTATAATTCAATCTCTTTTCAAAATATACTATGTACAAAGGCGAATTACGTGTAACTCAGTTACGTATATCTCAGAAATAATTTATATGTAATTAAATACAATTTTCGTCAGGACCTAGAAGCAATAAACCAGAACTACGTACAACTGGGCTACATTTAAACCAGTTTTACTGTATTTAGCAAGAATACACGAGAGCATAACTGTTGTGGTCTGTGTCTAGAATCCTGATTGACCGTTGGAAGATGACAACTTATTAATATAATGGACTGACATAAACCCAATGCCAACTGGAAGAACAGCCTATTTTCAAGTTATGCGCTGCTCGTTAGTAAACACGTTGCATCTGCTTCCACATTTACAAAGTTCTCGACAACTTGAACCTTAAAGCATTGCTAGTATGAGAATTCTTAAAGTTCTTCTTATCTAGGCACTTATTTTAAGTAAAAATTATCATATTAATTATTAATAGCCTTACAATTTTTCAAGCAATAGATTTGGAGAAACTACTTTGAGGTTCTGTCTTGTAAGTTATCCTAAGAACTGAAGATTCTTAAGAGCCAAAATTTTTGATTTTCCTTAACTTATACAGGGTGATTAAAAATGTTTTGAACGATTTCAAAACTTTCCTGTACAATCGCTATTGCAGTTATGATGCAACGAATGGTACAATTACATAGAGCCCATGTTAAAGTTTGTTTTGTTTGCATTGCTTATAAACGTTCGGTATGGCCACTATTGTTAACACGATACATGTCCAAACAGTACTGAAAGTCTTCCCAAACGCGACGTAGCATTGATCCGTCTATTGTTGTAATTGCAGTGGAAATGGGCATTTTCACGTCGTTGAGATCCCGTGTTAAGGGCGGTACAAACACCTTGTCTTTAACTTACCCCCATAAGAAATAATCACACGGAGAACGGGGAGGCCACGTCAACAGCTGTTGATCATTTGCACTTGCACGGGCGATCCACCGTTGTGGCAACCATTCGTTCAGATGGTCGCGTACGGCTGAGCGGAATTGGGGTGGTGCCCCATTTTGCTGCAGAATGAAGTCATCCGTGTCGTTTTCCAACTATGGGGACAATCATTCCGTTAACATGTCAAGATAGTTGCCGATTCACTCTTCCGCTGACATGAAAGGTGGCCTCATCACTGAAAATGATGGTAGTCGCAAAGTTCTCAACGCTGTAACATCGCCTGACAGAATGCCTCGCGAAGACGGTGGTCGTTCGGTGTCAAATGTTGCAGTCTCTGCAGGCGATATGAACGCATGTGTAGGCGTTTCCGTAGCACTTGCCACACAGTCGGCGTGGGATGTCCAGTTCTGCACTTTCTCTAATGACCCACTGCTGTCGCGTTAGCCAGGACTGCATACTTCGGGTTTCCAGTTGCCGTGTGCCTAATATAGGTCATATTTTACAGTTCTGAGATATGCAAAACAAACTTGAACATGTGCTCTATCCAACTGTACGATTCGTTGCAATATCATACCTGCAATAGCGTATAGGAACTGTTTGAAATCGTTCAAACCATTTTTAATCACCCTGTATAATGAATCTGTTTATTTTGTTTTCTTTTGGTGTATTTCGGTCTTCAGCTGTTCTAAAAGCTGTAAGAATAGAATGTTGCGGACTTAGGTTTGTCGGGAAGAGTGAGAAGATTCTGTCCTTATAAATAGCTTTGATTTCTGAATATCAGTTACCGCCTAAAGAACTCACTACAGTGCACGAAATACATTAGACTAAGAAAATGAAGTTTGGATATTTCTCTAACGTTATTCTTTACGTTACTTCTTTATAATTTTCAAGTTTCCAACTACATTATCTGCCTGATCAGTTAAGATTAAAGAAGATGAAACCAGATTAAAACTCTTAAATACGCTGTCCTTGTCATCAAGATAATTTCAATAGTGACAACCTACGCTAATTGCTGAACACTAATATAGACATAAATAAAAGCAAAGAAAAGATAATCTTACCTGCTGTAAGTAGAAAATAACAGTAATTTTATTTGAAGCACTAAAATACCTTTTAATTGCTATATTTTGTTGGTAATTAAAATATATTGTACAATATAGTATAGTGTATAACATATATACTTTTTCATCATTTCATCATCATTTTCAACCATTTCAATCCACTGCAGGATGAAGGTCTCGCCAAAGGTTTTCCAGTTTTTTCTGTCGAAACATTTTCTCTTTCAATCAAGTCCAACAAAACTTTTAATTTCATCCACCAATCTGCCTTCTGGATGCTTTCTCGGCATCGTTTAATTTCTCATAATCCAGTTTAGTGTTTCTTTTGACCATCTATTATCATTATGCCTTGCTGTATGACCAGCCCAATTCCATTTGAACTTCTTAAAATGACACACTGGTTTGCTCTCTTACATTTCTTTTGCGATCTCTTAGTATGATTAGTAACATATATTAGATTTCCTTGCTTCTTTGCATTGTCTGCAGTCTGTGAATTGCTTTCCTGGACAACGTCCATGTCCCCGCTCCATATGTTAGAACTGGTAATATATATATATTGGTTAAAAACTTTCTCTTTAAACTTAGAGGCATTGCTCCTTTCATTATTGCAGTATTTCTGCCAAAGGCATTCCATGCAAATTTGATTCTACGATTAATTTCTGGTATAATGCTTCCATCCATGCTAATTTGTTGGTCCAAGATGCGCATAGCTGGTAACCTCCTCTAATTCAGAATTACCAACTTTAATTGGTTACCTATTAACAAATTTAATAAACGTAATCTTTGTTTTCTTTGTTTTCTTATTTCTAAAGCACATATTTCTAAATCTATATACTATCCCTGTTCCAAGCAAAACTGCTAATGTGTAGAGGCGCTAGTGGATGTTTCGATAAAAGTTCTATTTTCTTTCTTTCTTTCTTTCTTCTTTCTTTTCTTTTTTCTAGTTGAACGAAGCTCTACGACCCATGAAGTGAGTGAGGGGACGGCGATTTATAAGTTGCAGGGGAAGGGGGCTCCAAATAATCGAGCACAGGCTTTGCGATCAATAACTTTACATATTCAAAGACTTAACAACCTACAAAACATTAAAACTCCTACAAGAATTGGCTTATGGTTTTTTTTAATGTTAATAGTGAACTGTTAGACATTAATAAATATACCATCATTAGGTGAAATCTGTTTTTGAGCCAGTTCTAAAAAGGCCATTATAAAATGAAGTTATTGAGTAATTTTTTAATGTGTGGCTACAAAGCCTTAATATACTGTAATTAGCACAACAATAATAAACCGTCAAAGATAGTTCAAATAATGATTATTATTATTTACATAAATAATGAGAATTATTTTAAAAGCTTTCTTATCAGAATTTATATCACGTTAACATTAAAAGATTAATGCAGTGGTTCTCAATCAGGCTCCCCTTTCTTTTGACGCCATTAGCATTTAAGTAAATTTAAAGTAGCCCACTTCAAAACCTATGTGATCCTTGTGGTCAAGGAAGATAAGGCTCCCGGAGTTTTCTGACCGACGCACATAGGAATATTTGTGTCTCAAACCCGGTCAAAATTATTTAAAGCATTTTTTTTGGCATATTATTAAATAAAACACGATAACTGATCATATTTTACTATATTTCGAAAAATTAGGCAAAAAAAAGGTAAAGTTAAAGACGCGATCCAAAATCCAGGCGATATTTTTGGAAATGCTTGTTCCTGACCTCGGCTTCCTCCTCCGATTACTGCCCAATTGGTAGAATCGCTTGAGCGATTACCATGCACCAGGCATCAGAATTTCAAAATATTCGAAAAAACGAATTCAGGCATGAAGGATAGAGAGACTAAACTTCAATGCTTCAGAAATAATCTGGATAGGTTTCATTAATTTATTAAAATCTTTTGAAGTTTATCCACAAAGAATTATCCTCATTGTTGATGCCGTGTCAGTCGCAGCGTTACAGGCTTTTACAACCACCATGGTCAGTAGTAGTGTATGAGTTATTTTATTGAATCCATCAGTAGTCAATATCTCACTGTCTTTCAGGTTTTCACCTTGTTCTTAAATGGATGGGATTTCCTCTTTCGTAACATCTTTTGTCCCATGGATGAATCTTGTTCTAATAGGTCAACAAAACCTTACAGAAGATGGTGTTGGATTTCGCCATATTATCTTCTTTGTATCTCCATTAACTGAGACAGCCAATCTCACAGGCACGTGTGAATTTATAAAAATATATCGACGGTTGGTCAACCCGACGCCCGCCCGCCTTTAACCCAGGAAAGAAACCCGACACAATTTCTTCGGAAATCTAGGGAGACCCTAAGACTGCGTGAATTTTCCTTCAGCGTGGAAAAATTCACGACTTCCACCGGGGATTAAACTTGGCTCCTTACATTCTACTTAAATAAAGTTTGTTTTTTGTTTTTCATTTTTTTATAATTATAAATCGAAATCTCTTTATTGTAGTCTTATTCAATGTGAATAATTCCCAGTTCTTAATATTTCAGTTTGACTATAGGCCGACATATGGTTCTTGATGATCCCGTTTGCACGAGAATAACGAAAAACGCGAGATCTGGCCATTAGCCTCTTCAGCAGGTCTCAAGGAATGTAGTATTTTGAATGTCTTTCACTAGGAAAATGCTAGAGAAAAAATGTTAAAGTTGGAATTTTACCTTCAGCGTATGGATGGATGCAGCGGCGAATAAGGCATCGGTCAAAATCATCTATATCAGTAACGGGGCTTGCTCGTGGCCGCTTCTTTCCCGGAGTCGATAAGCGTTCTTTCTCGCCATTTTGTGAGAAGACATGGATAGAGGCTATTCTCCCGTCAATCATGTGAAATCGCGAAAATTCGGGATCATCAAGAACCGTCTGTCGGCCTATAGATTTATTGACTAATTCATGTCATCGTTATTAGTCTAATTTCATTTTAACTATTTCAATCAAAACATATTTTTATTTCGCAAGAATCTCGGGGAGGGGGGGGGGTAAAATAACATTTTGTTATTGTGCATCCACTTTTCAAACAAAGAAAAAATTCTATCTGATGTTTTTGTTGCTTCGTTGTTGCTATTTTTAATCGAATCATTTCTTTTTTTCTCCAAAAATGACAGAAAAAAGATTTTTGAAAAAGATTCAAGTTTTGCAACTAGCAAATTTTTATGGTTATATTTAAAATAAAATTAGAGCTAAAAAATTATTACAGAAAATAACTTAAGCCAAGAGCATAAATTGTCGAATATACATGATATGCAAATAAGTAAAATTTTAAAAAACATTAAGTAAAAGAAAGCCTTTGAGTCAAGCCGAAACCCTAGGACAACTGTTTCGAGCTTATTAAGCTCTCTTCAGCCAGGGCTACCCAGCAAACAATAACTCAAAAGGCGTATAAGGGGAAAAGTAATATATTCTTGATGGGACAAGTGACCTCTCAAAAACTAAAATAAAGAAAATAAAAACAACAAGAAGTTATTTCCTTTTCCTGTTACTCAATAGGGGTCTTTATTATTAGTTGTTTCTCTGAAATCAAATACCTTTTGTGATAGGCGTAAGGCTGTTCAAGGATTTGAACCAATTATTTATTTTCTTAATTTTAGTTTTTGAGGAGTTACTTGTCCCATCAAGAAAATTTACCTAAAGTTATTTAACTTTAATATTAACTATTTATTAAAATAAAGTCGTAATTGTTCCTTGTAGGTCTTTAACTTTTACAAATATTAAACTTGAAAAGGAACATATTAAATAAGATTACTTGTTCTTCTGTTCTGTTGCAATTCATTTCGCTATTAAAGATTTTAATAATAAATAAAAATAACAAATATACAAATATACAAATAACAAAAATAAAAAGTATACAATTTTGTATACAAATATACAAAAAACAAATATAAAGTTTTCAATGACTTCCACTTTTGAAATTTTATTATTACAATTTACATGATAGTAATTTAAAACCAGATCTATACTACACTACACTACACTACACTACACTACACTACACTACACTACACTACACTACGCTACACTATTTGTAACTTTGTGAAATTTCACAACTGTAATTTACTTCCATTGATTCCAATGACTTAGTAGAAAACTTTAGCTTCTTTCAATGAAGTAGACACAACAGCGGTGGGACAACCGGAAGTTCACTGTGAGTTGGCGTCGCAGCTCAAACGAAGCGTTTTTTTGGTGGGCGTAGCTAAAGCCTCCCTTCTCCTCTCAAATTCGGATATTTACTGATTAAAAAAAAAGAAAAGAAAACAATACACGAGCTGTCCTGAAATCACTATTCGCACATATTTTAATAACATCTTTTAGGAATGATCCCCATTATGCTAGGAAGAGAAACATATTACTAACTTTAATTAAAACAAACTAATGTAGAGATATTAACATACTACAGTTTAACATCTCTAATCCGCAATGCTTGGGACCGAGAATATCTCTTATTTCCGATTTTTCCTCATTTTGGAATGTGGTATGGCGGTGCTACAGAGAAGTGACAAAAAGAAATACCTTGAATTCCCAATTGATAGAAAACCCAGAGAAATTCCTGGATTTTATGATCCCAAGCAATGAGCATCAGTGCTGCTTTCTATAAACTTTCTTACAGATTTAGATCTCTAGCAACATTTTGATGAATCATTTCTTAATTGGGGCTTCAAAACTATCCAATTTTTTGCCTGTATTATTGTTTAGCATGATTTTCTCAGGAAATACGTCTACGTAATGTTGATTAATTCGGTAGACTTATTTACATCTACTTAATCAATTAATGTGTTTCACTATATCCGGCCTTCCATGATCCCAATGAAACCACTACATCAATTATCAAGAATTGGAACAGAAAAATATAATGATGAAGAAAAACGTTATGAGCAAGTGTTTTAGTAAGAAGTATCTCACTGACCTAGAAGAAGAAAATTAGTTTTGATTATGAAAACTAGTTGTACTCATATCATTACTTTCATACATTTGGTAAATTTCAATTAGAAATTGAAAATTCTTAAGAATTCGGGAATAATAACTTACAATTAATAATAATTAATAAATTATTCCGACTAATTATAAATTATTGAAAAGTCTTCAAATCTTCAAAATAAAACAAAAATAAATGTATAAAACCATACATTTATTGAAATAAATATCTCTAAATTTTCGAAAAGACATGACTTCTTTTCTTTTTCAAAGCCGAAAAACAACAACAATACGTTACAAACAAGTAGAGGAAAACGATACTGCGACATTCATGAAATTGTATTGTTACAACAATACTTACAAATGCTATTCTCCTAATTCTTTAATTTTCACCTTATTTTTACAGTTTGAAATATATATATTGTTAAACTCTTTGGCCATTTCCACAATAAATTTGTTTACATTAACACCTTCATTTCTATTAATATTTATCTTTTTGGTATTTCTAATTAGTAGACTTTCCATGGTTTTTCTCGTTTTACAATCTTTTTCAATACATATACATCTATAAATATATGTATATACATATGTATATACATATACATATACATCAATCTTTTTATACATTTATTTTTGTTTTATTTTGAAGATTTGAAGACTTTTCAATAGATAGAATGTCTAGAAGAGGGAGAATTAAGAAGACTTATGGTAATTATAAATTAGTCGAGCTACAGTCTAATCTAGTCACATTCGTAACTACATTAGGAAGAAAAACATTTCAGAGCCAGTCAATGACCATACCTTGGAATCTTTTTTTTATATTATTAATTATATCTTAATGTGTAAATTTTTTAATTAGTTATATTCCTAACCGGAATTCAATTACAGAGATTGGAGAAAAATTATAATTCGTTTTAAATATTTGGGGTGAAAACAGAAAAAAAGATCAATAAAATGTATTTGTCAAATTCTAATGATTTGTAATTTAATACCATCACAATCTCAACAAACGCAACAGAATATGATACAGATAATCGATTTTCTGAGCTATTACATATTTAGCTAATTATATTAAATTTGATACCCCTCAAATTCTGAACAGAATGAATCAGTAGAAAGCTGTAAAAAGACATTAAAAAACTTTTCATACACTGTGTTTTAGAACAAATTTATATATTTAAATATATATAGCCGGACAGTGATGTGAAATTTGAAAAATGACAATACAAATTCAAATCACTGTTTCTGTGAAGATACAGTCAAATTTATCCTCACGTCATCAGCGGCACAAGTGTCAAAAATAGAAATTAAAATTTAGAAAATTTAGAAAAACAAAAACGCAATAGTTAAAGACTTTATCTTTTTTATCTTACATATACTTTTTTATTTTTTGTTTTGTTTTTTATATCCTTTTTTATTTCTTTTTTATCTTTTTTCTTTTCTTTTTTTTTATATATGTATTTAAATCTAAATTAGAAATTAAATTAAAAAGAGCAAAATCCTTAATATTGAGTTAAAGTATGTAATAAGTAAATAAATAAATAAATACCTTAATAAGAAGTAATAATATATAAACTTCAAAATTAGGCATATATATCGAACGGGCAAAACTTGAAGCCTGCTCTTCGAGTTTCGCAAAGCAAAGATTTCATTCAATCATTTACAATTTAGAAATTCAGAAAGTATAGAATATAACAATAAAATTAACTTATATTACTAAACCTTTAAAGCCGGACAGTGATGTGAAATTTGAAAAATGCCAATACAAAATTCAAATCACTACCCGTGCCTAATTTTGAAGTTTATATATTACTTCTTATTAAGGTATTTATTTATTTACTTATTATATACTTTAATTCAATATTAATGATTTTGCTCTTTTTAATTTAATTTCTAATTTAGATTTAAATACAGATATAAAAAAATAAAAAAATAAAAAAGATAAAAAAGAAAAGAAATAAAAAAAGGATGTAAAAAACAAAAGAAATAAAAAAGTATATGTACGATAAAAAAAGACTATTGCGTTTTTGTTTTTCTAAATTTTCTAAATTTTAATTTCTATTTTTGACACTTGTGTCGCTTATGACTTGAGGATAAATTTGACTGTATCTTCACAGAAACAGTGATTTGAATTTTGTATTGGCATTTTTCAAATTCCACATCACTGTCCGGCTTTAAAGGTTTAGTAATATAAGTTAATTTTATTCTTATATTCTATACTTTCTAAATTTCTAAATTGCAAATGATTGAATGAAATCTTGGCTTTGCGAAACTCGAAGAGCAGGCTTTGAGTTTTGCCCGTTCGATATATATATATGTATAAGTATATATAAGTAAAATAAGGACAGTTAACGCACTTATATACTGTACGAGATGTGTACATCGTGTATAATTAATTTTATTTTAATTTCCTCTGTTTATTTATTTTTTTCCTTCCGCCATTAATTGTATATGTAATTACCTTAATATAACATTATTGTATATTAATATCTATATAACGAACTATTGTTATTTTTTTTTTACAATACACCGGTATATCGAAGTATATTTATAATATAATAAAATTAAAAAAAAGGAAGAAAAAGGGAAAAAAAATTAATTATTGCTAAATTTCAGAACCCGTTTGATGGGGATCAGGACATTGTACTGTTCTTTTATTATAAATAAAAAAAGAGAAAATAATTAGGAAGTTGGTAACAGCTTTCAGTATTTTCATTTCGCCATTTTTCTAATATCTATCAGACCTTACCTGTAGAATATTTTCAACAAAATATAATGTCTAAAAAAATAAAATCGAATTTATGCTTACGAAAGCATGAATATCCAAAAATAAATTGCAACTTTCCAAAAACATATGTAACACAATTCGGATACTGTTTTAATTACAAAGAAAAAATATTAAAACTCTATATCCCTGAACTACAGTATTATATTTCTAGATTATCAACCATAGTACATTTCATTTCCCGCGAAGCAGAATAAATCAGTAATAGACCTCAGCAATGCTTAATAGTTTTTGTGTGGTCCAATTTAACTAATATTTTTGCAAATCAGCATATAGTCTAATGCTGTAGTAATACAGTGGTTATTATTAAAAATTGTATCAAATACAGAAATAGTTCTGGTGGATCACTTTTATAAGAATCACTTTTTATAAGAAATAATCTATAGTTCAAATGATTTTTTTGCCATCGAACTTATCCACTTTAACCATAAATTTCAACGACTTAAAGATTTACCAATAGATGAAAGGAATTTCTTATGATTCTTCACCGAAGCACTGCATTATTAATGAAGAACTTTTAATGAAGCTCATTTTCTTTTCGTTCCTCACCTACGAACGTAGGTGGATGTTTAGGATCGGATCCTTTCGTTACCTAATAAGTCCTAGGGAAGGTGTAACCGTTGCCAATTTTTCTGTAGGTCTCGGTTACAGAGAAAATTTGAAAACAACAAAAAAAATTTATTACTATCTGAGATTTTTCCCTAAATAGAAGAATATTACTGTAATTAAACGTTAAATTCAAAAATAATGTTAGCGTTTAAAAAAAATTCTGTAGAACAATTTTTGAATATTTTAATTAAACATTTCAATGTAAGTTTTATTTAAACATAACAATTATTTTAACTTTTTAAAAAAAAAGAAGTTATACAAAAGTTTATATATATATATGTCAGAACTTTTTCCGAAATTCAATTATTTTCTTTAATTTTCAATTGTAGCTGTGTTAATTTGTAATGTATTCCTATACTTTCTAACAACGGTACAATTTCCTATACTCATGATGGCGGAAACCGAATTGAAAATGTTATAGGCCTATAACTTAAAAGAAACAAAAAAAATAAATAAATAAATAAATAAATAAATAAATAAATAAATAAAATAAAATTAGATTTTTTTTACCTGGTAGGTCAAAATTACATGCGAGAAATATGAAAATCCTGTGAAAGAATCGAATATATTGATTTGGGTGCAGGAGAAGCTTTAACAAAGAAGAGGAAATAGATGTGGATTTGAAAATCATATCGCAAGTGCTAGGATTACCAATAATACTTTTTCTCTATTACTTAAGGTCAAAGTAAAACTTGTAAATTAAGAATTTTTTTTTTAACTGTTTAATATTTTTAATCATGGCAAGAATAACTGGTGTTTTCTAATCATATTCAAGTCTTTTCAAGTTATGCTTCATTTGATTTTTACTTTTTCTATTATATAAGGTTCTATATATTTTTTTTTTCTTTTTTGGATCAATTTTAGTTTGTCTATTTGATTAAACCATCGTTTATTCAGTTTTTTTGTGCTTTTTTTTTACTCTGACTTATTTTTTGTTGATTACATTTTAAGCCTATAAAGAGCTTTTATGTTGATTGTTTCATTTAGGTTATTAAGTCACAACTACATCAACATCAGAGTGTTGTTACATTCGAGTGCAAGGAAATCGACTCAAACTGACAAGCAATGGTGAACCTGAAATTGTCGCAAATTTTTGATCGTATGAAAACTGCAACTAAAATAACAAAGAATATGCTATTCCTGTTCACGTGACACGCAGAATGTTCCAGATGAATGCATTTTGTAAAAAATGTGATGAAAACAGTAATATAGGAAAGATGTATATCAAAAGCGTTCATTTCATTATAAAGACAAGGCCGCAAATTGAGTTGAATTTAGCATTTATTGCAAGTCAATACATGGCTCTGATAACAGCTTCCATTCGAAGTCTCATTGATCGGATGACATTCATGACCTAATTTTGCGCAATATTGTCCCATTACTCCTTTAACGCCCTCTTAACTCCTCGATTTTTGTGGAGCTGGATTTTTACCACGAACTCTTCTCTTAATGAGGTCCTAAAGATGTTCGATCGGGTTCAGATCAGGACCACGTGCAGGCCACCGCATACACTCAATGCCACCTGCATTCGGATAATCCCCAACACCAAAAGCGGCGTGTGACCTCGCGTTGTTGTGCATAAAAATGAAGTTTTCCGACGAATCCAGCGTACCGCAATACATATTGTTGCAGCACTTCGGTTATATACCGGTGAGCCGTCAAACCGCCTCCTGATCATAAACGCCACAGGGTCAATACACACTACATCAGTGCTGGCTGCAAGTGTAATGCCTACCCATAGCATGCAGGAACCTCCTCCATAACTGACGGGTTCCTGGAAGCAGCATTGCGCAAAATGTTCACCGGACCTTCCATATACACAGTTTCGTCTGTCATTGCCATGAAAACACATTTGAGCTTCCTCAGAGAATAACACTGAACCCCATTGCGCTACAGTCCAATCAACATAATCGCGAGCAAATTGAAGGCGGGTTTGCCGATGAGCTGGTCGAAAGTGGCCAGAAGTGGTCAGGCCTGTGGGGTCAAATTTCCTTCCTGCAGTATTCTTCTGACTGTTAAGCCACTGACAGCTACCTCATGTACGGTGCAGCTGTTGTTGGACATGAATGCCAGTCAAATTACGATTGCGTAGTGCAGTGCTAATAATAAATCGGTCATCTCTTGCAGTTGTAGCTCGATGTCCACCAGAACCTGGTCTCCGATGAAAGGCACTAGTCTCATGGAACCTCCGATAGACTCGTGATACAGCTGACTGCGACAAATGCAACAGTTGCGCGACATATCGTTAAGTGTAACCCTACTGTAGTAAGACAACTGCCTGCGCCACTTTCTCGGTTGTTGTATTCATCTTTGTGGAGTAATAATGACGACACGATTCCAATAGAATCATTCACATTCATGAAAGATACACAAGTCTCGCGTACACAACAATTTCACGTGTTTCCAAGGTTTACGTACCGCAAAGCACGTGAACTTCATACCCTTTCCAACAATTACCGGCATATCTCAACTTATTGTCGTATTATCACACGTTCGGTGTCATGTGAACATGAATTTCATATTCTTTGTTATTTTATTACTTGTAGTTTTCAAACGATCGAAAATTTGCGAATATTTAAGAGTCACCATTGCGTTTCAGTTTAAGTCGATTTCCTTGCACTCGGGTGCAGTTTAATAATAATATTATAAAGATATAAAACAAACTGGAAAAGCCTTAAAACCCTTCTTTCCTTTAAATTTCAGTTTTTTCCATTTTTATTTTTTTTTTTTTTTAATTTTAAGAACGACACAATGGAAAAGCATCAGTTGTTTTTAAATTACAATTAAAGAAATATTTTTTTTTTTTTTTTGAAAAAAAAAAAAAATAAATGAATAAAGATACAAATACTTAAGTTGTCTTAATCCAATTAATTTTAATTATATCAATCATTCGCACGAGGATTACTATATATATTAATATGCATTGTTAAATACCGATAGAAATTCAGCCTAGATTCGCTTGTGATGTTTCCATTTACTTTTTGTCATCTTCAGGTCAAATTTCTTGGAAGGACCCAAACGGAAAACATAAAAACAAAAAAAATTGAAGTCGTCTCTTGTCTGTAGTAGGCATGTTAAGTTTGAAGAAGACGTATTTACCAGTGGAAAATTTATTAGGAAGATACTTAGACTAGTCTGGCTGATTTTCCAAGTATCACTTTCCTAAGAAATTCATTCTTTGACAATCATTACAATGTAAGTCAGTGAATGAATTTCCTTACCAATGTTAGAGCTAAGCAAAAGTTTTAAAACTTTAAAGTACAGTTATTTTGTCGACACCAATATAGCCTATATTAAATATTGATATTACGATTTATTACGATTTATGGTTTGTTTTTTAGTGAAACAGAAGGGGCCAGAGGTTTCTTTTTTCCTGAAACAAGAATTTCATTATAGCATTATAGCATTTATTAATAAACAGTTTATTTAGAAGTAGGTAGATTATAGATCAAATTAGCACTTCTTCTTTTTCAGACCTATTGTACAGATCCTTTAATTTTTTTTAAAGGAAGAGAAACACTCAAAGAAAGACAAGAGCATCCAGTTCGGGATATTATCCCAACATCAGACTCATTTCAGGTTATCACCTTGAACATTCGGCTGTGCTTGAACGGCACGGAGTAGATAATTATTGTGTAAGTTTTTGAATGGCTTTTCTGTAAGCTTTTCTAAAACTGGAAGTGGCCTGGGCCGGAAGTCAGGTTTTTTTTTTTCAAAACCTTCAGGCCATGAGGAGTCCAACGAGATTTAGCTCATGGGGCTCAGACTCTCGAGTTGGACTGAGGGGGATGTTATACACCAATGCATACATACACAGACATGGGATTCCTAATAGCTTCCCCGTGTGCGCCAAAAATAAGTTAATGGCACTTCTTACTAACGCTTATACTCATAAAAGAATTTTCGAAAAAAAAATTGCTTGCGATGATTATATATTACAATCATAAATTCAAATATAAAGCTTTTATTAGATCAGCTAGCGATCGATGGCAGACGGATATCGGATTTTGATTCTTGTTAGGTTCAATGAATATCACTGCAATGTAAGCACTCCGGAATTTTTACGACATTTGGAAGACTTTTTTAAACAGGATTGCGTGATTTGCCCATACTATTTACACCAAGAAGAATGCATTAGGCTACACCAAGAAGAATGAAAAGAAAACGGAGAATGTATGGGAAATAAAAGTCGAATAAAAATGTATTTTAAACGTGGTGTTTTCGATAATGATTAATTATTTCCTTATACCTCCTTATTAACGACATATGCCTTGTTTTTTTAGCCTCCTTTCCAATAGGTATAAATTATTCTGTGTCTGTGCGTGTGTCCCCATGGGTGTATGGAAGCACTTTGGTTAAGGGTTCAGAGAAGGTTGTTTTGTCCGAAATTTTACTCAAATATAAAAACAAATACCAATTATTAATAAAAAGTCCACTGTTTTGCCGAATTTGGGAGGGGAGTTGCCCCCTGCTCACCGAGTTCATGTATCCCCTCCTAATAATTTTGGAATTATTTTGGATAGATCTTCTTGAAACTTGATATGCATAATCGAGGACTAGGAAGGATTAAACTTTTAATGAGAGTTGCATTTTTTTCTAAAGTTAATTTTTCTTCCATTTTTGAAGTTGGAAAGCATTTTGGGATAATTTTCTTCGAAGGAGTCTTAATAGAATCTCTGGCCGGACATTGATTAGGCCTAATGGTCAATTTCATATTTGAAACAGCTGGTGTCAAGAACAAAGATTTCTATTATCCTCAGAGAGAGAAGGAGTTACTGAAATATTCTCGAAAAGTCTGTCTGATGAGATATTTTCCTTGATATTACAAATAAAGAGTGTTATTGTATTATGTTTCCCTTCTTTATTGTTTCGAAACCTTCGCCTTCTGAATTTGGAAATACATTATGATGGGCATTCAACATAATCTTGTAAAACTTCCTCTGATTCTTAACTATTACTTAAGCAGCAAGATCAAAAAAATAAGTAGATAAACAAATAAAAAAAAAAGATAAATGAATATATTTAAATGAACTTCTTTTGTTACTAATACATTCACGAAAAACTATCATGCCCCCATCATTATTTTCTTTTTCTTTCTATCTTTCCTCATAATCCTATCTTAATCACAACTTCTGAACGCAAAAGGAAATAACTATTCACTGTTTTATGTCAGCTCTTAAACAACCGCGGCTGGGAATTATCTGCTGTTTTCGATTTAATGTATGCACTACGAATTGTTGCCATTTCTGGCGATTTCAAAGTACAGGGTTCCGATTGGTCTAAAGTACGAAGCCCTTCAGAAAATAAAGCATTTACAGCCTTGGTCAAAGTATTAGGCACTCGTATATTTTTACTGTATCTTCCGAAACTAATTCTTGGAAATCTTTCTATTGTTTATTATTACGCTGTCGGCGTCTTTAAACGAAGAGTTAAACAATAGATCGCTGGCTGAGAACCAGTTTTTTCTATCTCCATTTCTTTACTTAATTAAACTTAAACGTTTCACTTATTGTTTAATATACAAGAACAAATTTATTATGTATTTGTTTTTATCATATCATTTAAAATATTAAAGACAGTAAAAATTGGTGATGCCCCTCTTTGTCAAATTGACTAAAGACGAGATTCAAGGGGGGGGGGGGGTAGTAATGGAGATAGAATAATATGACTGACTTTTCCACATTAGTGTTAGAACCATAATTTTCCATCTGCGTTTGGTGTGTAGTATTGTGAAATAAACACTACATTTCACTAGTTATATAATTTTATTTTATTCTTTATTTAGGATATACTTTTTTGTCGGAGTCATATTGTTCTGTCTTTATTTCTACCCCCCGAATCTCGTCTTAAATGTGACAAAGAGGGACATCACAAATTTTCACTGTCTTTAATATTCTAAATGACATAATAAATTTGTTCTTGTGTATAAGTTTCACTTATTGTTTAATAAGTTTAATTAAGTGAAGAAATAGAGATAGAACAAACTGGTTCTCAGCCAGTGGATATAAAAATGTGCAGAAATTGGTAATTACTGAAAAAGCTTCAGTTTGTCGTCACTGCGCATAGTGGATATAAACATGCTCATACTCAGTTGTGTTGGTTGAAGTTTTAAAGATTAGAGCTGCAATTTTAGCTGCAAACGATGTCCCCAAAAAAAGCGAACTTAGTGAGCATCAACTCTTACGAATTCAGTTTTTACAGAAATAAGTAAAGACTCAAATAGAAATCGCTGAAAGTGTTAAATGTTCACATTGTGTTGTTCAATTCGCTACAAAACGTTTTGTGGACACTGGATCATATGTGAATAGAACGAGAACAAGCAGAAAGAGAATGACTTCGGAACGTGAGGGTCGAAAGTTAATTCGAGAGTCATTAAAAAATTGGAAGAACACTTCTTTCGAGCTCCCTGCTGCCCTATCAGAGGAAATTGGGAAAACCGATTAGTGCTAGAATTGTTAGAAGAAGGCTTGGAGAACTTGGTCTCAAAGGTTGCAAGGCTACAAAAAAGCCTTGGCTGTCCGAAAAGAACAGAAAGACTCGCATAGAATGAGCTATTAGACACCAATTATTTGACAGAGGAGGAATGGTCAATGGTTATCTGGTCCGACGATCTAACTTTGAGATACGGTTGTTTTGTGTAACGTTTAATACTTACATCCCCAGTAAGTATTTATTAAATGTATATAATGATAATGAAATACCGTTATTTTCATTATTTTTCAAGTGTCTGACACTCTTGGTATATCCTACGTGAGACGAAGAGTAGGTGAAGCATATCTTCTGGTGCTTCCACGGGAGAGAGAGTATAATGATTTGGGGCTGCGTGACGGCCGGTGGTCTAGGTGAAATGTGTATTTGCAAAGGTCGCACGAACAGCGTGAAGTACATTTCTGTTCTAGAAACGGCTTTACAGCCATCATTTACCAAGATCTTTGGAGACACCAACATGGACAATGTAAAATTCCAACAGGACAATTAACATATCAAAATTGGCGATACCATCAGATGGTTTTGTGAAAACGGCATTGAGTTGTTATACTGGCCTAAACAATCACCTGATCTTAATCCGATCAAACACTTGTGGATACTTTAAAGCGCAATTTACGGAAGCACAGCATTACGTCTAAAGAAACACTTAAATACTCGCTGCAGCAAGAATGAAACGACATACGAGATGAAGAGTGTCAGAAGCTAGTTGCTAGTACACCAAAATGAATAGTTGCAGTCATTAAGGCAAAGGATGGGCCCACAAAATATTGAGAAAAATGATAAAAACAGCTTTTTTTAACAGATGAATAGTTTGATTTTTCTCCAAAACAAAATTATATCAAATTAAGTGGATTACTCGTACTAAGATCTTTTTTACGTGTGCTGAAACATATAGTTAAAAAATTGCGGCCTGCACACAAGCATAAAATACTAAAACACTAAAAGATTAAAAAGTTAAAAGTCCAGAGCTTTCGCCTTCCATACCCACTGAAGAAGCCTCATCATATGGAAGGCGAATTTAACTTTTTAATCTTTTAGTGTTTTAGTATTTTATGCTTGTGTGCAGGCCGCAATTTTTTAACTA
>JAFIDM010012231.1:155860880-155875900 GCA_023159025.1 Thereuonema tuberculata
TTGCCTTTCTGATTTGGTTAGGGATGAGGCTGGGTTGGGCTGATGAGCCCGTTGAAGGACGAAACGGCCGTTCCCAACTCCTCCCCATAATCTAAAATCAGAAAGGCAATCTCTTCTTAATTTCTTATTCAGGTGCTGTTTTTCTTTTTCTTTATAACTTATTTCACAGCACGTTAAGCTTTTTTTTAATATTATTATGTCTTGTTTTGAATCTTCTGTTCTATTATTAAATCCTTTTTGCCTACTCAGTTTGTAGGAAAAGGTGTTGCTGGCGTCGGACGACGCAGCAATTTGTTTTCTTGTTCTTTATTGTGAGTGGGACCACTGCCAGGCTGACAGTGGTTTTCACCAAGATGAGCTTGCCTTTCTGATTTGGTTAGGGATGAGGCTGGGTTGGGCTGATGAGTCCGTTGAAGGACGAAACGGCCGTTCCCAACTCCTCCCCATAATCAAAAATCAGAAAGGCAATTCTTCTTAATTTCTTTTTCAGGTGCTGTTTTTCTTTTTCTTTATAACTTATTTCACAGCACGTTAAGCTTTTTTTTAATATTATTATGTCTTGTTTTGAATCTTCTATTCTATTATTAAATCCTTTTTGCCTACTCAGTTTGTAGGAAAAGGTGTTGCTGGCGTCGGACGACGCAGCAATTTGTTTTCTTGTTCTTTATTGTGAGTGGGACCACTGCCAGGCTGACAGTGGTTTTCACCAAGAAGAGCTTGCCTTTCTGATTTGGTTAGGGATGAGGCTGGGTTGGGCTGATGAGTCCGTTGAAGGACGAAACGGCCGTTCCCAACTCCTCCACATAATCTAAAATCAGAAAGGCAATCTCTTCTTAATTTCTTATTCAGGTGCTGTTTTTCTTTTTCTTTATAAAAAAAATTACATTATTTCTATTTATCCAGCCTCTACTTTTGTAATTGCTTGTATTAAATCATGTTAATAACATTTATCTTCTAATAATACTGTGATGAGTTTTTATAACTATATTTATTATTATTTTGCTTATTCTATTTTAATCTTATTTACTTTTATATGTATTTTACTGTCCAATCAATTATAATCTAATCACTTGTAAATTTCGAATTATGACCATTAACGATCTTTGTTTGTTTACTTTTGAATTTCAACGGCTGAGGGTTCCCATAATTCCCTGTAATTTTAAATCTTCAGTTAATTTCAGTTATTAATCACGTGTTATTTTAAATCCCCCAATGAACTGTTAAAGCCCTCAGCCAATGACAGATCATTGTAAATACTCTATAAAAGCCCTTGCTCTCCCTGAATAAACAGAACACAGTTAGAACATAGGAGAACAGTACAGAACACAGAGAACCCAGTTAGATCCAACTTCAGTCTGATCTACTTCTTTTTCACGAGCCAGGACACCAACGAAAATCACCACAATACTTATCAAAATAACCACAGCATCTTTATATCAATACTTCAGTGATTGGAATTAAAAAAAAAATAAAATAAAGAATTTACTTGCTTGAATTTGATATCAAAGTTTTATCTATACAGAATTATACATTTTATTAAGAAATCAAATAATTAGAATAATGAATATGATTACAATAAGAAATCTTCACATTTAATTAAACATACGATAGATTATATATTAAATCTAGAAAATAAATAAATAAACAAAACTGGCGTTATGAATTCACATTGCACTAGATCCCAGGAAGCAAATACATTTAGATCAAATGTGAAAAAGAAAAGAATTGTTTTATATAAATAAAAAAAATTACGTAACAGACATAAATAAACTTATATTTTTTTTAATTGAAACTTTACCAGTTCAGGCTATCTTAAAATTTTTGATCTTTTCTTTAAAAACATTCAAAATTTTTCTAATTTTTTTGTTTCACTAATTTCTTAATTGCTGGCTTAGGTAACAACTTACTCTCAACCTTATCGTAATTTATATTTCAGAATATATAATTAATTTTTTTTTATTTAGATTTTATTTTTTTGATAAAGGCATTTAAATTTATTATTACAAGAATTATTGTAAAAATAAGCCGATTTCAAAAATATAATTTACTAATTTTATTATTTCCAAAAAAAATCGCAGTTAAGGTTGCCTTGAGAATATAATAGCTGATTAATAAACCAGCATTCAGTTAACTAAGGGTTTCAATTTTTTTTTTTTTAAATATAAAAAAAAAAGTACCTAATCATTTATCTAATATTTCAGTGGGAAGACAATTCCCTCCCCCAATCAAATAAGGACGTGGTATTTTATTGCAACTAAAAGGATCCTTTGTTATTATAAGTGGGTGAAGTCTTTATTTGTTTATTTCTACTGAAGTAATTGTCCCATAATTTTTTTCTACTTGTAGCCTAAAATTAAAATGATAAAACTACTACTTCAATTTATTGCAAAAAAAAAAATCCTTAAAAAAAAAGAAAGAAAGTAGTTAAAAACGAGATGCAGAACGTGTTTGATTCTGGCAAAATACAAACAAGTTAAATTTAAAATCAAATATACAAAAGTGGCATAAATAAAAAAATAAAAGGATTATTAATGAAATAACTCATATAATACATGAATTCTAGTTGCTTTAACTTTCTGAAATTACATAGCAATGTACGATTTTATAATTAAGTAATAAGTTTAAGTATATTTCATAACTTAAAAAAAAAAAAATCTAAATTTGAACAGAGAATTCCTTTTAAAATTAAAAGATATCTCTTAAATCTGACCTTTAAATGTTTCCTTTCTATTCACTGGTATTTACTTATTTTAGCAATCATTGCCATTCTTTACACGATGGCCTGTTATAATAATGAATTCACGATATATTGAACGAACTGAAAACTTACCTGCATGTTTCTCATTATATTTTACAGTCACTTCCCTTCAGCCAATCGGATATGGCTTCATTCTTCTATTGATTTTAGTTTTACATTTTATATTACAATTTCACCCAAAAGTTTATAATATACAAAAAATAAAAAAAAAGTATCTTAAAAATAACTATCAAGAGGTGAATTTGCACCTCTGTAATAACTAAATTGCTCCTTTTTTTTATCAAAAATGATAAAATATTCATCATTTTTAAACAAGAATATAGAACTGAATAAACTGTAATAACAATATCAGTGTAACAGCTGCTTCTATTTCATTTTGAATCAACATTACAGTTAAACATTTTAATAGGATATCTTTGCTTATCATTAATAGCATTGATAGTTAGAGATTTATCTTATATTACAGAGGTTAATATAAAATTTCATTATGATTTAAAGTCTTTATTTATTGAAAGCAAATAAATGAAAAAGTGTTTTTCATTCAGTAAGAAAAACAATCAGTTTTAACTATTCTTATTCAGTTGTGAAGATCATCAACATATAATTAATAATTGAATAAATTTTTCATCTTTGTAAATATATTTCACTTACTAAAAATCTTTCACTCATTTATCGAAATTGTTCAGTCAAAGTCACATCTAGTTTATTTTCTTGGCATTCTTTTCTGGATATGACAACATAAGCTGGAGAACCACAACATAACATTTGGCAATACGCAATCTCTTAGATCACTTGCACATTGTTAAACTGGTAGCCTGTGTTGCCTTTGTTTATTTGAGTTTGTATTTAAGTAAGAATTGCTACTGATAAACAACTGGTAAACAACCAGTAGCTTTTTATTGCTTTTCGTAGTAATTTATAATTATTCAACATTTCATCTACAAAACAGTGCATTTTATTTTAATAAATTATCCTTACAAATGAATTTATTAACATAAAGGAAAGTAAAAGTTTGTAATCAATAAAAGTTTAAAATGAAAATAATGCATGCTAAATTGGCAAGAAATTATTTCACAAACATGCTATAGTATGTAGTCGATCTATCGCTCCATTTTGTCTCTTCACTTGTACCATTGTAATAAGTTGAGCCAGAATATAGAGAATATCTTGATAGCCTAAGTCCTGCAATCGTCCGGCCAACTAACGTAGCCTCCACAGTCTTCCAAAAATTGCGGGTTTTTCAAACTAATCCGCGAAAGGCGTGGAGAGGGGCATTTCTTTATTAATATTTTCCCGTCTTTTTTTTTTTTCTCCTCACCCCAACTTTGTCTTCCCGTCACACCTGGCTGGTCTATTTTACTCCTCTCGCTTGTAGTCGTACACCCCCTTATCCCGTTTTCTGGTCGTCTTGTTGTGGGGCTTCTTATATTTCTTGCATTTACAGCTGCGCACGACGTTAATGCGGTAAGCCCTTCGCTCACCGTTCTCGCACAGCAGATACACTCGCTTGAGTCGAACCACATCATTAACACAGCTCCACTCCTCACCGGTCTTCTTGTGAGACCACATCTTTACGTATTCATTGTACCAAGGGAGCTCGTTGACAGGCAAGCAGTGGCCCGAACAAACCACTTCCGTAATCGGCTTCACAGAGGTGCAAAGACCATCGGAGATATACCGCTTGGATCGGAGTTCCTTGCAGCCCATGGGAGCATCATCTACAAAAGACAAAAGAAAAAAAAGAAACTTAATAACTTAAATACCTAACAAATAGCTTAAAATTATACAAATAATTAAAAAAAAAGGGAAGATTTTCAAAGGAACCATCTTTAAAGGTATAGGAAAATAGACATAGTCTATATAGCAAAATAAAATGCCCCTTGTTTATGAGTAATTGCATCTTACTTAGTGATAAGAAACCTAAAATAAATCATTGCCTGAAGACCATGGGAATGAATACATTTTCACAGATGGGCTAAAAATTTATGGAATATCCTAATTTGCTTTTAAGAATTTTTTGAAATTCTTTTCGCACCCCCCCCCCCGCCTTATTTTTGTCGGATTTAAAAGACCCGTCAGAACTGCGGTAGCAAGAACCTATTGGAGATTTCCGAAGAATTCACAAATTGACAAAGACAGCCGGGAGGACACAAAGCAAAGAAGGAGAAAACACAAGAAAGACCCAGGATTAAAACTCAGATTCCTGCAAGCCGACGCCTATTCAGCTCTAAGTTTGTTTTTTGTTTTTTTGCCAGTTCTTTTAGTTTGATAATTTTAGTTTGAGAAGATGACAAAGCAACAACTGTATCTAAATCACACAAAAAATAACATCAATATATTTTATTAAAATCAGAAAAGAAATAAATAAAAATAAATTAGGAAACCCGTCCCTACTTAATAATAGCTTCACGAAAACGATGGTAATGTGCTAATCAAATGCAATAGTTTTGAATGTGGCATCCAGAGATTCTATGTAAAATAGTGAGCTAATCTTTAACCAGTAAAAATCTTCAATATCTTCTGTCGTTTCAAATGGGAAAACACCAAAAACATAGACTATTAATACTATTTTTGGTCCTTTTACTATAGACATAGAATCTCTTATTGTAAGAATCATTATTTATCAATATTATACAAAATATCTATTAATTGCTTTGAAAAGTCTTTTAGTATATTTTTTACTACATTTAAGTTATAACCTTTCGTCTAGTGTACTTCATCTAGTGTACTTAATATTTTGTATTTTATTTTCCTTTATTCAAAGAAAAAAAAAGCAAAGAAAATTTACCCACTAATGTCTTTTCCAGCTTTTTCTCTGATGTTTGTGCAATTGAAGTATTATACGAATGCTTCCGTTGATAAGAAGAAAAGCTACAGATATATTTTGGCAAGCTGTACAAGCATGGACAGAAGTTCTAAGCTACTACCATGATATTTCTTTTTTTTTCTTTTAGTCAAAAGAAATTAACTTCCGTATACAGTTGCAGAAATATTTACCGAAGAAAAGTTCCAAGAGGAAACAGGTAAGTATCCCATCTGTTATTATCATTTACGTGAAAGAAGTAAACATCTTATTAAGAACCAAACGCAGCTATTTTGTTTTTCTTTCTTTCCTTTCCAGACGGTGAATATCCGAGTTGTTGATTCAGGCGGCAGAAAATTTTACTCTGAACTGTGCTGTTCTAGTTGATAAAAGAAGTGATAAGCCTCGTTTGTTTATTCACACAATAAATATCTATCACTGACTGACCAAACGGATTCCTTAGTTAAATTTGTTTTTCTCTTAAAATACTACAAATCCCTGCATTCTTTAATGTTCACTATCAATTCGGTCGTAATTTCAAGAATAAACTTGTACAATACTCGTATTTTGTGTTCGGAGTTAACTTTATGAATAGCAACAGCAATTCTGGAAGTGCTTTTCTAAAGAGATTCCAGGGAATTAAAAGTAGCTTATTGACATTATCAAATTAATAGAGTTGAGTCTCGAGGTTTCAGTAATTAAAAATAAATAAATAAATAAAGAGAACGCAAAGAAAAGTAAAGGGAATACATTTGTATTTTTTATCAATTTCAAGTTTCCTAATTTACGAACAAAAAAATATGACGAATTACACACAAATTGATGTTGATGAAAACAAGCAACTTTAAAATACCATTTTCTGGCTTAAATATACGTTTCAAATGTCAAAAGATGATATTATTACGAATTCTGGTCTTTGGATGCCGTCGGCCAAATGGAAGAAACCCTTTTGTGGAAGTCACAGAGAACTGATAAGTACATGTCTCCTTGAATGAAGATCTTCATTAGAGGAACAGCATTGACAGGTGATTGGAGCTTAAGGCTATGGAAGAGATGGATTTCATTGGCCATCGTCCACAGAAACATGTCGTTCTCTTTGATTAACATATAAATTATATTCGTTCTTCTTTCCGTCTTTATTTTTCAAAAGTTTTACATATAAAAACACATACGCAGAAAAAGGCATCGCAACTTTCCCATGGTTCTGTAACATGTCGTACCGACAGAAATAACTATGTTTAAGTCTCATAAATTTTTATTAATTTGAGACGGGGTTTTAAATTATGTAAATATATCGGTAGCAAAAAAAAAGTATGGGAAGTTAAACAAATGGACTATTTATTTGAGTGTTTTTGGACAAAAATGTTCTTGGATGATTATAAGAATAAAGATTCCTTTAAGTTAGAAAGAATGTTTGAAAGGATTATATCAAAACAAATATATTTCCTTTAAAAAGATTACATCCTTTCAAAGGAAATATATTTGTTGTTATTTTAGTTTAATATAGGTTTTTGTTTCAATTACTAATCAGGTTATCTGCGTCCCACAAAAATGAAATGAGATGAAAATAGACTGGAATCGGGTTTTAGCGACCCCCATGCATGAATGTAAAGGTAGGGAGCTCTTATGTTCATTCCGTCCGTCCGTCCGTCTATCACCTCCTTTACGGCCCAAACTACAAGCTGGACAGAAATGAGTCACACCTTATTGGAATCCATATGACTTGCAAAGATGGAGAAACCACGACTTCAGGTCTGAGGTTACTTGTAATCTCACAGAAATTGGCCGAAAATGAAATATGTACGGATTCACAGTGGTTTCGTGTACAATATGAAACCAATTTTTTGCCTTGTTTGAAATTTCAATCTACATTTCTTTATCTCATTTTTTCCCTTAAGTATAAAATAACAGATCTTATTCTTTCTGGAATGCCTATTATTGTTGTTCTAAATTCAGGTTTTATTTTATGTACTGTTCTTTTTGTATTAGTGTTGTGTTATCTCTGGCTAATAAATTGGAGACAGGTTGATAGAGAGTTCGACAAACAATGAGTTAACATTAGAATAATAAAATAATAATACGAAGAATAAATGATTTATGATAATTCAAAAAAATAAATAAATAGAGTAGACTTATTTTTTTTTTTCTGAGGTGATTCAGCAGTGGTGTCGGATATAGTTAAGAGACCACCCTCGCCCCCTGGTGGGCTCATGGTCGCCAGAAGGTCGCTTCGCACGAGGACGCGAGAAAAATGGGCCCAAAGAGTTACACTTGCCAAGGTTAAGCTATAAAGCTCAATTTATGGTTTTGAAAAAAGCAAGAAAAAAAAGAAATGCAATCGATAGGATTTCTTTCACGTGCCTTTTTCAGTCCATTCATTGACAATAATCTTTAAGAAAAACACAAAATTTGGCCATCCATTCTTTACTCTTTCTGACAGATAGTTAAAGAGAGTCAATCGGTATTGGGAATACAAGGCAATATATTTTTTTTCAAAATTTCGCAATTAGATTCGCTATACTTATCCTTCCATTTATGGTAAAGTTTGTCATTTTTATGAATTCTGTTTTGAGAAAATGAAAATAAGAAAGTTTACAGCTTCATTCCATTGGGAAAGCATCACAAAGAAAATTTATCAATACTGATTTCATTATTATTTATCTTCTTTACATGAAATAAGTAACAGTGTGAATCAATATTTTTGTATGTTTTTTGTTTCTTGTTTTTTATTTTTTTATTTTCATACCAGGTTTATTATTTCTATTTTTTTTTGTAAAGTTAATTAGATTTTTCAATGCATTTTGTAAAACTAAATTTTTGGGAATGCCTTTTATGCCTTTGACAAAATATAGCAGTTTTGATGCGCATATTCATGAGATTCATTCGTGACAGATAAATCAGTTGGCGTTGGGTTCCACAATAAGTAGTGAAGCAGATGGCAACAAGCTGCGAATCACAGTCTGTAGCGTCTGAAGTGTTCTTCACACTCAAGGAAATGCATTCCTTTGCCAGAAATGTGACAGGTGACGAAGTCTGGGCCGATCACTTCCCATGGAATCGAAATAATTCAGAGGAAGCCATCCGACTTCCCTTCAGCCAAGAAATTCAATATCTTTCAGCAAACTGACAAAAACATGAAAACTCTTAAATACCCAATAAATCATTGTCTATACAAATCATAATATAAATTATAATGTTACTTCGCTTTATGGGATGATAATGATCCTTGAACGACGGTTCTCGCTTACGCCGAAGCCCAGAGAAATCAAATACTTCTGTATTTCCAGGAAGAATATTGGTAAATCGGAACATAACTTCTAGAAATGACTTTTAGCTTTTATTACAATTCACATTTGTATTAAATAAATAGAAAATAAATTACATGTAAATAAAAAACAGATTATTTTTTTTAAAAAAAAGGTTTTTATTTAAAATGCACTAAAAAGGAAGAAATAAATTTTGTCTCCACAATCACAAGATTGTAAGATTTAATATCGCTAAAATAAAAGCGGGGGCGCTTAATACTACCGTAGTTCATTAACAAATATGCCGTAGAAACCTAAAAATGAGATATTTCCAAATGATAAGTTTGCAACTTTATGCTGATGTAAAGTATCTCTATTGAGGGGGAATTGTATAAGTCTATATGGTATTTGTTGTCAGTCATGTAGTAGTAGGGGCGCCCCTGCGCTTTCATTTTAGCGATATATCTTCTGATTGTGAAGACAAAATTATTTTCTTCCTTTTTAGTGCATTTTAAATAAAAGCCTTTTTTTTAAAAAAAAAAAATGTGTTTTAAATATAGGCTATAATGGTTTTTCTAGTTTTCAGTCTCTGTTTTGTTATCGAAGAAGAAATTCGTATGACTGAAAATCTCTCTTTCATTTTCAAAACAGATATTCATTCACTTATTGAACATAATTTTTCAAACTCCACATACAAACAACTTCTCTGTATAGTTCGAATTTTAGTGAATGTACTGCCGAAGCAATACATTATTGATACCAACTCTCTTGATTATATACCACGTAAGCGAATTCACCGATGACCCAGTGGTATCTCTTCGCGGTAATTTGAACGCCATCACTACATTTTACATACAAATATACACTTAATAATATAGTTAAATGTATTATCGCTTGGGAAATGCAAAGGCCCTACTTGATTCATCTAAAACTGTGCGGGGTTTTATTCAAAAACGGAAAACCAACAATCAATTTTTAGAGAGTTTTGCAGGAAAACATGCAGCTTATCTGAAATTTTAAATAATTAATCCCTGCTCAACGAAACAACGTATCTGTAAAATTTTTGCATCGAAGAGCATTGTCATCCAAAATGAGTGTGTGTGCCAATTTGCAGCTCTGCAGCTCATCGCAAAGTGGCTGAAATATCGATTACAAAATGTACACCAGAATGATCCCTAGGGAAAGCAAGTTAAATAAAATCCTTTAATAAAATAAGGCGTTTATCGTGGATTTCCCAGTTGATGTTGCATGAATACAGATAGTCCAAAGCAATGCAATGTGAATCAAATCAGTCAACGTCTATTACATTCTCTACAGTTCTTTCCATATTTTGGCAATATTTGAAAAATCTACTTTTAATGTTTGGAATGCACCTCCAAATGTATGAATCACTCTTAAAACCACGTGCAACTATTTATATTTTTTAGTAATTGTTTTGGAGCTAGAAAGAAGAAGATTCTTAATCAATAAATAAAGAGAACTCATAAAATATCTTGAGATGGAATCCGACGTAAAGCAACGAGAAGACCGCGAGAAAAACTTACTTTCTTAGCAAAATCTTGTGTAATCGAATTCAGTAAATAATCACACAGTAGTGTAAATTAAATTAATATTTCGTAAATTATGGAACTGAATAAAAGAACTAAGTAGTATTCGTTATTTCATTATTAAGTCACTAAAATGATCATCATCAAATGATTTTACTGTTGATTATGCTTAAAAAGAAGAAGAAAAAGAAGAAGCTTACATGGTAAAAAAGAATGTTTTCCTCTATGAAAGATCTTAACATTTTCTAATCTCATCTTTACCTTGTTTTTAAATCACGTATCTATTAAAGATGTTCTAATGCTTTTGCGTATTTGCGCTCATCTGCTTTTTTACGAGTTATTTGTAGTCCTATAAAATAACACTTAAAAATTGTCGTTAAGTCGTTCTTCCGGGATATTCATTTTCAGTATCTTTGCCAAGAATCGTTCCCTTTAGAGTCTGGAACTGTTTCTGGCTGTCTTGCAAAAGGAAGAGGATTAATGTCCTTGTGTAAAAGAATACAAATGAAATAGCTACCTTGATTCATGATAAAAAAAACACTGAATTGAAATTCCCCTTTTTTCGTTTTGGTGTGGGTTATCTAGATGTTACATTACAATTGAACTTCTTAGAATCGACAGCACTGTTTCGGTAAAGACTTATATGCAATAAGTCACTCACTGAGTCATCATTTGAGAGTCATATGCGCATGCTCAATTCTAAATAAAATTCATTGCATTCCTTTGCTGGATGGAGAAATATTTCTTAATGAAAATATGATGAATATAAAAATAAATATGTAAATAAATAAACATTCAGCTATCCATTGGATCTAGAAATCTGAACTTGCAGCGCTGTTCAGGAGGAAGTAGAACCAAAATAATAATGCTCACATTTTAAATAAGACCTTAAATAAGCGTTGAATAAATTTTAAAGAAATCAGTTCACTGTTTTAGCGAACGACAGGGAAAATTTTTTGAAAAATGAGAGGATTGGAAACCGAAATAAAATGCCCATGTTTTAAAATTAGATCTTAAAGAATTTCTATATCAAGTTTTATGAAAAGCGGTCCAGCCTTATTAGCGGGTTGATCGTAATAAGAAAACTGTCCAAGTGGAATAGTAAGACTTCGTATTCTCAGACAGTAAATAAAGAAATACAACAATACTAAATGTGAACTAAGTAAAATTAATAAAGAAGTAAAATAAATTATATTTATTATAAACAAATGTTTGCCAAAAAAAAAAAAAGATACGTAATAAATTTCATGAAAATCTGCCCAATCATTTTAACTTGTTTCTTGTACAAATAGACAAACAGACAAACGAACAAATAGAGAAGAAAAATGCTGAATCAAAAATATTAAGAACTTCTTTTGTTAATATTTGAAAAAAAATAATGAGAATGTAATAAGTCGTATTTATTTTCGGTTGTTTTATGTACTTTTAAAATTTCTGAAGTAAAGAATGTATTTAACCTTTAATCACACTTTGCATTATTGATTTTTTTTTTTTTCATTTATATTTTTTAATTTAATTTGTAGTCATTTCAAGTTTATATTCTTGTAATTCTTATTATTCTTATAATCTTTACTTTATTGGTTTAGTTTGCCTAAATACCAATATATTTACAAGAGATAGTTTAATAGTACAGTATTCTTTTGAAAAGTATTTAAAAAATGAAAGTATCGAATGTAACATTAATAAGTTATTTATTTGTTTCTTGAATATACAATCACTTATTATCAGTAAAAATAAACAATTATAAAATCCAATAACAGATCGAAGAAGACAAAAGAACTAAGCAGTATTTTCAGAATTCAAAATAACATTTCAATAATAACAATAAAAAAAAAGTTCTGGCTGCAAAGATCATCTTCTCCCTCCCTGACATTGACCCACTTGGATGGATGTCAACACATGTTGAGACACAAATCGATTTGAACGAGGCGAGGGTGGAATAGGCTTGGTTAATTGATCTCTTAAATTTCAACGTCTTTTCTCAGTGAATTTATAGATTATTATACAGTATTTTTTTTGTGCCAATCATAACTTTTTTTTTAATTTTGAATATTTTAAGCAGTCATTACAGTTCACGAAGTTTACATTTTATCAAGATTAAAGGAAACTTAATTCAGAAATAAAAGGTAAATTTTAAAGAACTAAAGACTCTAGAACAGCCCAAACATAGGGAATAGGAATTTAAAGCAAGCTTTTAGGTAAACTTTTAAAAAATATTTAAAAATTAAAACTAGATACATTTACCGTCGCTTATTGGGGCTGAGCATGCAGGACTTGGGGTGTAACCATTTTGAGGACTGCGAAGGGTGGGTGTAGACTAAAACAATAAGCATTTTAAAGAAATCCATCTAGTTAATGAAGTGAGGGATGCAGGGGGATAGTTTTGAGGCATGAGAAAGGTAGAGACCAAAATAAATAGTTCTCTGTTTTAAGTTGGGCCATTAATAAATTAAGTTACAAATTTGATGGAAAGTAGTCCAGCTGTTTTAAAAGTGTAACGCTTGCAAACAGAAGACAAAAATACTCAAGTGAAATATTGAGACAGTATGTTTCTCCTAATACCTTTGGATTCGAACGAACAAACACCACCAAAATTCATAGGGTGATCATTTTCTGACCTGGATTCAATGATGACAGTCGTTTTTCTGTAAACCTCTGCAGTTGTTCACTAGGGGACTCTGAGAACAAGGTACAATCTGAAGCTTGAGGAATAAGATCTACAAGCAAATCTTTACATAAGACAGTGGGACGTCTCGTCATTATCGATGGTCAGTTTTCGTTAGAACATGGAAGTAGTGCAAATACAATAAGGATAATGAGGACTTTCAATAAAGTGATCAATAAGATCAAAGAAAACATGCGAATGACTCGTCTTCCAGATCAAAAACATCTTCAATGGCTCACTTTTCGTCGTAAAATGACCTCAACCAATCTCAATACATTAGCTGGGTTAATCACCAATCTTTGAACCATTTTTCGTTACACTTCTTAAACAACCAACCTTAAATAACACGATAGTGGCACAGTCTCGACTGGCGTAGCAGCGGGCCAGCGACGGGTTCGAGTTTTGACAGAGACCTCTAGTGAACAACTGCAAAGGTCTGTAGAAAAACGACTATCACCAGTGATTTCAGAGGTCAGCAAATGATCAGCCTCTGAATTTTGTTTGTTCATTTATTAATAAGGAACCTAAAGGTGTTTCTTATTAATAATACTCAGCAATTATTAAGGTAATACTATAATCATTAATTTATTATGTTTTAAGATACAAAGAATCCGATAGGTAATATCATTTGTATTTGAGCATGGCAAATCTTACAATTATTATCTTATTTACTACGCGCAAGGCATCCAAAAATATTAATGGAAGACTGGAAATTAAAGCAGTCATAAAGTAAAGGTACTGATAAGAAACATGACTTTAAAATATTATTTTTTAAATTAAGATAAAGACTCAGAAGTGGTTAACATTAAAGATTATAAACAGTTGTCCTAAAAATTCCTTCTCTTACAGCATGGAAAATATTTGAAATTGATAATAATTAAAGAAAACTTTATTTTCTTAGAAATCAAATCTTTAAACGAGACCAGATTCACAAAAAAAAAATTTACTTAAATACTTAAATGAAATCTTAGAATAACAAAGATGCAAAATTTGCTGAAAGTATTTCAAACCTTTGGACTCAATAGGTTCTATCTATCTATATCGCCCGTAACACCCAATACTGGGTATGGACGCTCTCATACCAGAGGAGTTTAGGCTAGATACCGCAAGGGGGCGCCAACCCCAAGGGAAGAAACGGACAACACAGAAGAAAGGAAAGTGAAACACCCATGCCACTACCGGGATTCGAACCCAGGAACTGGCGCATTGGACGCCACGGCTGGCCGCCGCCGAGACCGCACGACCACGCCAGCACAGCCAATAGGTTCACTCTGAACCGAAGAATATATAAAACTTTATGAAATGTTGAAGAATGTCAAATAATTTCAAATATTCTTAAAGAATTAAACCAGTAATATAAATCCCAGAAAATCTTATTAACTTAGATTTAATGAGGTTTTATTCAGTTACAGAAAATGATTATGTAAAGAAAAAAAACTGCAGCTTCTTTGCAAACATTCGTCCACTTAAGTGTGAAGTTATAATTTCCTTCCTCAACGAGAAGAAAAAGACAGAAGGAAAAAAAAAAGATGATGATGATTAGGCGATGGGAAAAATCAGCTGCTCGTTTATCATTCGATAATTACTGTTAAGTATTTCTTAAACGTGTCTTAATGGCGCTTTGGACATCTTCGTATTGCTTCGACCTGAATAACAGTCCAAAACAAACCGGTTATCGAATATAACTATTACGATTTCAAAAGCCCTACTTCTATTGAAGAGAGAAACAGTTTTACAACAAGAAGACAGAGTTCCTTAAATATTTCACTGATATCTAGGACAAAATCCCATAAAAAAAATAAAGGGTTTCGGATTCATGTTTATGAAAAATAACTATTATTGGAGAGAGGCTAACTTAAGTAATAGCCTATGAACAAAAAATATGATTTAAAAATCATTACATCGTAGAAAAATCTAGAATAAATATACAACTGTATATAGAAATAACATAAGAATTTCAGCATTTGTGAAGATGTTAGAAGCCCTAAAAAATGGTAAAAAC
>JAFIDM010012231.1:155876000-155899036 GCA_023159025.1 Thereuonema tuberculata
GATAATAATTGGAGTTCAGGAAGAATTTACTGGTAGTATTGTTATTCTCTCTTCGTAATTTGTAGATTGGAAAAAAAAATGACACCTAAACTTTTATTTTCAGAAAACAAAAAATGAATTTTTGAATCTGGTTTATTAAAAAAAAAATGAAGATACTTATACTAAAGAAAATCTAAGAGGGTGGCTCGATATTTGGAGCATTTTGTTTTAGCCAATACTAACTATTTCGTTTAATTTAATTCATTTAAGGATTCACTGAATCGTTCGAGATGCTACAAATGTCTTAGAGACAAATCCTGATTCAGCAATTAATTAAAAATGGGAGGAGAAGGATTAGAAAAGCCTTGACTCACAAGCCTGAAACAACTAGATATAATTTTCTTTCTATTGCCTTGTCTAAATTGTATTAGTCGAAGGTAAAGTTAAAATAGTTTTATTTGTCATTTTCGTAATTTTACTCCGCATTTATAACTTTGGAATAGCGTTTCTTATTATAAGAGTCATTAAAAAAATATTACTATCAAAATATATTAGTAACTTTTTAAATAAACAACGGGCTTCCCCAATACAATTTTATTAAGTTATCCTTTGTTGATGTAGCTACATAGAAATAGACCTAAGACTGGGTGTAATTAAATTGCAACAAAAGCAATTGAAGTGACGAAAAACGTTTTCAGAACACTCTACGATGTCGACACTCCTAAAAAGACAAAACCCTCACCAACATAGAACTACTATTCAGTTGTCGAAGTAAAGATATTTGAATACAAGAATTGAATACAAAATAGACTCTACATCGAAACATCTTATCAGACCTTTAGACTTCTGCAATTGCCAATTGACTACAACTCTAGATAGAAAGATAAATGGACGGACAGATAGATAGATTAGATAAATAGATAGATAAGTAGATCTATTAATTTATCTATCTTCTTAGTACATCAATCCACATTTTACAGCCAATATTTTTTTTTCATACTGATACGAAAGTTTAAGATATTTTGTATTTAAAGAATTTCAAACATTTATTTTGCAATACGATACGAACTTTAACTCAGCTTAAATCTCTTAAGTGGTTTTTTTTTTCTACTCAAGACTCGAATCCTTCTTGTTTCTCTAATTTCTGTTCGAGTATATTTTGAATAAATCAAAATGTAATCAATGTAATCCGAATACATTTTGAAACAGATCTTCACCTATTTCTTGACTTATTAGTGTAGAAGTAGATCCCTAGGATCCTAAAGCTTTTAAAATAGATCTTCTTGAAAACATATTTTACCCAATGAGAATTTTCTTCCTAGTCTAATATGTGTGGTAAAGTAATTGGTAATTGTAAAGTTTATTATTCAGAAGATTATCTTCTAAGGAAAGGAACTCTTAATTAAAAGAATCATTACCACGAAATCTTAGAGAATTACCGAAAGCAAATTATGTATGATTTGGGTTTTTTTTTTTAGCAAAAACTGATGACAGTATTTCTGTAACTTAAATATAAAATTTAAAGCGGTATTTGATCCTCTCGCATTTTAAGCTCAAATACAACATTACTAAATTGATTAATATTTTACTTATTAACAAAATTGATCAGAATTCTAATACTGAACATTACCTCGTCTATTTATGTGAGCGGACTATTGAGTTCTATCGGTGAGGTGTAGGTGTCTCCTCCGTTCAGTTATTGCTAAGCGGGTGTCGCCTTGTCAGATGAACACCTGGCCGCGTGCATTAGCATGCGTTGGACGATCTCATTCCCGTCAGGTGTGCGGGATCAGGCCAGGTACGCTAGACCAAATTAACAACCTGGCACCTAAGCGCCTACGTGCAGTGGGTGGAAGTAAGCAATCAGCTCGAAGAGATGACGGAACATCATTACTCTATGAGGGATGTCAGACAACCACTACTGCCACTTAAAAACACTTGGTTTCTGTGAATCTTCACGAGCCTCTTATTTAAATCCAAATCAATGGAGGAGCATTAGCCAACTTATTGTAACTTCAATAATTAATCTTAAAATTTTCTTAACCAAAATAATTATTAAGTATTTAAACTGTTTAAAATAAATCTCAGAAATTATAAATAAATAAATCGCAAAAAAATATTGCTAAATATAACAATAACAACAACTTCAGCGAAGAATCTGACCTGTTTTATACTTTCATGATCATCATGAAATGATTAAGTAATTCATAGAATAAAAGTCTGAATATATCTACTGAGGACTGAAAGAGAAGAAGAATATCTGATGTAACTTTTTTTGTAGTTGAAAATTTGAACTTCAAACTAATATAAACACTTGCACTAACGCAAGAAAAACAAGAGCCAATAATCTAGTGTATTTTTATAGTTATAAACACGCATAGACCTATATATTATATATATATAATTGAAGGTAACGGTATGGCTGTTAAAGGTGTAGTTCAAATAAAGGTAGCGGTCCCTAACTGGGTTGAATCAGACTGCAGATTCACAGAAAGTTCTAAATGAAAAAATTTCAGTTTCAAAATAGCAGATATGTAATAGTATCTTCATTGTGTTGACACTGTATTATCTGATAAATGGTATCTTTATTTTATGTTAACATCTGACATTCATGGATGTTAAGAGAATGACTTAGACAGCAAGTCAAGCAGAGACCAGTAAATGAGAATAGAAGACTTTTACAATTTATTGCTGCATTTTAACAGCATTATTTTTCTATCAACTTGAGGTTATTGGTTAAAGCATGCATTTTTATTTGAGTTTGAAGTAAGTAAATTTTCAATGAGGTAAGTGATAGGAAAAACACGTTAAATAAACGTTAAAGACTGAAAAAAAAATGAATTATCAGATTTTATAATGAACGATCGAATGTTTTATTAATTTTAACAAACACTTTAAGAGAATCTTTAACGCTACATAAGAAATTGTAAAACAAAACATTCATCCCGTTTCGGTAAAACCCATGAAACAAAGTAAGAAAAAAAAATAACAGGCTGAATTGAGTGAAGAATAAATTTCCGTATAATTTACACAGATAGAAGACAAGATGAATGCCTTAGGTTTCCTTTTGAGAATTTTAAAAACAAAAAGCTCTTTCGAATGCTTATACCTCAGTTGCTTATCAGCTGTGTTAATGGAAGTGTCGCGTTTTATCTGAATCTTCGGTGCTCAAGTGTATCAAAGACGCGACCCGTAGCCAGACTCTATGTGGTCTTTCACGGAAGAATCGTTTCTCGCAGAAAGCGACGAAGAAAAGAAGAATAATGGGTTTACCCCCAACCGAGAAGTAACTATTTCTATGCAACAAGTATTCATTTGGAGCGGAGGTCACAAAGCAAACCAGCATTGGATCACAACTAGGGCTCTTTCTGTAGGGTTCCTTCTTTGATGTGCTTCTTCTGCTTCGTGTTTTTCTTTCTCTTCTTTGTTGTGGCTTATAGGGTTAACGACAATTGCATTTGTAACAACGAAGAATTGGCTTTCATTGGATGTGCATTATCTTGAGTTCCTTTTGTTTTTTATCAGCAAAGGTAAAATCAGATTATTTTGGATTTCTCTGGAAAACAAATTATTTCTGAGCAAATTTGAACAATTCTGAGGAAATCATTCTAAACAAAATCTGAATAAACTTAGGCCTATATGAAATTACTTTCTATTTAGTGAAATTTTTTCATATTCACTGAAGTTTATGTAACGATATTTTTTGAAAAAATTTTTTTTAGTTAATTAGTTCAAGTTAATTAAGGAAATAATTCATAAAGAAAGATTATTTGGCAAAGATGTATTTGACAGTAAAACACTACCGAATACATTAATTGACTGTTGTGACCGTCATTTCAGAATGATCCGTAGATTATACAAGGGATACTCAATTATAATTGTGAAATTGTACACATATTATATTTCCTATACTAAAAAAAAGTTCATAATATATACATAATTACAATTTTCTGATTTTGCTATACATTTACTAAATTTATATGTCCTTTTTTATATAAGTTATCACTTACAAAGATAATATCCTTTTAGAAAATACTGTTCTTCGAATTTCATTTGGTTTAACGCATATTTAAAAGTCTGAATTACTGCAAAAAAAAAAAAAAAAAAAAAAATCGGATTCTTTAGAATTTTGGACATTAATCAGTCATGTGCTTTTGCACACTTCAAAGACTATTTCACGAAATAATTCTCAGATCATATTTTTTTTTCCGAACCTGCGAAAGGGAATTAAATTTTCAGTTAGGAATCCATAAGAACAATTCAACGAGCCAATTATTCAGTGTGATTATTTATGATCCAATAACCAGATTTCATTATATATTTATTCTCAATAGAAAAAATATTTAGAGTTTGAAAAAAAGAAGAAAAAAAAACCGAACATTAGACTGTATTTAATTCTGATGATCTTTTAATTGTTATTGTGTAAGAAACACGTTGAGACATCTTTGCTGAAGGTGAAAAACTTGCTGTTGGTTGGTGCATCCCATTCGAAAGCCACACACGAAGCGGCGGCAGCCATATGGTCGGCACCTGAGGTGTTTGTCGGTCGGTAGGAAACTTCCAAAGACACAAAAGACCACTCAAAAGACTGAACAGCAGCAGGATTTTGTTTCTTCAATTACCAAAGGATACGATCTACTTGCCTCTTTCTCGTCTCTTTTCTTTTAAATGTTAATAAACTTAATGGATGGAAATTCGCGCTTCTAAAAATAAAGCTTACCTAGAAGTAAATTCCAAAGAAGCATTTAATAATTAAAGAAAATTCTTAAAGTGATTTATAGGCTATTTAAAAGTTATAAGATTATTTTATAAATTATTATTAATATATAGTAATAAATAGAATTAAGAAAACCAATAACAACATTATTAAGCAATTGAATCTTAATTAAGTATTAATTTTATACGAATTAATCTAATTAATCTGAGTCTCGCATATGGATAAATCCAAAATAAGATATCAACTATAATTAACAAAGTAGGAGGAGGAGTTATTGTAAATTATTTATGAAGAAGCTGGGAACTCAAAAGTTTTATTATTATTACTTAATGAAGATGAGGTAGGGTTTTTTATAAATATCCACCTCGGGATATATATTATTAGTATTACAATTAAAGATTTTGGTTAAACTTTTTTATCCATTACAGTATTTTTAATTTCTTAAATGTCTCTTCATAAAAAACAATAATTGTTTTAATTGAATAATTGATTTTTAGTTTCTTGTTTAACACTCAGGAAATTACTTTTTTTTTTTTTAACCAGTGCTTCTGTAATTCAAAAATTATTTTGACAAAATAGGTGTATACCGCAGATGAATGGAACTGTGCTATAATGTATTTACAATGTTTTAAGTTTACTTAAGGTTATCTGTAGCATACGTAGCTTTTCAAAAATATCATTTTTTTAAATACATTTCTTACTTGAAAGTAGTAATGAAGTACTGTTTGTTTGTTATTCAATATTATTGGAAAAGAAGTAACGTCAAGGAAGAATCGGGACCAGATAAGATATTAAAGAGGATTATTTAATCCTTTGGAGTAGTTAGAGTGAAGTGATTGTTCATTTTATTAAATAACTGTAATAATGTGATTTATAAAACTGAAGCAATGCTACCCATGAATGATATAATGCAGAGCCGGCGTTAGGGGGGGGGGCGAATGGGGCGACCGCTCGAGGGCCCGCGCCTGGTCTTGTGGGGGGCCCCGTGGCTGGTTAGAAGAAAGAGGAGAAAAAAAAAGTTTTTTTTTTTTTTTATTTTGGTTGTTTAAATAAGATTTTTTTTTTTTTATCGTTGTTAAAATAGAATTGACGTTTTTGTTTGGTTGTTAAAATAGATTTGACTTTTTTTTTTGGTTGTTAAAAGGGCCCCGCAAAATTCATCTTTCTCGAGGCCCCGCACCCTCCTAGCGCCGGCCCTGTATAATGGTAAACTTACCTTGAATTAAACTAGAAATCAATTGATATGCTAATTTAATAGCTTGAAGAAAAAACAAATATGAATTTGATGGACAGGTTTAATTGACAGAGACTCTTAGAATTGTAGTAAACGTTGTAATTTAGCGATTATTTTGGTATTCAGATGAAAGCATAGATAATTCAGATGAAAGCTTTGGGGTCAGTTTTAAAAATTTATTCAGAATCCTTTCGATGTCTAATAAGAATTCATGCAGACCTCAAGAATTATTTCACTGAAATAATATATTATAAATTCGAATAGCCGTGCTGGCGTGGCCCTGCGGTCTAGACGGCGGTCTGCCGTTGTGGCCAGTGCGCCAGTACCCGGGTTCGAATCCCGGTAGTGGCATGGATGTTTCTTTCTTCTTCTGTTTCTCCTTCTGTCCGTTTCCGCCTATTCCCCCCCCCCCCCGAGATAGTGCGCTATCTGGAGGAGGCCTTTGTCCTGTAGTGGGCTGTTCAAAGGAAAGGTTTTTTGGATGGATGGGCATGCAAGAAATAGACGTTTCAGTCTTATTTTATTACACGTGATGTGTTTAAGTTCATCAATCCAGAATTTATAAATGTTAGGATTGATTCTAAATGTTAGGATTAGAATCTGAAAGAAACTGAAAGTGAAGCTTAGCTCTGAAGCAAACAACAGTTTATTAACGGTAGTAACAGAAATAGATACTAATAAGCAATCAACCAGACAAGATATACCTGTTTACTAATATAACAATAGTAATGTTGAAGATCAGAACACCTCTAAAAATAGCCACTTACGACATCATTTAAGTTTTTCTGTTTCTCAGTAATTCTTATGGTCGAAAACATTAAATTACGATGCAAATTTTAAGCTCATTAACGGTTCAGTGAGCGTCTCCTACAGAAAAGACAAGAATATCATGTTGGGTGAAATGATGGATGATACTGAACTTCACCTTTCCTCATTACGATGGCATCTTCGTGACATTTGGAATCATCGTAGCACGAGGCGAACTCACGATCTTTGAAGCTGTTGCAGCAGAAATTTGACGATTATCAACTGCATCTACAAGGTTTACGAGTCCTTTGTGGCCTTTGGGTGCCTCTGTGTTTTCCTTTCTTTCTTTTAATCCTCCCCTCTCTACTTTATTTATTTGCCTTGTTTATTTTTATTTGTTTGTTGAATTTTAACAATGCTTCAGCTTCCTATTCCTTAACAGTCTTTTATTGGTCAATAATTTTAAATGCTAATAATGGGTGGTTAATTCTTTACGAAAAATTAAACTTCAAATTCCACAAATACCTTAAAATTTGTTTCTATGTAAGTTAAAAGAAAAACAGTTTCGTAATGATTCGTGTGTTCCCGAAATTCATCGAATATAATTATCATAGGCGATATCAGTTAGAAAGAAGAATGCATTTTGAAATGGATTTCCATTTCAAAAAATATTATGCCTCATCTTTGACAAGCCACTATTTGTGTGAAGAAATTGTGTTAAATTAGAAAATTTGACTTTCTTAATGATTTTTTGTTTTGTTCGATCTCTTTCTCCTTTGAATCATATTGTAATTCTAAGGATATATGTTTAAATGACATAATTCAAAGATATGTCTTTAAATAATCATAATTCTAAGATTTTTCTATAAATAACATAATTCTAAGATTTATTTTTCAATAACATAATTCAAAGATATTGATGCATGGCTCAAGGTCAATAAATTAAGCAGATTATTAGCAACTAGAATTAGAGCCGTTCCTGGAAAGAACTCATCTGATTGGTCCTCCATCACAGACGGACCTGGATAGATGGGCATCGCTCTGAGAATCCGCCGCACTTATGTACATACCCTTGTAAATAAATTCAGTTAGATGTGTCACGTGTTTAACCGATGTCCACTCCCATTATTCACTATCCAAAGAACAACACAACGATATGTCTTTAAATAACCATAATTCTAAGATATATCTTTAAATAATACAATTCTAAGATGTGTATTTAAATAACCGTAATTTCCATCTCAACATTAAAAAAAAATAACAACATTCATGTATTTATATTACATCTTCAAAAACTATTCTGTTATTAATGAGTAAAACTTGATTTTAAGTATTTCCATTTGCTTATTTACGAATTTTGCGAAAAAACAATTTAAACAAAAAAAATTAGATTGACTAAAATGGCAACCTACTATTAGTAGTTAAGTTTTATTCCAATTAGAATAAATATTTGTATTGAAAGACATTTATTTTAGCCTCCAAAAGGAACTACTGTATACTTTTGAAAATATTTCATGGAAATTATTTTTAAGGTTATATACTTTTTTAGATTAGAAAACTACGGTAAAATACATTTTATGCTATATTATTACTGCAATATTATTACATGTTGAATTACCTTTCGTTAATTCATTAATTGGGCATAAGTAACATCAATTATTTGATAATAAATAAGTAAGTAATAAGGACATCCATTTTTGTTAAGGCTTTCGAGTGTTGCAATACAGGACCATCAGTCTTTTTTTCGTTAATTTTCTAAAGATCGCATCACTTATTAAAACCTCTGATTCTTTGGAAAGAAAATGATCTCTGACTATTATTGTTAAACGGCTACAAAATATAATTTTAATTATAAAATTAAATTTGAATTACAAAATATAATTTTAAAGTTTCTCAACTTTTTTTAGAATATTAACTTTAAATGCTACTCTACTGAAATCGGAGTTCAACTGAAAGATATACTATTGAAATGAACCACTTTTCTTCTCTCAGACGTTAGATAGCATAAGTTTGAATTTAATAACAATTTATTTCGTCGAATTGAATATCATTGTAATTATGTCTACTTTGGGAAATTAGTTTTCAAAGCTACGGTTGAATGAAAATTGGTCTTGATTTGTGTTACAGATCTTCTGTAATAACAATGTAGGTATGGACAATAAAAACCATAAGTTTATGTAAATATGCATTGCTGGAAAGAGAATTCGCGCAGATTAGTAAGTCAGAGGATACAATAGACAAGAGGAACAAAAGAGGGGATATTTGAGATAAAAATAGATCCCGTGTTTTTTCCACCAATGTTAATTACTCATTTTTTTTTAATGATTTCTTTCGGGTTTTTTTTTATCCATTACTAATGGATAAAATATTTTTTTATTACTTCTATTAGTAGTATATTGAAGTTTTGACACTAACACAGTCGATTGGCATTTTAAAAGGACAGGAACATGTTTCTTTTTACGTTGGATATGTGTGACTATAAAATTTTTAGACATTATTTTTTTAAAACTTTATCTGTAAACATTGTTGATTCAGTGAATTGATCGTCTTAAAATTCGGCAAGCAAATATTATAAAAAAAAATTAATTAAAATAAAATACTATTTCCTCCTCTGTACTTTATTACATTTTCCTTTTCCCATCTCATGATATTCCCATCTCAAAATCATAATAAAGATTGTTATCAAAGGCAATTTTTCTTTTGCTTTAACACTCTGGGGAAAGTAAGTTCATTAGGAAATTCTTGTTAAATACCGCTTGCCTACAAGCGCATAACGTCTTGACAAAGATGAGTTGTAGCAAAGGCGTCAGTAGAGGCTATCGTTCATTTCTTGCTTAGTAAAGCATGAAATTCTGTCTGCTTCACGTTTGCCTCCATTGAAAGCTTTCGACCTTCGCTTGCCTCCCCCGTTGACTCGACAACGTGTTTCTAATTTGGAGGATTAGTTCTGCTCCAACACAGCTTCGTTGTCGTAGCCGACCACCCTTCGAGAAGACGACCAATACAGCTAGATTAGGGATGCACGTGCATTAGAGAGAAGATTAAACAGGGGAAAGGAAAAGATTAATTATCATAGATATATATCCTCGCTAGCAATCCTTCAGTGTTAGAAAGTTATAGGAGAGCTTAATCTGTCGTGATTCATAAGCTATAGATGAAAAAAGAGATGCAACAGATAGACTATGGATCCTCATCTCCCCATCCAAAATAGTACCCTTTTTTTATTATATAAAATTGACAGATTACCTCTTAAAAGTTAAAAAACTTTAAGTTTATTACTTTAAAAATTTTTTTACAAAAGGCTTAATTTATAATTATTATCATTACTCATTTTATAGTTAATGATTAAATTCAATAATAGCAATAAGATGATTAACAACATAGGAAATAATTTTGCTGTAAGATTTTAATCATTTATTCATCTATATTCCAACATATTCTGAATCTATCATTTTTTGTATTAAAAAGAATGTTTAAAAAATGAAGTTTCTCTACGAGGAGTTGATAATTGAAAACAGATTTTATGTTTATTTTCTTTCTGAGGTTTTGTTATCAGCAAAGAGTATTTTGTTTTTCTCCTTTTTTTTTATTTCTTTAAGAATCGAAAGTGAACTGTCTACCAAAACTTACTCAGCTTTTTTATGAGTTATGTGAAGTTTTCTTCTGTTGTAGTCGTTATTTACTTAAGTTAATTAAAAGCTCAATATTGTTCAGACGTTTTCAATAACTTTCTGGGCTTTTGTTTCAATGTCTTTCATAACAATGATATCATCGAGAAAAGAAAGTAACAACTCGAGTCCCTTCAAGACAAAAGCGAAGGCTAAATATATCCTACAATTAATCATTGTATTTATAGTACGGTAAAAAAATAAGTCTATTATCCTGATAACGCTAATGGGAAGCATAATAGGAATTAATTAGTTTATTTAAAAGCTTAATAATTGATACAAAATAAATTAAAAGCTCTACATATTCAATAAAAGAAAAAAAATGTGAAAAATCTCCAACATTATTTTCGCAAACAAAGATTTGAATGACGTCCAAAATACCTTTTTTCTTGTGAGCTTTTCTTGTGAAAATACTGTATAGTTTTATCTTCTCTCTGACCTTAGCAAATATTTTATATCTTTTTAAACTTATAGAAACAATAGAATATAGCAAAATTGCTATCGTGAAGGTATTGAAGTTTAACTAAAGTGAAGAATTTTATAGATATACAGCATTTTTAATATCTCAAATGTTGTAGTATCTGACTATCAGATGTACTGGTTTCATTTAACAAAAGCTTTTTAAATGAAACATATTAAATTATAGTCATTTTTTTTATCTTAAGCTAGAGAGAGAAAAACAAACAAACAAACAATCAAGGAAAAGTTCTTTACCTTTGTTAACTTAATGTAAATTACAACTTTAAAGAAAAAGAAATGTAAAGTTTATAATCAAGTTCTGAAATGTGTTGCTAAAGTAGTTCGATCCATAAGTATTGTAATTGAAGAATAACTCTTTTTTTGTTTTTAACTGACATGCTCTATAGTAGCTTGGAGAAAAGTCATTGAAACTGATGTCGAGAGATTAATTTTGAAGTGATCGTCTTTATCTTTACTGATGATAGTTACGGCAAAGAGAGGCACAACGACATCCCTTCATCCTTGGAACTATTCTTAGGATGAGATCACCGTTGGATCCCTTTGCCAATACCGGTGTCATGGCCACTTCCAACGATTAAACACCAATTCGTCTTCCTTTGGGATTCGTAAATTATCTCTAAATTTAAGTGAAACGAATTCGGAAAAAAAAATTATGAGAAACACGATAGAAAAAAGATGAGATTGATTTTCAAAACATCATCAAAATAGTGCAAGAATTTATTTTCTCTTACATAACTAATTTAGTTTATTTATTTCTGAATAACAGAATTTAAAAATGATTTCTTCAATAAAAAGAATATGTAATTTATTAAAGCTAACTTTTTTTTGAGTAATGTTATGATCAATTGTTTCTGTTAATTATTTTTCAAGCATTGCCATTATTACATTCTCTGTATCAGTGAACAGTTACGGTCTGAACTTCGTTTTTATACTAAGCTCTTTTTTATTTTTTTCTTAGCTTTTCTTTCGTCTTCCATTTCTAAGAAAAGACTAATTCGCTACTAAAAATCAGAGGAATGAAATTAAGCATTATTATTTTTGTATCGTTGTTCATTTGTTATCTTCGGAGACATTTAGAGCTTTGAAAATACTCTTCAAAAAAAAAAAAAAGATATGGGTATCTTCAAATAAAGTTCTTTCTCCATTCCTCTCATATCTGAGAGAAGGTTACTAAACTATTTTACTCAAAACTGCCTGCTCAGATTTGCAACGGCGTAAGTAGAAATTTATGCGGGGTGGGCTAAGTTAGGGAGTAGGATAGCTTGATGTTGCTATGATATACTTCATTGCTTAAATGTGAATTCCGCAGACGCAGTCCATCTACAATGATTTTGTTAATACAGTCGTAGGAATATGAAATCTGATGATGCAATTGTAAGCAAACTTTATTCACTAAAAGATCTTCAGATTGCTAAAGAATAACCTACAATTGGAAATCCTTTTAAAAAACAAACGGATAAGCTCTTAAATAGTGAATTCCATTCTTCAGTACGAATTGGACTCAATCTTTTGACTCTCTATTTTAGCGGTATTTCCGCTATCCTCGCAATAACGGCTATTTTTAGACGGCGCTCAGTAATCCGGCACTGCCGAAGTCCCGAACGTGCCGGATTAGCGAGTGTCTACTGTACGAGTATTTGACTAGTCTGAAGCTAAATTTTGATTTCAGTTACATTGTCAGCATTTTTCGCAGTTCACCAAAGGCCTCCTCACGGAACATGGTTGGTAGAAGATAAACATTGATATAACATTGTACCAATATTAAATCAAAAAACTAGTTACAACTAAATCTACTGAATTAGAGTTTCCAATTCAGTTGTATAAAATGGGCCTACAAAACGGAGATTTCCTTAAAAAACAAAAACAAAAACAAAACCAGCCATTAAAACACAATAAATCAGACTATAAATAACTGAAAAAGTTTGCAAATAACTCTTTGCATCCGATGCATTTGAAATCACGAACTTTTTTTTATAAAAAAAACTAGTTAATCTAAAAAACTAGTTTACTAAAAGACGTTCACTCAGATATTCCCGAAACAAAAACAAAACAAAACAAAAAACCTTAATTTTTAATAAATTACATTTTTATGATGTAAATGTTTAATCGGCTTATTAAAAAAAAATAACCAATAATTTGATATGAATCTAACAGTGAATTGAATTTTTATTCAAAGGAATTACTTTATGATCTTGTTTGGCGTCATTTTTGAGTTTTTAGTTCGGTGTTATTTTTAGTCTGGTATTATTTTTGATGAAAACACTTCATGAAAAATTGTATCTAATTAACGATAGGTTGCATTACGTATCACATGAAGCATCAATAAACGTGTAATTTTTTTTTAACTTTCGAAATCTAGTTTTATTTTCTATAAGCAAAGTTCTTCAAACTATGAAACTACTTTTTTGAAACTTTATTAAAAAGTTAAAGGATGCCATGACAGGCCTATGCATGCCCAAGGGCTCGCGGGAGGTAAGGCTCCCGGCGTTTCATGACCAATGGGACTAGGTTGAGGTCGGGAGGTCAGCCCGACGCCCGCCCGCCTTTAACTCCCGGGAAAGAAACCCGGTACCCATTCTACAGAGGGCTGGGTAGGCCCTAGGACCCCCAGATTGGAAGAGAATGGAGCGTGGAAAAATCCCCGCCCTCCGCCGAGACCGGGAATCGAACCAGCGACCTCCAACCCGCAGCCAAGCGCCCTTACCCACTCGGCTACCGGGCCACTTTGAAACTTTATTACAAAAGTCAAATATCGTAAAGATAATAGATTACATCGGAAGCGATACTAATGGGAAAAAAAAGAAAAAGCTTCTTACAAAACAAAACTACAAGTAATTAAGTCATTTCATTTCTTTTTTAATATATGTGTATATTTATATTGTCAATTACAGCCAGCAAAAACTTTTTTCCTCTTTTTTTCTTTAGTGCCGATAGGTCGCCTGTAATTGATCAGTTTTCTTTCGGTTATAATCCGATCTCCCTCTAGAAAAACCAACTCTATTAAATAGCTAATTTACCTTTTCGGTAACATCAAACGATCTTAACTTACAGCCGCGTGTAATTAATCTTTTCATCCGTATGGTTAAGTAACGGTAAAAATGTAGAGAATGGGAACAGTTCTATTGCCAAGTGCATTGACCATTAGCTCACAAGTGGATGGCCGAGAAATAAATCCCTAAGATCTCTGACAAGATCGAAATGTCCAAGAAAAAAGTTTCAATAAATAACTTCAGTGCCTTTGAATTTAATGACGATGATGAAGTTATTACCATTTCTTTCTTTTTTTTTCTCTGATTTTTATTTTTTTTTAGTTTGAGAGCTTGTTACGACCGCTTTGTTGCAATTGCTTTTGAATTATAAATTACTTCAGATTGTTTTTTTCTTTTCTTTTTCTTTTTCAATTGCAGAGTGGAACTAAATGAGCATTAATAGTTCTATTTTGAAAGGAGACGGCGAATAGCTGAAGAAAAAAGAAAAAAAAATCAATCAGGATCAATTTGTCATGGCGACGTAATTTAAAACTTATTTTTTTTTAAACACTGCGAAATCTCCTTACATTTCCTTGTAAGCAAAATCTTAATTGAAAATGAGGAACTTTAAAATTAGAATGAATCAAGAATTGGATTTTTGTTGTTGTTGTTCTTTAGCCTATTTTCCTAGGATAAGTCAGTCTTTGTGTAAACTGTGTGTGCTTCTAATAACTATAGAATCACTGCGTAATTCTTCTTAAAATGTGGTTTACATATTTATGGACAAGAACATCAATTTTTATATGGAATTTTGTTTGCCTTGTTGAGAAATTAGTGCATGAAAACCAATCTTCCTATAGGTAAACATTAGAAAAGAAATAGTGGGTCTATATCTTAATCCATATGTAGTAACGTCTATTAATCCGTCAAGAATCCACTGATTTGAAATGCTTTGAAATGATTAAAATTAATTGGACTAATGAGATGTTTTTTTCTTCAGAAAACCAGAATGTATCTTTATTTTCAGAAAACCAGAATTCGGTAGATATTATAATTTAAAAGTAAATGTGAACTTTTCATTTGTATTGTTTTGTAAAAAGCAAAAAAAAAAATAAATAAAAATAAAAATAAAAAGTAAAAAAACAAAAAAAAAACAAAACAAAACAAAGAAGCAAACAAACAAAAATAAATAAAAAAAAAAACCTGCAACAATTTAACGAAAATGAGTTTAAACTTTTTTCAGGAACTTATTGTTAAAAGGTTAATTTTTATTTTCTAAATGTCTGCTTATTCTGTTTCTTTTTCCATTTCGTTTATTCTGATAAAGACAAATAAAACTATTCTTAAATTGAAACAAACAAATAGAATTAAAAAAAAAAATAAGTAGATTCCTCTGTGAATAGAAATAGTATTTGATTATCGTCAAAAACATAGCATTCCTAAATGATTATTATTAAAATTTTATAAATTAATATTCTCTCAACTAAGAACGGATGGATTGCTCAGAGAATAACTACTTTTAGCTTTAAAGCTCATTAGCTATGGTTATCCATTCTCCATCGCTCTAAGGGATAATAAGAACATAATTCTTAACAGTTCATAAAACTAGAATATTCATTCACTTATCTTCATGAGCTATTATTTATTAAAAAAATTGGATATCCATCAACTGCTTTATTATTTACCATTAAAAAAAAGTTATTAATATTATTAAAACCTTTGTTTGCATCTAAAGGCATGGTTTCAAAATCGACTTTTTGATGGAAACACTAAGTTATAAGTGATTTTTGAAAAGCTTAATCTTTTTTTCTCTCGTGTTTTGTTTTTTTTTTTCTTCTTTTCGAGAATTCTCTTAAAATCTGATAAAATAAAGCGGTACTGTTTTTGCAATAGTAGACCAATTATTTTCGAAATTGTTTTCAAACATGCCATTGGAAGGATTGCCTTAAGACAACACTAAAATCCGTCTGAAGTTCCAATTTTCTTGGTAAATACGTGTTCTACGTGCGATCCAATCAAAGCGTTTTGGAAAAGTTATAGGTTTTTCTTTCAATTCAAAGCAAAATTAAGTGATCCTTATCGTCTATTCAATTTGATTCTGGGATGACAAATAACATGTCTTACGTAGATTTATAGTTCTTTGAGAATATTCTTCCGTGTGTGTTGTTCCGATCATCATCTAGGAAAGGGCGTGGCTAGGAAGGTAATAAGAGCCCCCCCCCCCTTCTCTTTCTGCGACCAACAAACCCTGGAACATAGACCTGATGGTTGCAAATGATATTTGGCATTTGTTTCGGTTATTTTTTGGTTGCCTTTAAGCTAATAGTCATACATTATCATTAAAGTCTACATAGCTGCGTAGTAAAAAAATTAAATCTAATTTTTGCAACATATCTTAATAAATTATTAGAGAGAAAGAGGGTTAGAAGAAAATTTTTTTAAATTTCAGAAATTTTACTTTCGATGTATGTGGCAAGGTCAAGATACTGAACACCATTTAGCCTAAGAAGCTGAAACATTTAGTGGTAGATCATATTGCTTTCCAGTAGAAGAGACCTAAAAGAAAGGCATTTTGGGCCTAATCCGTATCAACGGCTTATCTAAAAAAATGCTGTAATTCCGTTAAGTCAAGTAAATCTAATATTTATTTTAGAATGCTCAAGTATTAATAGTACTTTGAAACTATCGAATGCAAGATCCTAGAGAATTTCGTGTAGAAACATTACAAGGACTACAAACTAAGAGCGCATTTATAAATTACCAAATTGTCTCTACTTAATCTTAGAACGTTGAATCTTTAATGGATATTATTTCGAAGTAAAGTTTGCTATTAATTTTAATAAGATTGTCCGTAGTAATTCTTTTGGATCTTAGAGGCAACCATGATTACCTACTTCTTGTTAAAATGCTATTGATGTGATTAATGGCAACTAATTATCCTGATAAGCTGAAAGCTTACACTATCATTCCCTTTTTGATTAAATATTTTTGGATTTTATCATATGCTGGAAAAACTTGGTGCAGAACTGTGATATTTTCTTGTTTTATATAGAATAATGCTTAATAAATAATTCCCGTAGCTCATCCCGGATTGGAATGGATGTCTCATCTCTTAATATGAAAACTGCTCAGTTAAACCACATCCCGTAGTTTTGCTATTGTTTGTTGATTTCCCAACTTATTTGACTGACATGACTCTATTTTAAATTTTATAAATCGCTTTACAAAACTACTTTCACAATTAGTCAAAAAAATTTTTATCAATGATATTTCTATCATTACAAATGAATGCTTGGAGTTTTCTCTTGAAATGTTTTCGCTGGAAATTGCTCCCGGATTTTCCTTCCGATCGAACGTGAGTTTCTTCGTAGGGGTTGAGGTTGGAGTATTTGTGTTAAAGTTGCTCCACCCAATAGGTTTAGGGATGGATTCTTTCGTCTATAAAGATGCAAACTCATGCAAACAACAGACATTCACATGGTTCTGAATTACATTCAATACAGTGAGCAATGGTTTCTTTTAAATCATAAACAATTTGTAATGGTTTAATCTTATTATTATCATTCTGCAAATTATCAAAACTACAGTAAATGCTTTTCGTAATTTAGTTTAAAAATTTCTTAAAAGGAGTTCGATTACTAAATTATTAACTAAAAAACGTGGTTTTATATTGAGTACCGATAGTACGAAATCTGTAGTGATATAAGGAACTTTATTCGAGGTAAAAATTTACTCAAATTTTAATCTTTAACAATTCTAAACACGCTAGAACTTTGACAACCATAATGACATCCATTTTTAATCAATTTAAAAACCTAGCATACTCACGCAGTTTTCAAGTTAGATTTTTCTTGTTTACATATAAAACAAGTAATCACTTTGATTAAATCGCTAAAATAATCCTGAAAAAAAATCTAAGACTCAGGATTAAGAAAAAGCTTAACCAGATATAAATTAATTAACTATTTTTGAACTGGTATTCTATGAGCAAATGCGATTCGAAAGTTTTACAAACTGTTTGTCCTAAATAAAACTGTTTTGATCCATTGCACATAAAGCTAGGAAAGCAGGACAGTCAGGAGGTCCTGTTCTAAATAGGCTTTTTTTTTTTTCTAATAAAAACACACTGATTAAATAATTCATCTAAAAAAGTTTCACTTGAGAATTCTGGATTTTTTTTTTTTTTAATTGCCACTGTTTTTTGTATGTTGAATTTCGTGATTTAACAGGCACTTGTATTAAAGGTTTAATTTATTAAAGCTTTTAATAAACTGTGCTATATTTTATGTAAAGGAAGTGTTTGGATCCTGGTAATCACATGTATCATTTAGGTCTCCATATTTCAGTATTAAATATTATTGTTGATTCAGTTTTTCTGCACTGTTAGCGTTTCTATTTAAAAGAAGCTATTGCTGAGATAAGAATCTTTATTAGGAAAATTATTTTCAAAACTTGACAATAGCCATAATCTGAAGGATTTTATTGAAATTCTGTAAATTTTTGCTAATGATTTAATTGATGCAAAGATTTTCATAAAATAACTACAAACTATTTGTATTATTTCGACTGTGAAGTATTTGAAACATTTTGGAAAAGTATCTCAGTTTACTACTATATAAACAATTTAAAACTTTAAAAAAAAAAAAAAAAAATCAATATCTATATAAAAAGGAACGAAACACTTTTTTTTTAACTTAATAATTGTAATTTAAGGAGGAATCGTAATGGTTTGGAAATTCGTATAGATTACAAAAAAATTCGTTTCATTGAACTGTAAATCCTAAATTCTTAATTGTAAGATACATTTTATTTAAATTAAATACTGAGAGAAAAAAAAATAAAATAAGAAGCAAAACTTTTATATTAACAAAAAAAAAATTAAATAAAATAAAATAGGACATTTAAAATTTAAGGAATCAATTAATGTAATAGATTTATAAGACAAAATCAAGGAAGGAAAAAAAAATCGAAAATCTAAATCTTTTCTCACTCTTGAATAACTTTTATATCAAGAAATAATATTTTGAGGTCTTCATTTTGTTAACAATGGAATATAAATAATTTATTCAGCTGAATCAATATTATAAAATTAAAAATTTTTTGAAATGAACGCTTCAGGGGACAAAATATTAGCTGCCTCGTGAAGAATAGAGGCGAGATTTTTTTTTTTTTGATAAACAATTATTTATTTATTTATTTATTCATTTATTTAAGTAATCGTATTACAATTGATGTAAAATCTAAAAAATATGAACATTTGCAGTTTCCTTGGACGCATCAAGGAAACTTAAAATATTCATATACACATTCTGTTCTGTTCATAATCTTTCTTATATATAATATATAAAGCTGAAGAGTTTGTGTGTTTGAACGCGCTAATCTCAGGAACTACCAGTCCGATTAGAAAAATTCTTTTTGCGTTAAATAGCCCGTTTATTGAGGAAGGTTATAGGCTACATAACATCACGCTACGACCAATAGAAGCGGAGCAGTAAACATAAACGTCAACCAATGGATGCGGCGACGGCGGCGAGGCGGTTTGACCGCACGACGAAAACCGAACATTACCGAGAAGGGTCGAATTTAACGCGGGTGACACCGCGGGGCACAGCTCCTGAATTTATATATATATATATATATATATTTCTTTTTTGTGAGTTTACTCCATTTCTAATTTTCAAATAAGTCATTATCTGTTATTATCCTGGAAATTGAGGAGTACCATGTAATTGATTAAACAAACAGTCTTTAGAATATATCTATTATTTCTTCTTTTTTGTTTTTGTTTTGTTTTGTTCTTTACCCTTTCTGCTGATCGATGTTTATGATTAGATGAAACATTGACCCCGTACTGCTGAGGTCACTTCCCTTGGCGACCATTCTGAAGACAGATGAAGCAAAAAAAAAAAAAAAATATATCCAATTCGGGCTTCCTAATGAATCCAACCCTTTTATTCAGAGCCGCTCGTTAATAAGGAAAAAGCTTGTAGGTTTTTGTAGATAATCTATTTCTGCTCAAACTTGCCTTGTGGCTAAAGACTTTTCAGACCATTCCAGTCAAATGCAATTCGTTGTTAATATTCCTTCATTTATTACCGTAATTAAGTCCGTTTTTTATTATTTCCTTCTTTTTTTGTTTTGGAACCTGTTAAGGCGTTGTGTTTACTTAGAAAATTCATAATTTGTTTTTTAATAGCTAGAAAGACGGATTGAGGGGAGGCCACCGGCTTGAGGCTACCATTTTATTAAAAACCTATGTCTTAATTTATTGAATAAATATATACATATTTTAAAGAAAAAGTTGTATAAATTCAATTATTTTTTTTTTTTTTTATTTAGTAATTTTTTTTCGTTAATGAAAATAAATCATGACAAAATGCCTAAGGAAAAAAAAAATCATTATCGTCGTAGAAGAGTTTTGTGTTAGCCTGATTTTGTGTTGGAACTTAACGATTAATTACCGTTCCTTAAAAAGAAATTTCCAGTTTTCCAAGCTCATTTTCAAAATTTTTAGTACTATATCTGACCATAGGTGGACCGGGGGGGGGAGCTAGTGGGGGCTACAGCCCCTCCCTTTAGCTCAGAATATAGATTGAATAAAATGGGGTTTCCAAATGCTGCTGCCTGATAGACATTAATATTGTCTATTGCTAATATTACGCTGGCGACTAGCGTGCGCTTCAGACTCACAGTAAAGTCAGCCCTTCAGAAAAGGTAGCCCCCCTTTGAAAAATCCTGGATCCGCCCGTGTATCTGACTACTATATACAAATAGGAACTTGAAAAAATTAATGGAAGTAAGATGGATTTTCAAATACTAAGATATCGATTTGTTCCGCCAATTTCCTTCAATAACAGCACGAGATTAAGTCAGCGATATTAGTTATTCCTATCCGAATCTGCGCTGGTAATGTTCCGCCCAATTTCATGAGGAATTTCCGGTTGTTGCATCAGGACTTGCAAAAGAGAAAAGAAAAAAAAAAAAAATAGCCTTCTTTTATCCGTTATTATGGATAGGGAGAGTTAATCAAAAATAACGTTTAGTGACTCAGATGAATCTGATAAAAGGGTTGTATCTCATTTAAAAGAAGAACCAAGGTCCCATGCATTTAAGTATTCTATTTTTTTTAATATTTAATATTTAATGTAATATTTAATCTATAACTTTAGTGATGATATTTCATATGCATTTCCTTCCAAAGCATTAAATTTATCGAGGGACGCAACCAGATGAAGCAAAATTCCAAACACTGCAATAATTATTCTATTGTCTTAAATAACTTTAATATAATTCTCTGTAACTAAACAAAAGGAACAATAGCATTAAATAGCATTAATGTTAATCAATTTAATGAATTCAATATAAATTTAAATATTTTTAATATCCTTTTGAATGTTCTTCAGATTAATTCTCCCATAACATCGTTTTTAATTTTGATTAATTTCCAGAGTATTTTTAACAGAATTTGAACAAGAGCCGAGAAGCCACAACAATGCAACACTTATTTCCGATCACATCAAAGAAATGTAATAAAACTGTATCAAATCCGCACATAATACAGTTGCAAGAATTTCAGACTGCCATTACTTTCATTCGCTCTTTTACTAATAATTACGCAGCAGAATGTCAACAGAATCTATTATAATACCAAAAAGTTAATGAATTAAATTTCAATATATCACTTCTTGACGTAAGAAAAGAAAAAGAAAGAAATAGAAGAAGAAAACGAAAACAAATAAATAAATAAATAAACACATAAAAAAATGTTTTGGGTGTGTCTAACTCCGCCCTAAAAAAAAAAAACAAAAAAAAATAATAAAGAGAAAAACGAATTTAGAAATAAGAAACAAGGATTCCTTTATTCAGAGTTGTTTTACTTCGGAAGAAAAATTAACTCTTACATCTGAATTTGATCTTCAGTCGAATCTTTTTTTTTTACGATAGAGAATAAACAGAAATTTCGAAAGAATCAAGAAAAGTATGTCTTACTTTTCTTAAAAAAAATTTTTCCTTTTTTTTTCTTTTCTTCATTTTTTCTTTTAAAATTGTGAAAGCAATAGAAAAGAAATTCTCGAGTCTACCTTAGCAATTTATATTTGCAAAGACACATTAATTATATACCAACACGTGAATTGAATACATATGCCTACATAGACAGTGTCCTCAAGTTTTCCATTAACTGATAATTCCTTATATTCGCAAATGCTTTCTTAACTTGCCCAAATCCAATTAATATCTATCCTTTCAAATTACCCACAATGGTGGGATATTACCTGCATAAATATCCCATTATTTACATCTGTTGATGTAAATTCCAATAAACAGAAAGTTCATAATATTCCGGCACAGATTTCTTCGGAAAATATTTCTCAACAACTGTTAGAATTAGATATAGATATACACTTTCAAAAGTTACTAAGAACTCACAAAACACACATTTACACATGCGCACATACGCTCGCACACTAAATTTACGAGGCACACCTTTCATAGGAAAATAGGTTAAAAATGTAGAATTCGACCTATCTAAGGTAAATACATCTTAATTCTCGATTGTGAATTCTGAGCGACATATTTCGAATTCCTATGAATTGCTAAGAAAAAGAAAAAGTGCTATCGCGTGGATCTCGTTTGTCATCAGTCAAGAGAAAGAGAAAAAAAGAGGAAAGATAAATATCGTCAACGTCCAAATGAAAAGTCGTACGGAGTAAGACAGCAGAGGGCGATAATTAAGAGCACTGCGTTGATTTACAGCGTTCATTTACGGTTATGGAAAACTGTCAAGGAAAGAGAACAACATACTCGGATGGCAAATGTCGTCTATTTAACAGTCGCGTCCCTTCTCTTCGGATTCGTCTTGCATAAAACGCGAGATGTTTACAGTTAGTCTTACATCACAAAAACAAGCACTATGGGAAAAAAAAGAGCATCTCTGCTTTTAGAATTTAAATCTTCTTTAAAGAAAATAAAGGTTAAACTGAATAGAAACAATATTTTTTATCTCTCGCAAAATGACCAAATTTATTAATAACAAATAAGTTTAATTATTGAAGATTATCACTCCTAATATAGATAATACATGCTGTTAATGGAAGCCTTTACCATTCTTTTTTATGTAATTTCAATCGTTTAAAATAATTAGAAAGAATAGAGAATAATAATATTATTTCTTAGAATCATAGAGATAATAGTTATCTAACAATGGAGTAAATGACAGAAAAAAAACCCGACTCTATTTCATC
>JAFIDM010012231.1:155910361-155923465 GCA_023159025.1 Thereuonema tuberculata
ATTAGATAATGATCTTATGATAAATAAAAAAAAAAAAATAAAAAAATCCGAAGGGGAAAAAAAAAATATCTAAAAATTTAGGTTTTATAAATTTATATATAAAAACTTTGTGTAGTGAAATAACTTAGTTATTAATTTTTTTGATTTGTTTAATTGGCATCTGCAATTTGAAATTTTTGCTTGACTTTCGTATACAAGAGTTATATCAATGATTTTCAGCGTGTTTTGACTATTTTTGATTTCTAGTAGAGCAAGATAGTTATTAATCAGCAAAAAAAGGAAATTACTTTAATTTCGCTTGTATCTATACATCACATCTCTATACACTACACGCCCATGACAAATTCTGTCAAATTTCGCTTAAGCTTGATGATTACAATTAACTGTCTATCATTAACGAATCTGACTAGGAGGATGTTCTTAAACAGGGGGCACACTTGAAAATGAATCTTAGGATATGTTGAAGATTCGAAACGTTGCGGTATTTAAATTTTTAATCTTTTAAGTTTTATAAATAAGTGCTTTTATTAGTTGACTATTTGTAAATCTTTTAACAGCACGTTAAATATTTCTCCTTTTATAACTGTCTATCATATTAATCGTTTTCAATATATCAAAGTACAATGTTTAAGAAAAGTTTTTTCTAAATTATCTGTTTTTAAATTTATGGGATTCTTTAGACTTTTTAGTTAAATTGAATATTAAACTCAAAAATTATTTACATTCTATTTTGAGCAATTTATCATTTTTATGTTCTTTTGTTTTATGAATTTTGTAGATTTTTTCGGGCAATTATTTTTAATTAATTTGTTCCGCTTTAATGATAGAATAGAGTTTTTCTTTGTTTTCAGGCTATTTACATATTTTGTGTAATTGCCAAAAAGAAAGGAAAACGAAAAAAAAAGAGAAAAAGACAAAAAAAGTTCGTTGTAATATTTATCGCAATTCCATCTGGGTCCAATGCCATTGTTTCCCTAAAGGCCTCCTCTTGCAAATTGAGCCTTGAATGAATTGCATTCGTATCCCAGTGTTGAGATATCCAGAGAGATTTCCTGGAAGATAATGGATTTTGGAGGATGGACGAGCAGAGTTTTTTCTGCAGTCGGAAGCCTTGAACTGAAGGAAAAACTTGGCCGAGGCGGAACTGCAGATGACTTATTTATGTGTACTTGAGTGGTATGTAATTGCATAAAATCCACTAATTATACATTAATAATCCTAGGGATCAGAGAAGCCATCATTATCTTTAATAATGTTTATACAAGTAATATAGGACTGACGATAAAATTCTTGAAAGACCACACTGCGACCAAACGACTTCTAAAGCACTTAGGGTCAATGAGAAAATAATACAAGTAACGTCAAGACAAAGATCTCAGGAGATACAAGGTAAAGACAATAGTAATGCTTAAAACATATCAATATTCTAAAAGGAAAGGAAAGAATAAAATAGAATATTCTAACAAAAGGAAAGAAAAAATACATTGAATTAGTATTTTAATAATTTAATTACGATAGGCCTACTTCTTTTTAAACTGCTGTGATTGATTTTAAATTAGCTTTATTTTCAGAAGAATAATATTGTTTTGAATTATTAAAAAACAATTCATATTCTTTCAATAAAAATCCATAATGTTTTCCAAAATTTCAATTTTTAAGTGAAAAATGAAGAATTTTATGTAGAGTAATTTAAAAAGCTTACGAATTATTCTGTTTCTATTAAAATAAAAAGCAGCCTAAATTGGTCGAAAAATTTAAACAAATAGAAGTTTAAATCTAAAACGCAACTCAATCGAAAATGTTTTGACTTAATTAAATAATTTTTAATATTACTCAATATTTAGAACTTAATTCAAACATTAAAGAGTTTTTTTTTTTGTTTTTGTTTATAGCAATCGTGTATATATCTGATAGAAAGATACAGTCCACTCAAAAAAGGAAAGGTTGAAAACAATTTCACCGTCAATTACTAAAAAAAAATGATTGAACAAAATATTGCCAAAAAGTAAATTAATAATTCTTTACCTGATAAAAATAAATAAAAATAAATATTTTAGCGTCATTAAACTTATTTTTATTATTATTACTATTATTATTTATTTTGAAAATGTTTATGTAAATGTATATGTATAGGTATTTGGAAAAGTATATATTTTATATACGTGATAGGTATATAACTGTTGTCGTGACCTATTCGTCTATTGAGTCTACCCTATTGGACCACACCGTTGTTTGCCCTTATAACTGTTTACCGTATTTCGATTATCGATTCTTTATTGCTTCCAATTAATTCATTTTAATGTTTGATATTCCGGGAACGACGCAATAAAACAGCAACGACCTAAGAATTCGAGCCGCCACTTCCGTAGTTTCCCAGCTAATAATAATATGGTCATTAGGAGGAAAGGAAAAAACCACTTCCTTTCTTTCCTTGTCGTTATCTTTGTTTTAATATATTAAAAACAATAGATTCCATCTTATATTAAGAATCAGAGAAAAAAGCTGTACTTAGAAAAGTTCTCATACAAATTAAAGAATGCGAAATCCTAGATCCTGCAGAACGCACAGAAACGAAGCAACATCTACAACCTGTCTTAAGTTTCTCTGGACCGTTATTATATGCTGACGATAAAATTGACTTTCAATTAAAATCTCCACAAATAGTTAAATTAGCTTCTTTTACCGACGATCTAATTGAATGTTATCAGACATTAATGTCACTGTTACCTACCTCACAATTGCCACAAAATCTGAAAAGGACATGTCTCTGATCTCCGAAATTTAGTTTTTTATGTTCAATATTTTCCTAACATGCTTTTTTTTCCAAATTGTATCTTTATTGAATCTTCTTCACGTAATAAAGAAAACTTAGAATCTTGTTTTGAATCACAGGACTGCTCTTTTTTTTTAACTTTTTGTTCTTTTGTTGCTTTTTTTTTTTCTTTTTCTGGTTTTCCTGAAGATATGCGGCTTCTAATTGAAACATTTAGGTTACTTTCAAGTAGCTTCTCGTTCTTCGTTTCTTGTTCTTCATTTTATTAATTAAAAATTTTAATTAATTAATTATTAATAATTATGTGTTCATTATTTGTTTTGAAAATGTTGCTTCAATAGTCTAAAAAAGACTAAAGCAAAATGAAAGAAAGGACGATTTCTTCCTTGAGTGAAATTGCCATTTCGTCTTTCTTTCTTTTTTTTTGTAACATTGACAATAAATTCCCACACGGGTCTAATTATATCTCATTATTGGAAGTCTTATGAAGATTAAATTAGAGTTTATTTATTTACTTAGATTTCCCTTTCAATAATTAATGCTTAGTCGCTACAGTAGAGCCCCGGTTATCCGCGGGATTGGGTTGCAAGAGCTTCGCGGATAACGAAAATCGCGGATAACCCGAAAAAAGACTAAAAATGAGGTGTAAACACGAAAAAAAATATTTCACCATTAAAAACTACGTTTTATTGTACAAAAAACATACTATGTAAAACTTTTAAAATATGTATAGTAAAGCAGAAACCTTTGCTCTACGTTTGCATCCACAAATTCCGAGAAGGCCTATAGGATTACGATGCACAATAAACCTGTCAGTAATTTTCGACCTTCGCGCTGTAGGGCCTATTGTATTTTCTCTGTTGTTGGCTTGGATTAAAATTGGTTTTTTGAGGTTCGTAATGAAAAAAAATTTTCACGGCACTCGCGGATAATCGGGGTTCTACAGTATACAAATAAAAACTGTTAAGCAAGGTGAGTTTGATAGAATCTGTTAATATAATGATATTTTTTTTAATGTAATATAAAAAAAGACCCAATCTCAGATTTAATAGTTCCGCACTTCTTCACCACCATTCAATGAAAATATTAAAAGAAAATGAAAATGAAAATATTAAAAGAAAAAAAAGTAAACAGAAATACAAAAGAAAGATTGATTAAAAGTTTATCTTATTCACATTACACATACCTACTTCTAGTGCTTGGCTTTACGAATACTAGACTTGGCTATCTGTTAAAGTTGAAGCGTTCTTTTCGTAAATTGAAACTGGGAAGAAAAGAGTCGATACCTGCTGGTCGATGATTAATAATTATTTTCAGGGAAGTTGACAACAAATCGATTTCAGGAGTTTTTTTTTTTTTTTCTGAGTGAAAGTGTAATTATTTATATTCTCTGTAGATTCTCATATTTCATTTCGTCTAGATTAAAATCGGTCTTCAAACCCTTTAAGCTGTATTTTTTTTTTCTTTTTGTCTGCCAGAGATATCTTTCTCCCTGCAACCGTTCAACTTGTAATTCGGGAGACTTGCAGCAGCTTTAAAAGGGTCTGCTGCGAATGAGTCTGTTTTTGTTCCAACTGACACATGCTATATATACAAGGATTTCAAGTTCACTCGGGGAAAAAACAAGGTTCTTCTTCTGACACTTATTCCGAGCTCCTCCTTTTAAAAATAAGGGAAGAAACGACGAGTGCGGAAATATAATAAGCGCACCAAACAGAGGAGTACATAAAAAATCCTGTTGTTTTTATTTAAGTATTTTTCAATACTGTTTTTCAATAAGATCTGCAGAATTCTTATCTTCTTTTACCAGAAAAGCTAGACAACAAGACTTTGCTCCTGGTGTGTTTGATGAAGTTACTCCTGCATCCAAATCTATTGCTGATGTTCCCTTAAGGACTTACGATTCTGCGAATAACTTTTAAAGAGTTGCAAAGCGAAGTTTCGGGCTTCTGGCTTTTATGAGTTTGGAGAGAAATATCACATTTCTGACAATGGTGTAGTTAAAATATTCTTTAATTAAATTAGCATTCTTGGCAAATGGCTTACGAAATGGCGTTGTACATCCTTCTTCTTTGTATCCGAAGAACTCTTGAATTCATCTACTGCTTCGTGCAGACAGCAAAAATGAGACTGGTAACCGATAGACCTATTCAGGCACATTTTACGATTGCATCTATACACTTACCGATTGCATTTTTTTAATAGCAGAAAATGCTGAAAAAAAACTGCTTTTACCATATAGTTCTGTCAGATTATCTCTTGTTAATAGAAAAGAAGTCGTTGTATTTTGCTGTTGACCTAAGAGATGCGATCTTTAATAAATTTGTTAGATCAAATACCGGGAGAAACATAGTATTATTATTATTTTCTACGTTGAATGGAAAATATAATTTTTCAGTTCATGTATATTAAAATTGGATTTTTTTTTTGTTGACAATATAAAGCGCCATAAGTGATCCGCAGTTCCTGAGATAGTAGTCCCTGTACACTAGTATTTAAAGTGAGTTTACTTAATTGGAATTGTTAATTGCTTAGTCTTTCGGAAACATCATTATTTGGGAAGAAAAAAGCTTTCTTAAAACAAAACCTCATGTTTTATAGATGTAGCCTTTGTGCTTTTGTTTCTTTCATGTGAACAGCAAATAAATGAAACACATTTTTTTCCGTTGGATTCGTTCTTGTCTGCTGATGATGTTAGGCGCCTGGATGGTGATGAAGTAGCGGAAATCTCAGTGGAAACAGATTGAGTCACACTTCTAATTCCTCCAAGTGCTAGATGAGCTGCTAAACTACGGACACTCCTACTTTTGTTAAGACGTTTGAGTTGATTCTATTAATTTGGATTTCGAGATGCAGCAAAGATTAGTTTCGCTTAATTCAAACGAAAGACTAAAGCGGAAATACCCTTTTTCAGAAAGCTTTGAAAAATAAACAAAAAAACGTTCTTTGTATTTAGCTAAGAGATGAGAAGAAACCGAAGACTCATCGATAAGAAACAATGTAGAAATTAAATAAATTAAATTAAAATGATGACAATAGATTATAAACGATCGATGGACTTATAATGAATTTATAAATGCTAACTATAGGAACAGTTATTTGTGCACTTCTTACCATTGTTATACATTACTTATTTTAAAGTAATGTATCATTATATAAAAATGATAGTGGAAATTACCAAAGTTATTTCCAAATTTTCATATTTGCATTGGTATCGAAATTCAAGCATTAACTAGCCTCTGAAATATAAAAGAATAAAAAATAATACAAAAGCTTTGTTGACTCCATCTTTTCCGTTGGTCGCGTCAACTGAAAGAAGAATTTGTCTATTAACAAGAAGATTTGTCTACAAAGAAAACATCTATATTTCCCTGGTTGTTTGACATTTAATTAATTATTTTATTTTTTTTTAATTTGATGTTGACTCCATCTTTTCCATCAAGTTTAAAAATATGTTTAATGAATTGAATGTAAAAAAATAAATAAATAAATCGAATTTATTTCTGTTCTCATATTTCTTCATTTGTTAATAGACAAATTCTGCTTTTAGTTGGCGCCACCAATATAAACGAAATTATTATTACAATTTCCTAAATCACCTTAGGTTCATTTTCGGGGTGACTTAAGCAAATTTTGCACTGTTATAAGTATGGATGATGTGTGGATGACTAAAATTTAGTAACTGATTTGTATTCTACATTAGGGCCGCATTTGTAATAAGTCAGCAAGGGCCATTTGTATGGATCAAATGTCACAAGAAAATGAAAGGAGATAAAAAAGAAGTAAACGAACTACAAGAAAGAAAGCAGAAAACCATGCCCGCCCAGGATTCGAACTACATTCATTATGTAAGCCATTAGTTAAATCAGTTAGACAGCTTAGTTATGCCTGAAAGACTCATTCATGTAGTTTCTCTTGTTCTCATACATGAAGTTCCTGAAAAAAAAGGTAGAATCTGCTTTCTTTAAAATGTTGTTTCTCGAAATTTCTTTGTTTTTTTCAAAGTGTTGAAAAATAACACAAAAGAAAAGCCTCAGTCTATATTGAAACCCTAATATTTTATAAATATAAACAGTGCTTTTTCACTTTTCCCTAATAATTAACTATTATTATCTACTACGTTATTGCTAAAATTCGATTCATTTTAATAATAGCAAAACGACCGCAAATAAATTGATTACTAAACGAATTAATGTCATTGTTGGTAACATTGTTCAATTTTAAGCTTTCCCATGGAGATTTTATTACCTTCACATATTATTTCTACAAGGTTTTCACACAGAAAAGTTTTCAAATATAAAAGTTCAATCGCCTCTTGTCGTTTAATGTGCAAGTCAAGTTTCAAGAAGATTCCTGCAACGGTTCAAATGTTATTACGAGATATTGATGAGTCTCACTTTACCAGAAACATAGGTTAACAACAGAAACTAAAAATTTAAAAATATTCATAACAATCACTTTTGTAATTAAAGAAATCTTTACAGTTATATTAATTAAATGTTACATTAAATTATTTTAAGTTGTTATATTAAGTTATATTCAATGTATTAATGTAATAAAATAGTTCTTTTTTTTCTGTCTCTATTTTGAATGTTGGAAAGTTTAACAACTATCAACTAAATGCAATGAATATTCTTTGGTGAAGTCTGAAATCTGAATCAAAGTGTGAATGTAAATTAAATTCAATAAAAGCTCTGCAGTGGCACCTGCTTTGCCCTTTGACTTCTGAACCCAAATCATCAGTCTTAGTGGGTGTCTGTCACTGTTATTGTAAGGTCTCATTGAATAGTCGTTACCTTTGCTTCCAATGTCAAATGTCGGTCTCTTTCTTAATCAAACATCCACAGATAGAAGAACGCTTGTCAAAAGAAACTATTAAGCATTCGCAAGCAAGCGTTTCAAATGGAATATGTTGAAGTCAAATAATTAATGAAGGATTTTGACAGATGGGTTTGAATGATTCAGTAATTTCGTTTTGTATGAAAAGTATTCAAAACTATTACACTTTTTCAGAAGGACACAAGAGATCAAGGTATTCCACATTCATAAGCTGTAGGTTATTATTTTAGAATTACTGCATTTGTACATTTTGACTGGGTCAAGAATTTATTGAAAAACGAAGATAGGAGAATGAAATATTCAGTAAATAATAAGTGAGTTTTATTCACTTGCTAATAATAGTTACGTATTTTAAAACTTTGCAGAGTCTCAAACTATTTCCTAATAGAACTAGAAACTAGATGTGAACTTACTTTTGCATGAACTTACTTTGCAGCTAGAAAGAGTTTCGGAGGAGAGACTTAAAAATGTCTTAGATATAAAACATAACGCATTAAACTACACAGACAGGTATTTTGAATTTTATCTTCAGCTGTAGGAAGATTATAGATTGTCTACAAAAACCAAAAAAAAGTCTTATTGGTGACTCCTCGACGAATATTGCGCGGTAAGTTACTGAACTGAACTTAAGCAGAGAAAGTTAAGTCCAAAACTTAAACTTAAAGATGGCTAACGAATTAACGAAATTTTCTGTATGGTACAACATTGATTCTTGCTGTACTAATTATACAGTACAGAGTAAGGACGTAACAGCCCTGTTTCTGTTGTATCAAATGCAGTTATCTTGTCTTAGAACTTAAGAGAATTGATTTACTTAAAACTAGTGTAAATTAACGTTTTGCTATTTTTAAGTAAGTCAATTCTCATTCTTTTAATTTATTTTGAGATAATTTCTGTTTAATTTTTAGCTTTATGCACTGCATGAAAAAATAAAGTAGAAACGATTAAAAGTACTTTTTTTTTTTTAATTTTACTGATTTTTAATTTTTACATAGAGCAAATTATAAGTTCTCGGAGTTGCAAATACCTATTGCTGAATGAAAAGATACACAATATTATCATTACTCAAACGATCTATTTCATATTCAAGTGAAAACTATTCTTTTTGTAAGACTTTATCTGCTCAAAAATGGAAAATAATAGAGCTTTTTTATTTAATTTTTTTTATTAGAACATTCCATATTTCTGTAAGAGTCACAGATGGGGATTTTTTTTTCAGTTACATATTGGCAAATAAGCAAGTTTCGTAATGTTTTAACAACATAGATTTTGATTTTTTTTTCTTTTTTTAAGGCCTGTCAGGATTTTCTTTCACCCCTCGCTACCTCCCTAGTTGAAGCTTCTATTTCACATATCAGTCGTACTTTGCTTTGCTTATTTCATCTCAGGAACGTAATATCCCAACTGTGGAACGTTATTTTATTGGCTAATTCATTTATTAAACTATTTATTTTTTCACCCTAGAAGGAGGATATCTTGGAGGGGGAAACAGAGGGTAAAAAAGAAAAAAAGAAACCTCCCTTCCGACGACAAACAGTTTATTTTTGACTCCTCCTCGCCCCTCAACCTGTCCCTGACATTTTATGAGCGCACGGAACTATATATCAACGAATTTTGACACAAAGAACATAAAACGGTTCTAAATTTATTTTGGCAAAGCGTGTCATTACTTCGCGCATGAAATCCTGCACGGAAGCGATGCTGTATGACGTAGGAAGAGCGGAAGGCGGCCAGAACGGTTTTCCGGTTGGATGTAAGCCATCACCCGATTCGTTCAGAAAGGAAGACTTAGGTTTCTGAGGAAGGTGTTCATTACGTCTGAGCAGTTCCTCAAAAAGTTATGAATGAATTGCAGGGGATCTAAATGTCTAGCTTTCGATACTACTTGTAGATTAAGAATAACTTAAGTCAGCATAAAAAAGTGAGACTATTTGGAAATATAATGTTTCTAATTTCTTAAAGGAAAAAAAAAAGCGTTAAAGCTAATGATGCAAATAGCAATTCTGTCTTTTTAATATGGTCTTTGGAAACATTAAAGCAGTACTCATCAGTAGAAAAAGTAGCGGATGCTTTTAGACACAACTGATCTGATGAACTGTTGTATCCTGAATGAGGAAATTGAATTTTTAATCTAGAGAGAAGTGGTTTATTTGCGCGAGACTGTATATTGTTGCACAAAGAAATATTTTAGTATTAAATTCTAGAAGGAAGATTTAAAAAAAAAAAAAAGAAGAGGAAGGAAATGAAAGTAAGATATCATAACCGGAGAAAACATTGAATACTCTTCTATTTTATTCACAACGATTTGCATTGGTGATATTCAATAAAAGTTTCCTGGTTCAAAGTAAAACTGCTAATTATTTTTTCCTTTTTCCTTTTAATCGTCTAATAAAAATTATTATTGCTGTCTTCGCCAAAGTCCAAGTCGTGCTGTGTGAAACAGTTCTACTTTTTCCTATCAGATTTTGTTGAAATTTATATCTGAATTTTCATTGGAAGTTGCAAGAAATTTATTTGTAGAATCTAATTTGTTTGTAGATTATCTTAGAACAGAGATGGGCAACATTTGTTTTGGGGGTTAAGAATTACTCTTCATTTAAGAAAATACTGGTGGTCGATTTATAAAGTAATGAACCAGACAAAAGTAAGATTGTATACCACAGACATGGTTAATTTATCACCGCGGGTTACCATCCTCGGCTTGACGATCGACGTCTTGGCCATCAAGACGTAGAAGGAGATTATTAAATAATCGATATAATTAGGTTATCGAAATGTTATAATCGAAGCACAAGTGTTTTTATTGATAGTCGCTTGTACTTTAATTCTCCTAATAGATCGAAGTGTGGATTCGCCTTGCTTTGACTTAAATGGTCCTGTTAAGAGCTATTTGATTTTAACCGTTTACAACTTATATACAATATATTATATATATATATTTGCCCAATTATTGAATCACCGAAATCTTACCATTAATGTAAATCAAAGATAACATTTGCTGTTGATCTTCGACGTGTACTTACTTATTTAATTACTTCATATTTCAACGTCCTGCATGTTCCAAACTTGATATTTCGGAGTTTTCGCCGAAGAAAGACGATAACTTTGCTGCTTGTTATGGACTCGTATAAAGAAGCCAATAAGGTCGTGGAGAATCAGAGAAAGATATTTTTAACTGAAGAAAAATAAACCATGATAAATGCTATTTTGGTATATTTTAATAGGTTGTTTAATTATAAAAATATGCTAAAAGTCATAAGGCTAACCTAAATAAAAAGATAACATGTACAGGTGTCGTGAAATGCTTTCGTGAAATACTTTTTAGTTATCACGAGTATACACTATAGTCTGGTAATCTGTTGTATAAGACCGGAACTGCCAGAGAGCTATTTGATTTCCTGCCACCGTGTAATTAGGTTATCGAAATGTTATAATCGAAGCACAAGTGTTTTTATTGATAGTCGGTTGTACTTTAATTCTCCTAATAGATCGAAGTGTGGATTCACCTTGCTTTGACTTAAATGGTTCTGTTAATCGACAGACTGTAAACATTGGAAAGATACCAACTCCAATTGAAAGTTCGAAGGACACGCAAAAGCTAATCAGAAAGCTGGCTGCATTTTACAATATTACTTCACACGCTTAAAAAAAGTTTTAGACCTTATGTCGATGATCTTCTGGCAGAACTCAAGCGACTCTTCGTTCAACAATTCCTGCTTCTCAATTTGATCGTAATATTAGATCATGGCTTACTGATTGAATGCAACGAAGGCCTTCTTATTGTCACGCTCCTATTTTTGATTATTTTTTTTCAGGTCCTTAGAGTACGTATATTTCAGATATGCTGTCTACGTACACAGGGTCACGTATTCAAGATAAGTTGGAGCAAATAAAAACAAAAGCAGAAAAGTCAATGACAAGATGAAATCATCAGTAAGAATGAGGCCAATTTGAACGTTTAAACAAATAATATGAAAAAGAAATCTTCGAAAAGGACGGACAATTTTGATTACTTTTCCTATTATTGAGAACTGCGACATGATAGAGAGCTTAAGCTATCAATATTCCAACTTAAGAAAGCAAAACAGCAGTAGATCCTGCTCTAACACCTCGTAACAGATATCAGCTATTAGTTAGATTTTAGCCGCTACATATTTAATAAAATATAATTATTTTGCTTTATCTTTATTTTGATTAAACAAAAAACTAATTAGGAATGTTAAGTATTCAGCCGAATTAAATAATTGTTTTCTTATATATGTTTAAACAGTGTGAAACTTGTTTGCGAAAGCTATGCTTATGAAACCAACTTATGCAGATGGATGCACATCTATTAACCTACTTAATATCCTCAAAAAAAATAATATACACTCACTGCCGAAAAAATTTGGGCGCCATTAAGGAAGCGTTGGATTCAAATGAAATTTTATTAGTATGACAGTATGATAGACAAAGGACAGGAGTGATTACAATATCACAACAGAGGACGATGTCCCGTGGAGCTGCGATGCACAGTAAGGTAGGTATCATTGGACCACCTCGTACCTACATATGGATACATGCGGTGATACTTTCATAAAGTCAAACAGACACCTTATGTTGTCTTGCGACAGATTTGCTCTTAGTTCTTGCGAATAACGCTGCAAATCACGAATACTGCTACATAGCGACAGTTGGCGTCCTATCTAGTCCCAGACATGCTAGATTGGAGACAAATCAGGCGAACGGGCCGGCCCAAGAAGTGTCGCAACATGGCATGATAGTCCTGTGAAACTCTAGCTGCGTGCGGACGAGCTTTATCTTGTCGGAAAAATGCTCCTGGGCGCCCAGGCGGGAAAGATAGCACTTGGGCCGCAGGATCTCCAGAACGTACCGCTGGGCTTCGTAGCACTACTGTCAAACGCGAAGGCACCCCAGACCATCATGTCTGCAAAGGGGCTGTATGCCACTGTAAAGTGAGGTTGGGATTGCAGCGCTCACCTGTAGTCCTCCAAACCCTGACACGGTGGTCACCCCGTTCCCAAACAAAAGCGGTATTCATCTCTGCAGACGGTATTTCGTTATTTCCGATATTTCGTCAGTGCGTGGCATTCCACGTTGCTCTCTATGACACTACTGCAAACGCAGCCGACGATGTTGAGGTGTTAAAGGCACAAAACGGAAGAGGCATCTAGAATGCAGATTCGCCTCTGATAGGCGACTGGAAATGGTTTTGGCAGAGATAGGGTTCCCTTGTGATCCTGCCACGTATCGCTGGATAATGGACAAGGAAGCCATAGAATCTGTTCGTGACGATCAACGGATCCTCTTTCCTGGTGGTCAGTATGAACCGTCCAGAGTCGGTCCGCCGTGTAGAGGTGCCTTCACGTGTCCATTGCTCCCAACAAGCCCCACGACTTGTAATTGCAGCGCTGCTGTAGAACGAGCGGCCATGCGCAATCGTACCAAACGTTATTCATTTGCATATCTACCCTCGCCATAGCTATTTACAT
>JAFIDM010012231.1:155923565-155952067 GCA_023159025.1 Thereuonema tuberculata
TTTTTCCTTGGTGCTCAAATTTTTATGTCAATGAGTGTATCTACTGATTGTTACTGGAATGTAGCTCATGCTGCCCAATAAATTCATTTCCAATTATTTATTCTAAGAAGCGTAGAACCATAGAAACAGTCTTATTTTATCGTTAAAAAAATACCGTTATTCCACAATAAACCCTTATGCTCCGGCGTTTCCTGGCTAACGGGATTAAGATGAGGAGTAAAGAGGAGGGTTGTTCTGTAAAACTGAAACATTGTCAATTTTTTTAGTTGGATTCTTTAGTTTGATTCGCCACTTTAACACGTTCTTATAGATTAATTAAAAAGCAACATTGTATGTAAAGATTCAACATCCGTGATTCACGTACGAAAATATTATGATCTAACTTCTTTGACGGTTTTTTTTAGATGTTGCCGTCCAGTTATTAAACTTAGTTACTTTCCTTCACGGAAATGTATTTCACGGATTAAATGCAACGAAGATCTCCTTACAGTCCACACTTATAAGCTTATATTTAACTATTTTCTGAGTACAACTACATACTGTACTTGACGACTGTACTGTAGAAGCATATACTATATATTTCATATTATTACGAAATATATTAAAAATCATGTATGCTTACGATGCATTAAAAATTGACTTTACTACAGATAAAAAAAGCAGCAATAATAAAGTTTTTTTTAGAATTAAAAACAGATTTGTATCAGTTTGTCAAAAAAAATAATAATAATATTCATCCTTCCTCTAATGGAAAGCATTTTACGTCTTTATAGCATTTATTTATTTACTTTTAAGGAAAGGAACATATTTAATCTAAGGAAGTTGAAGAAATCTTTATAAAAGTGATTATATACCATAAATAATAACAATTTCTTTTTGTATTGTCTCCTTTAAGAAGCATCACTATTAAAGGTAAGTTTATTAAAGATTACCTTAATCCTGTTTTTTTTTTTTTCCTCTGTTTATTCCAACAGAGGATCAGCTTACTATTGCTAATCCCTAAACTCCACTCGTATTTTTATCTTTGTAAATCGAGAAGCGAACGCCAATTAGGCCTAATTGGCAGCCGTCCTCTATTTTCATCTTTCTCGTAAATAAGAATATAAGGGAAAGGGTTATATAAGGAGGACACAGTTAGAATGGGCTAAATTTACAATTGCTTTCCTTGCCAATATGATTGCTATAATTGTAATTCGCTTTTGTAAGCAAATGCTGGTTCTTTATTAACTTGCACGAATAATTTTTTCTTGTAATGTTTGTCTCCGTTTTGTGTCTCTTTTCATGTCTTCAAAGGTTTATTTAAATCTTTTCTTTGGATCTCGAGGCTTCCCTTAAACCTAACAGTTGTTAAACTCAGTATCAAATTATAATCCTAGCTTAAAAATTACTTTAGGAACTTTATATAATTTATTAATAATAAATAGAATTTTTTTTAATAACAGATTTTAAACAGGAAAAAAATAATATCAGAACTAAACGAGCGGAGCGTTTTAACAGACAGAACAAACAGTCTTAGAGCTTCTTATTTGAGCTGTACAGAAAATAGGTTAAATTAAAAATGGTAAAATAGCTTTTAGTTCTGTGCAGAAGGAAGTGTGTGATGGTGAAAAAATCTGCATAGGAAAAAAGAAAAATTAATTTTTATTGACATTAACTAATGACTTTGTGTGACAAATGAAATGAAAATTGCGTGAGCTTATTCCTTTTTAAATTTCACTGTTTGATCTTTCTTGGCGCAGTATGGCTGCTTTTGCACCACAACTAACTAAACAATCAAACAATCAATTAATTTACTTTGGTGAGCTTTCGTTCATAAAGCAAACAGCCACAATTAAATGAATTACAAGTAGACAATTTTATGTAAGAATTTAAAAATTTAATCTATTTTCAGATCATTTTAAAGACTTAACTTTTTTCCTTCCCTCTTTTAATGCAGAGAGTAAGACGACCTTATAGGTCCCGACATCGTGGTGTATGTTTACGTACTTTGTTAATAGTATTTTATTTATTAAAAGCTTTATTTGCATTCATTTACAGATTAAGTGAGTTAGATACAATCCTATATCTCTCCTAATGTAACAATAAAACTTTGGTCATATATCCTCTCTTATTTAAATCTAGTAAAATTTCAGTTGAATTTAACCTTTGATAAAAGCCATTTGTAAAATTAGAAAATATCGAACGCTGTTATTAGAAAGCTAAATAATTTCCCCTTCGTGCAACCACGGAGATTTTTTTTGTTTCCTTCAGAATTTTCATAATTGCTTGTTAGACTATAAAAATCTAGGAATTTACGATAATTATAGATACAGAGCTTAGAATAAAAACGAAGAGCCTTAAAAATATCATAAATCATAAAATTCTACAGGGACAAACAAGACCAAATCAAGGATATACAAACAAAATAAAGTCAATAAAAATCAAGAAAAAAAAGAGGAATCGTCATTCTTCCTGTTAAATACCGAATTAATGCTGAATTTTGCTGTAGGCATTAAATAGTTTACATAAAATAGAATCGTAATAGTTGCTCTTATTTGATTCTATCCCATAAAATTCAGGAAACATTGGAAACTTTTCAATCTATTATTACAATGATAAATCGAAGAACTTAAAAGACAGTTGAAGTTGTAAAAATATCTTTTTCCTTAATAATTAAATTGTAATGTAGTCAAATTAAAATAAGAACTTTCACTAAAAAGTAATTTCTTTTCTTTTCACTTTTTTTTTTTCATTTTCAATTTCTCAGAAAGATAAAAATCACTTGAAAATAAAAGTAGAACATTAAAAGTTGCTTCAGATCAAGAGATTTGCTAAAACAAACAAACAAACAAAAACAAAAAAAATCTGAAATCTAATCTAATTTTCTTAATTTATTTTCTATGTATTCATATCAAATATAGCGTAAGTATTGATTTCGTTCCGGCTATAATTTATTTATTTATGGAATTGAAATCATTTGCATTGTAGAAAAAAATCAAAGAAAAAAATTTGACTGAAGACAATATTTATCAATAGATCTACCAAACATTTTCTTTCACGATGTAATTATTAGAAATGACACGAGTTGAATTCTTATGAGAGGAACAAGTTGTCGAAAGCAAAATCATTATCATTGATTTGTTGCAAAGAAACACACATCTAGATAAAGAAATAATTGATCTGTCTAATAAATAATACAACTGTCATATTGTATTAAATACCAGCCCGAAGGGAAAGTTAAATATTGGTACAATTTTGTACAAAATTTTAAGAGTTTGTTTGTTTTAAAGAAAGTTATTTTTAAAATATTACCAGGCTTAAAGAATATTTTCTAGGCTCTCAAAAGATAAAGCTTGATTTCTTTTATCAAGTCAAAAAATTGCTTGAATAAATTGCTTTCAGAATGTAAATTATTGATTTCAATTTTAAGTAATGAGTTTGCAATGAAAGGGGGGGGGGGGGAGAAGTTTTAAAGTTATTTCAATTCTAAGTCAAGTAATTGAAGAAATTGTGAATTTTAATTCTCTTTTAGAATTCCTTAGATTCGTATTCAATTTTTGGAATGAGGTTAATCAACAGTAATCCCAAAATTGAGGAAAGGATATTGACTTAGTCTTCAAGATGCCTTTTATTATCCAGGGCTCCCATTAGTCTAAACTTTGTTGCCAAATAAAACAATCTTGGTCTTTTTTCTTCTTATCTTCTGTTATTTCGTAATAATTTATTGAAGAAAAAGGACAAACTAAGGATCAATAAATGTTCTTCAGAAACCAATAAACTTCATATCATAAAATTATGGTTTTCAAAATAGCAGTATCTGGAAGAACACGGGAGTATTTCTGCATTATTTTTAAACTATGACCTAGTTTAGCTTCCATTCAGCTTTTCTTTCTTTTCGTTTTAATTAGCCAACAGAAATATATAGGTTTGCTGAAGGACTGAGCTACGACTGAGATTTTATGATTAGAAAAACGTGGAATAAGCATGTTTGGAGACCATTTCATACAACAAGGATAAGCAGCACTGAGGTAATGAATATGTGTAATTTGTAACTGACAATTTCTTTTGGTAAAGGTAACTCATTAGTTGAATAACCTTGCAGAATATAAGAAATGATTGATTTTTTTTTATTACGAATAAAACAGCTAATAATTTTTATCTAGATTATTAGCATTTTTAATTATTAACATTAGATCAGAAAATAATATCTAATTATCCTCTGATCTACTTTGAGTTCGTAACATAATTCGAGGCTTGGATATTTTTTGTGCCTTGAAAATTTAGATTCTACAGACATTTCCGTACAACTGTAGATAGAAAGTTTACAAACGTAAAAGACTTATAGAAGTTTTCATAATAAAGAAAAGAAAAGGAAGTAATGAAGCTTTACTTGGCATTGAAATCAATTGAAAGAAATTCAGTTTATTACTCAGTTATTGGAGACTGACTACTTGAAAATGTGAATTTTAAGACAATTTTCTACTTCTTCTTTACTATGTTAAGAAGCATGTTTAATAGCTATTAGGAATGGTTTACACTTTCGAATATTACCATAAATACTCTGTATAATAGTTTCCAGACAATTCATTTCCATCAAATTAGCAATTTCTTGGAATAAATTCAATTAAAAGAATTATGACCAGAAACGAATGAATAGATTCTATAAAATTATTATTTCTCTTATAAGCTTTCTTTTCTATTCTGATTTGTAAATATTAAAAATATAAGAAAGTTTTAATTTAATTTGATGAAAGCCATCCAAACTATTATTCCAAACTATTACTAGTTGTGTAATTAGGATAAATAAAACTTAAAACAATTGATTGAAAAGGAGTAATTCAAAGCTAAATTTGTTTTCAAACATAAATGACAAACAAGTAAGATAAGTCTAGTTTTTAAAAAGTAAGTTTAATAATAACTTACTCAATAGTTTGACAGAAAACTTAGTTAATTTCTTAAGCATCCAGAAAAGTAAAAATTTCACACAACTTGGTACACTTTGTACAGCGACCATTGACTCGTTATATATTTAGTGTTATTGTAATCAATTATGCATAAAACTAATGGAGTATTCAGAGAACAAAAGAGAATTTAATATATTAACCCCAATTTTCCATTTAATTTTGCTAAGCAAGGAAGGCAAACTATTAAGTTGAATGATAAAAAAATATTGATTTAATCTCTAATGACATTTACTGTATTATAATATTAATCTCATTTGCTGTAATTTATAAACTTTCATAACTAGAGTTTACGAAACATTCATTAAGAAAATGCCACAAAATTTTATTAAGAGACTTAACGTAATGAATAGATATATAAGTTATTATTTTAGAAAATTTGCTTCAGTGAATTAATTATTTTCCTATTTCGTCACTAATTCTACATTTAAGTATCTACCTACAAGTATCACATTTCCTTAAGATAATTGTCATTTTAAAAATATTAACTATTAGGAATGCACTATTTTTTATGAAATCTTTTTAAACAATTATCGCAAGCATAAAAAGGATAATTACTTTTTTTTTTTTTTTAAATAAAAATAACATTTTATATTTTATATTTTATCAAAAGACTTTCTTTTCAGTGGACAATTATTTAATCGAACAATCATATTTACTTTTATCATTATAAATATTTGGCAGAGTATTCGGTAGTTCATCTTTTAAAATCTGTCTTCACGTAATATACAGCCCAGGACAAATGGAACTCGTACATCAGGGTCTCTTTGAGAATAGTGACGACAGCTTCCAGGGTACTTTACGGCCAATTCCAAAGCCCAGTTTTCGAACAGAAGCGCTATTTTTCTTTTGAAGTGCTTTGCCTCCTACAAAGCCGCTGATGGAGGAGAGATTCTTGGACGAAAATTGGTATCTTCGGTCCGGATGTGAGGGTGATTAAGAATTCGCATGTCACTAGCAGACATATCAGGTTTAAAGAAAATGATCTCTAATTGAAATAGTTTCTACGCTCTAACGCTATCAATTTCCGATTAAAACAATAAATTAACCTAAAGAAATTAGAAGATTTTATTTTTATTACAAACACAAGACATGTTTATGAGCTATTAAAAATAGACTATTATTAGACAGAAAGTGTTGAAGAGCATAAAAAGAAAACTGTTTGTTTTTGGAAGAGTCCAAATTTAAGGTTACATTTATTTAACAACTTTATGTTGTTGTTTCTCGACATCCTACAGGTTCTGTCAAAAGGAATAGATTCCACTATCCAGTTTCTTTATTACACATTTCCAATTAACTTTCGAAAAGTCTGCTTAGATTATTCGTTTTCAAGTAAGATCTTAAATTCAAAATTTGGAGATTATTTATACTACAAAAGAGCAGTTAAACCTTGCAGAGGAAATGTTGGTAAAAAAAAAAAAAAGGAAAATCTCCCATACTTACTAACAACAGTTCGTGCTCTTTCAACAGTTTGGAGTATATTATAAATCGCTTCTCCAATTTAAAATGTATTTGAACAACACTGATATACACTATATTGATAGTATTTAACTTATTTAATGTATAAATATTTCGTTGTTACCAAAAAAAATATCAATGATAAATATAAACTACATTATATTTTAAAAAAGTAAACTAATACTATGTGTCACTATTTAGTTTAAATAACATTGTTTATAAATGTAAGTAACTGATCATATGTATAATCTCTATATCTTATTAATTCTAAAAAACAATAGATTTTGTCAAAAAAAGGTCCCCATCGTTAATAACAAGATTTTGAAATAATAGGAAACTCCTAATTCATTTGAATATTCTGTAATATGGCTGTTTATCCGCAATATTAAGTAAATCTCGCTCTGTGTTATTTATAACTTTAACAAGTTTAGTTCTTTCTTTATTGTTCTACCTAATTTGATTTTTCTTTTAACTAGACATTACTTAAAATAATTTTTTAAAAAATCTTTAAAATTATATTTATATCATTATGCAACTAATGACGTAATGTAACTAAAGCTATATAATATCATTTATTAACTAATTCATTATCAGAACTTTTCTGCTGAAGATCAACTACGCAAAGCAATCCGAAACGTAAGAGTTCGAAGATATGATTTATCTTTACTTAATAGGGTTAAAATGCTTTTAAACCGTTTTCAATTTAAAATTTTTTATTCCTTTAAAATTTCTTTGTTAATATTACTTACGCAACCTACAAAGCTTTAAAACTAACTTTATAATAATATGTATAAGTAAGTATCTCTACAAGCATCCTTGCAAGCATAAATAGAAGACTCTTAGTTTTTCTTTTTTCAATCGTGACGTAATTAGTGATGGTTCAATTTTTCAAAAGGTTCTGCTCCTTGAAACCTGCGACCCACTTGAGCAAGATGAAGTGTTAATGTTAAATCAATGTAATCCTCTGTTTAGACACAAGGGTTTATCTTAGACCAGTCTAAATTTGAATGTGTCCTTTTTGTGTGTGTTTGTTACATCACTTAATCGGAGATGTTTCAATCGATAAGTAATTTTTCTTCTTCCTCTGTCTTCGCTTCTTCGCTTACAAAATAAAAATATTGATTTACAGAAGAAATGAACAAATTTTTCAGCCTTATATTTTTTTTCTCTTTCTTTCTTTCTTTCTTTTTAAATTTTATTAATAATAGTTTCCTGAACTTCATTAAAAGTTAAAGGATAACTTTTTATGTTAATTATTTTTCTTAAATGTGTATTAAGAGAAAAACAAACTATTTTATATGTTTAGACAGATTAAAGACGCCTGGTCTTATTTTAGTGGCGTTATTTTTTTTTCCTTATTCAAGTGGAAGTACAAAAAGCAAATCTAAATCGTATTAAAGTTTAAAATAATGTAGATTTACTAATTGATTCATATATTTTTTAGAATATTATTAAAAATATTGTAAAAAACAAAACAAAACAGTAACAGTATGTGATTCAGTTAATTTCTTAATTATGTAAATGCTTCTTTTTTATTTTCAAATCATTTATGACTTCAAACGGTTTAGCTTTTTGAATAGTGCTAAGGAAAGTGTTAAAGTAAGGTTAAAGAATTATTCGCCAACGTTTTTTTTTAAATGGAAATAAAATGTAATTTTAATGATAATTCTTCGATTGGAACTCAAATTAAGTAAATTCTAATTCAATTAGCAAGAATACTTAATTTTATTTCTTAAGATTAAGACGTCTTACTAGTCCAATTGCTCGACAATAGATTTCCCGACGATTGATTGCCCGATCATCATATGCCAGACAAATCATTTTCCTGACAGATAAATTTCCCGAGATATCAGTTTTCCGATAATCGACTACCCGACAAATCAAGTATGAATAAGATTTTATATGTATAAACACCTCGGACCTGCATACGTAAATACGTACCTACATTAACATACACATACATACATACATACATACATACATACATACTTGTTTTTAAATTTAATCTTTTTAAATTAATGATTTTTATTAAAATACATACTACATTTATTAAATTTAAATTTAATAATATTTTTATTAAAATGCAGCTGTATGATTTAGATATACTGTAGTGAAATGAAACAACTTTTTTTCTTATATTTTCTATATTTAAAATAAAGGATTATTACAATTGTAGTACAATGTAAAAGTAAGTACATAGAAAATTATATTATTAATGTAAATTATATAAAATATCGTCTCTTACCTCGAAGGTAATCTATTATAGATCTATTTAAGCGATCACTGATCACTGACAAAATTCTATTTTCTTTATCTATTGCGCTTAATATTGTATGTGTATGTGAATGTACGTACGTATGTACGTATGCAGATCCGAGCAGTTTAGGCATATAAAATTTTACTCGTATGTGATTTGTCGGGTAGTCGATTGTCGGGAAACTGATATGTCGGGAAATCAGTTCTATGTCTGGAAAATGATTTGACGGGCACATGAATTTCGAGCAATCGATTGTCGGGAAATCTATTATCGTGCAATTGGCACACCTTACTAACACTCTTACAATAATACTCTGAATACTCCTACTTAACAAAAATAACCGATATTAAAGCAATCGACATTATTGCACTGTATTAAGCTTATTATTTACTTAGTTATTACGATAACATCTTATTTTCTTTTTGGAATAATAGACTCTAGATTTACACGAAATGAACTACATTTGATATGTCTTTGCTAACGCTCTGATTTGATTAGAGTTATTAGTTTAAATCAGGGGTGCATAACCTTAGAAAGTCTGAGGGTCAATATTTTTATAAAAGTTCTGATGGAGGACCGCAGTGTCTCATCCCCCCCCCCCAACTCTTAGACTAATTAATAATTTATAATGCCATTTATAATAATAATAATTAATAATACATATAATTTACATGAATGTCTTACTAATTAATGATTTGACAATGTCATTTATAATAATAATTAATAATAAATGTAATTTATATAAACTTCAAATTATCAAATAATGCGCTAGTTGTGTTTCATACCGACATTCCATTAGTAAAGTCTGAAACAGTTGAAACAGTTTTTCAATGTATCTGTTGGCAGCAATGTAAAGGCTCAAATTTAATTTTAAGTTTGACACTACAGGGCTGCAGCAAAGATAACGGCGGGTAGCGGATTGTACCACTGGTTTATATCAACTTCGAAATAACAATAATATAAGTAGAAGTTAATTTTTCTTTCACTGCCTTCTTGCTTTTTATTTTCCTTGAAAGTAATTCATATCTAACTAAATCGAATCTAACCGAGATGTGAATTGCTAATTTCTCTTTCTTCTAGCCAAATTAATCATAATTAATGCTAATCATCTTAATATTTTATTACTAATATATTTTAACGTTGGATCGAGAAACTACGTGACGATAAACTACGTACAAAGTGCAATTTGAAGGAAATACAGTTAATTTAAAGTGCTATAACCAAATGTTATCTTGAAAATTGAATGTCAAGGCTTAATGAAATTAATGAATGATTAATGAAATCCGACAATATAGAAAAGAAAAAGAATTATTATTATTATTATTAATTATCATTATTACATAAAATTAAATATTGTACAAAAGCAAATAATGCAAAAAATAATAATATATATATAAGTAACATAACCCTTCAAGGCTCAAAAAGTAATAACAAAATTGATACAACAACAAAAATAAAGTCTTTACAGTTCTGAAATTTGATAAGCCCATTTCGAATTTTTCAATATCATCAGCTGAAATTACGTTCAACGGATCCGTCAAACAAAATTACAAAAATATTTACAAAAATAAAGCAATAATTTTTTTATAATCGGTTCAATGATTAAACATATACGTATGCATTCTATTTTTTTTTACAGCCATTTCTCTGATTTCCAGGCTTTGCTGATTTCAACTTGAATCTCAGCGTATTATTATCAAAAAGTGAATCACGACTCAAATGACGCAAAGGTTTTCATAAATCAATGTTTGTAGATAAATTGAGCCTGAATCCGTATTTGATAGAAGAGTAGAAATTAAAGGGTCATACAATGTTTTGTTTTATTCTTATATCAATTTAATAGAATATTTATACAAGCAATTCATGGAATCTTATTTGATGTTTTCGTTTCATGTAATTCTTTTTAACGTCGAATAATTATCCAGGTTTAAAGGTGTTTTTTTATGTAATATGAAAACAGATATTTCTTGGAATTATGTTTAAAGCTTTCCATTGATCTTTAATCTAATCTTTGCTTGCTGGTAATTAACAGTGACCGAATTCTTCATCTTCGTTAACTTGATTAATGAAATCAAATATTGGCTAAGATAGCCTCGTGTTCACTGCGCGTGTCCACCCACGCATAGACGTCTTTCTCTTCGGTTGAGTTGATTTCTTTACTTCAATCGGGCACTCCTCCTCCAAAGATAAAACGAATCACCAGATTTCTCTTGATTACTTATTGGTGCTGGGTGATTGCGTCTGGGGCAGCCACGAAGGGCCACTTATCCCCCCCCCCCTTCCCCCTAGTTTCTGTTCCTCAAGGTCCTGAGATGTTTCATAATGAGGAAATCAGTGCTACAAAGCAACTCGCAAATCGAATTGCTAATATCACGAAGCGAATTGTTCAGACGCTCAGAAAAGAAAATTTCTACAGGTGCAGTGCAGACAGATAAGGTGAACTTCTCCTGAAATAATTGCTGTTATTATAACGAGTACATTTCATAGCCACCCACTGGTCTAGAAATGTCCAAAATACATACGAATATTTTATTTCATCACTAAAAGATAAAGATAAACTTTACTGAGTTTTTATTCTATTAGACAGTTTTTTTAACAAAATAATTTGTTAGCTGATAACACTAGCATACAAAGCAGATGTTGACAAGCCCCCTTATTGCATCCTAACAAGAAATTCAATATTACATTTTTTTGGTTGGATGTATCCTAATAACATTTACAGATATCAATCTTCAAAATATCTGGGTACACTGATGAGCTTATAAGTCCTGTATTTTGCCTCGGTTACAACATATTCGTTGTTAAGAGCAAAAATTAACAATTCTTCTGCCAGTTAATTCGCCGTAAATTGGTAATAAAAATAATTTTTAATAAAGAAATCAGATCTTATTCAAATTTTATTTCATTGCTTCCTAACTTATATACTCCTTAATTATGAATTATAATCATTATATGTGTCACTAAAATATTATTATCTCAGAGAATACATTAAAAATAAATTCTTTCAAGCAAATACTAGTTTGAAGCAAAGTACCACAAAAGCATAACTGCGATCAATTTTACTGTTCCCTTCCTATCTGCTTCAACAATGTGGATTTCTAATAAGATTCGCTTTATCCACTTGGGTGGCACTAATTCCTCTGACAGACGAAATTAAGCTACTGATTCATTATCAAGTAGAGACAGTTTTCTTGAAGACGAAAAAAAAATGTAGATCTCTAGTTTCACTCAATATTTCAGAAACCATGAAGATAGAAGATTCTAATGAACTCAAACGAAAAGAAAGAAAAAAGAAAAGAAGAAGATAAAAAAGAAAAAAAGGAAAACATCCGAAATACGATTTCAATTTCTGTTGCTTTTTTGCTTAGATGAAAGATCTCAAGGAATGGATAATTAACAGACCTTCAGCTTTTTTTCTTGGCTTTGTCTTTGCCTTCTGCCATCGTGATTTGTGACTTTAACAATTGGATAGAACAATGCAAGCACAGCGACTGATGCACACTAAGATAATTTCTCTCATCATTCATTCTCTCTTACACGGCCTTTTTTAATTCTCTCTCTCTCGCTCTTTCTTTCTCTTTCTTTCCGTTTTAGCTCGGATTTCTTTTCCCAATCACTCTGGTCTAGGATGTGCTTTTTTTTTTTTTTTCTTTCCTGTTTCCTTTTTTTTTCGCCAGCCACAAACTGCACGACAACTGCCTCTGACTTGAGAGAGTAGCAGCGGCGAATATGAAAAGACGCTATTTCAGGACACAATCGTCGCACAGCGTTAATGGGATTAGTGGGTCGTAAAGAATTATTTTCAGAGAGACAGCTATGCTCCAGTGGGAATGAAGGGAGCAGCGAGAAATCATTACTATTCATAAGCACAGATCGAAGTAACCTTGACATACTCAAGAACATTTTGCTTAGCTTTTAGATTTATTGACGATAATTTTCCTAGAAATCGCTGAACTCCGTGAACTACCTTCTGATTGACCTCCATCGCAGCTGCAATCGAATGCGATCCTTTCGCCTTTACGAACATTTCTGAAAATATTAATGTTTGTCTGATAATAAATAGTAACAGTAAACTGATCTTGTACTAATAAGATCAGGGATTTTTTTTTAATGCTAATTGAGCGGTCGGTTACAGCAAGAAGGCCTTAAAACTTAAACACCGTTTTCTGATTTTTTTGCTTTCATGGTAGCTACTGATTATAGGGGAATTTAGATTTGAATAGCTTTTTTGATTGCTTTGGTTAAATTCTTTTAGAGCCTGGAAGTCCGCAGGCCGGGAATCTAAGGTCCTTTGATTACAGGTATGTTTTGGGAAGTCCTGCTTGCGGGAGCACGAATGGGATCCTATCATCGAGGGTTTACGCTGGAAGAGGTCGAATGATGGCTCGAGGAGGGCAATCTATTTTTCTCCTATATACCTTCCTTATTTGTCATTTTCATGAATTTAGCTTCGATTTAAAACTTGTAAAAGAAAAAGAGGGTTAGGGGTGCAATTTTGAATCTTCAAAAGCTTGTCCGTCCGTTCTTCTGTGGTCAAAATAACAATCGAAGCTAAAATTATAATTTGAAATAAAAGAGACTATCGCAAACTAAGTTTAAATCAGATTTCGACTCTTCGTGTTTTTCAAAAGGAAAATTAAAAATAAGTAAAGAAAATTGTCACTTGAAAATTCGGCCTATTTTTTCTAGGCCGACTTTTCTGAAGTATTAGGAATCCAACAATGCATTTAATTTTGTCTTCTCCTGTTATTAACTTGGAGTGGGGAGGAAGACAAAATAATGTGTTTATTTTTTAACTAAGTTAAAAAAAAATGTGAAGAAATCTATTTGTAATTAAAATTTTTATAAACGCTTGATATTGGAGGGGTGGAAGTGAAATTGTTGAGGAAAGAGAGAGGGGGAAGGGCAAAAGACTTAGATACTTAACTTAATTTTCAGTAACAAAGTATTACAAGAAAATATTCTAAAGATTAAATTTCAAAAATTACAGTCTCCCGAACTCAGCAAAATTAATATTAGCATTGTATAATAACTTTGCTGCTATGCTTTGATCGATTGTTATGATTCAGGAAGATCAAAGATCACCATCTCCTGCATATAGAAGGAAAAACAATCTATATATAAAGTCTTTTCAACAGCCTAAATTTATTAATTGACAGTTGAAGTTAATTATTATTAATAATAATTCACTTCAAATGACGAATTCAGTATTGTGTAATAACAATTGTAAAATTCAGTGCAATATTTCAGTGCAATAAATTTACAACAATTTAAATTTTACTCTGAAATTTATAAGTCTCAGTAGACTACAATAAATTTTCTTTTGTAATCAAACTGCTTCTTATCTTTGCACTTCATTGAATCCTTATCTCCTTGAAAGACAATTTTTCATTTTCAAAAGTAAATAGATCTCGAGCGGGTCGTCCTGAATGATAATAAAGTCTTGATGAAATCAGGGACATCGAATGCAATTCTAATTTATAACTGCAGTCATCTTTTTGCTAAAAGCAATTTTTATATCGAGCAATGAATGCAGATTTAAATTTCACCAACTCAGATAAATAAAGGCAACAAGTCTTTCTAACACAGGCCGTGTGAATGTGACTTCAACACACACTGTAAATCAAGATTGGAAAGTTTTATTTTCGAACCAGCTGTGTGCTACATCTGTAGTGGTTTTTCATTGTCCTTCTCCTACGTAAACTGTTTGTGGAAATAAGACAAAATGAAAAATAGACGTTATTCAGAAATAATCCATTGTTTTAATTTTAAAAGAAGGAAAAAAAATACCTCTCTTCGAATTATGCAAAACAATATTGAAAAACGAGGTTTTCGACAATGCACAAACAGAACCTTTATAATGGTTAACTTAAATTCTTCAGTTTTATTCTGTAAGCTTCTGCAAGTTTCACAGTAATATCGAGCCTAGATTAAAAGTAGTTTCGGTAGCTTTGTGATTAAGCCCTGCGGAGGAACCGGGCTCAATTCTGGCAATGGTGATGGTTTCTTCTACGGTTGTTGCTTCTCCAGACAAACCTTAGGGTTCACCTAACCCTCAATCAAAAGAGTTAATGTTTCTTACTGGAGGATTAAAAGTGGATATGAGTCCAAATGACTATCGAATGACTAGTTTCTCAACTAGTTCCGTTGGTACAGAATCGCTGAGAGCATAAACTTCTCGCGGAATCAAGGATCTACATGGCCTGAAGTGGAACACCTTACCCTTTTACTTAGATTTAATAATGGAAAAATTTATTTTATGTTTTTATAGTACTTGTTAAAATCTTATTCATATTCCTTTAATTGCGACTCTAATCATAAAGCATTTATAGGGGATGTCTGAAGTGGCTTCCCCCTCCCCCCATGAAATCTTGAAATACCGGTATGTAGAGTAAACCCTATTTTCTTTCGGTTTTTTTTTAGTTGGTTCAAGGGATTTTGAGCCTCCTAACCCCTCAAAACTTTGAAGAAGACTTATTTTTTGCTATTCGAGGTCGACTTCCTCCCGAAATCTATCTAATTGTGTTCCCTGCTCTCAATTATATCAATTTCACATAAGAACTCAAAGCATCTCTCTCACTGGGGATCGATTAAAACTTCTTCTCCGATAGATTACCTTAACCGAGACAATAATAAAGAAATTGCCAAAAATTGTTGGGATATGATAATCCTGAGCTTACATATTAAAGATAACTACATAAACCTTAATTTCAGATCGACAGACACGCTACGTTATTAAACTTATGTATGTGGAATCAAAATGTTGTTTATTGCTTGAGATAATTAAATCGGCTTTACTGTTGATGAAGGAACAGACCGATTTGTCATTGGACGAGGTCCTAGACAGGCATGTACCTGTTGAGGTATCTTTTAAATATATTTACATAAAAGCACGATACCCTATTTAATTATTAATTACATCTTATACCATCCAACCAATGAAAAAAAGCTCCTGATGTCGTCGCTCGCGAGGCTTTGGCAGAGGTTTATGTGCCTAAAACAGCCTCTGTAATGGAACTTCTCATTCTTCTTCACCCTTCTTATTTTTTAGGATGATTACCAGCTTAATTTTTCTTAGTGATGCTATAAAAAATTACTTTTTCTATCTTTGAAATGAGCAACGCCAGAAACAGAAAATCTGTTTTCTACTTGGAAAGTATTGGGACAAATCCGGAAAAGGTGGTAATTCCTGTGAGGTTATGTTTGTGATAGAATTCGTTTCACAGCAGAATCATTAGCAAAGCAACTGAAATAAATACGTTTCTATTCATTTTAAGTAGTTATCCTTCAGATGCTGTAAACATGGAATAGATCAGTTAAACAGAATGAATTCGAGACAACAGTTTCTGTCGCTGTTTCTTTCGATGTTTAAATTTAATTTCGAAATAAGGATAAAACAAGTTCTGTTGTATCCAATACGTCGAAACCTCTTTTAAATTAAGGAAAAGAGAAATTGAGGAAAGTAGAATCTCCTCGAGCATCAACTTTTTATCAGAAGAAAAAAAAAATACAATAAGAGCAAAAAAAAAACAAAAGTCAGCGAATCAGCCACTATTACTCACCTGATTACAAGGGAAACGAGATAGAGGAGATGAGGCAATGCCAAACCCATTAATGGTTCACAAGAAATTGGAAGAAAGCCAAAAGATTTCTATATGTAACGAATAATGAAAATCAAACAGCTCAGTAATGAAGAAAAAAAAAAAGGCAAAAAAACAAAAATATAAAAAAAAATAAAAAGATTAATCAAGCAAGAGAAATGTTAATAGACTATTTACATTTAATTTTACCAAATTTAAAAATGATTAAGATTACCAAAATTTTAGTTATAAGTTTTTGAGGTAATAGATGTGGACATGCAGACGTTGATAGGATGCCAAAAAACCAATAACCATACTAAATAAATGCGAAATAAATAATTTCGCAGTTGAGCCTTCAGTATTTTTTTATATTTATCTTTCACTACAAAAGTTTAAGGTCACTTAATTCAGATTTTTAAAATAAAAAAAGAATAGAACATACATAGGCAGAAGAGGATTTTCTAGAAATATTAAAAGCAATCTGTACATGTAGTTCATCTTAACAAACTTGTTGATTTCAGTAAGCAAGAATACCAATCAATAATAGCACTATTTACATGAACTACGATAAAACCAATATTTGTATTAAAAAGAAAACTACTAAAACCACTATCAAATTAAAAAGAAAAGCTTATTGGATTAAAGATAAGTAAAAGATTTATTTCAAAATTGTAATCAAATAAACTTAAATAACCGAACGTTTTTTTAATCGCTTGTGTAGTTTGGATTTTCTGGATTATTCCTGAAAAATTCAAGTGTTAAATATCAAGTCGTAGGAGTATTCCAATGAGCCAAACTAATGTTATCTGTGATAACTAATTTCCAATCAGTTCTATCATTGTCTAATGTAAAGCAACACAAAGAATTTCAAAGTTAAAAGTTTTTCATTTCTTTCCCCCCCCCCTCCCTTTTTAAATTTGATTTTTAATGATCTTTCTTCGTTTTGCTGATTTTCTGATCAAGTAATACTAATCTGCCTTCATTAGAATTCCCCATGAGGCTAATTGGCTATTGATGCTGCCATTGCTGTGTCTATCAGCTATGAATTATGACCTGCTAATTTAACAAGTGTTCTTTTAATACTGGTATTATCTTTTTAATCGCTCTTGGCGTCAAAGTTTTTAGTTCACAGCACGTGAGCCATAATTTGAGTTTCATATATTTACGTGTGAATTTAAGCACTGTTATTTTTTTTTTCTTTTTACTTAAGCAAAATATTTTGGCAACGAATATTATTACAATAAAAACACCTTCAACTCCCATTCAGCTTTCTTTGTAAGTTTTGTTTTTTGAATCTCTCTTGACGAATTATTTAAAAAAAAAAACAAAAAAAACTATAATTTGAACAAAAATAAAAATTTTCTAGTGCTAACTATTTAGACAGTGTTTTGGGAGGAAAAAAACTTTTATTTGTCAACATTTCTTTCGTTTATCTCTCTTCCTCAGAATCCCTGTCGTAAGAATTATTGTAGATAATAATGTGAGAACTGAAGTTGTTGTTGTTGTTTTTTTTATGTCCAATAAATTCTTATATTAAAATTAATCACTCTTGAAGTTTCCTTCTTAATCTCCTTTTGTTTCTTTAGCCACCCTCCTCCAAAGCCCAGTAACTTTCTTCAAGACAGATGCGTTGAACATTTTAATTTAAAATTTCAAACTAGTTTAAATCTTTGTAATATATATATTAAAAAAGTATATTTATCTTTTTTAAATTTATCTTCGATATGTAATAACTCTTAAAATCCTATCCTTTTTTGTATTTAAAATGTCAAATAAATTTGGAATAAAATTCATTTGACATTTTTGAAAAATAATATTTTTGTTTCTTTTAAAATGTCACAATTAATAAATAACAAGTAAGAAATAAGATACATTGTAAGTCATCCCAAAACCCTAGGAAATAACAAAAAGAACAGAGTTATCAATAAAGCTTTAATATCGAACCACCCCTTCTTATAAAAAGCTTAAATCAATATTCTTAATTATTTTTCAAAATGTACTTCTTTAATAATAATGCTTGTATTTTGTATTGTATCATCAGATAAAACCTTTCGAACAGCAGTTTCCATAAAATTCATGAACTTTCCCCAGTTAAGATACAGGCATAGTAGAAAAAGATATCGAAATAACTTGATTCTGTGAAAATTGTAGTAAAATGTTTAAATATAAGATTTCTAAGATTTTTTTTTTTATCAAATTCATGAAAGGTAAGTCTTTCCAGAGACAGGCGGACGGACGAGATGAAAACATATATATTTTTCGCAAATTCACATCTCTCAAAGTGGGACCCTAAAATACACCTGAAGTAGTTTTGTAAGGAAAAAAAGGCGTAGACATAAACACAAATTGAGAATTTTGAAAAGAGATATTATAATTTTACAAGCTTCAGCAGCAGTGGAGTTTTAAATGTTCTTTAAGTAAAAATTGTAGCTTCTATTTTGTTGGTTGGTTGGTGTTTAATGGCGCAAAAGCAGCTGCGGCTAAGCTGCGCCAATTCTATTTTGTTCTATACTAAAGACATTTATATTAAAGTGGTCTTTCTCCTTCAATTTCATTGACTTTAAGCTTCAATAATTCCTCTGATAGCAATTTCTAGAATTCTCCTAACTTACGATCAGATCTTTATTCGAGAGGCATCTGTCGGTGCCTGCTTTGCTCGTCGGGGCTCCACATCTCTGATGCTGGTGGTCGTAACTGGATCTGTTTTGACCCCCATGAGGTTCGTTATTATACATTCATGAACGAAACTGACGCCTCGTTGGTGGACGTGAGTGGCAGACCAAGAAAAACACGTAGTAATTAATCAAGGCCAGACTTGGCTTTTCTACCTCTTTTTTTTCTTGTCTTTCGTATCCCCCTGTAGCAACAGGCCTCTCAGCAAACAGGTGTGGCTCCCATTTTAAATGCAGTGTTAATGGCCGCCTTGTTACTCCTAAAATATTGTCACTATTGTCTTTAAAATGCGGCTCTTAACATATTACTGGGTGTGGAGACGACGACAGTGTAATGCAATCTACGTTGATTATGTGTTGTCTAAAATATTAATACAAAAATAACAAAGGAAGAAATAAGAAAAGCAACAGATAATGTTTTTAGATAATATAGTTTGAGGATTTTTGTCTTTACGTCTCGTATAAATATTTTTAACTTTATAAGATATATAGATTTTCATTGGCAAAAACGTAAGATTTTTTTAAGTAATTTATATTTATTTACTTTTATTTTTTAATCAAAAATCAAATGCCATTTGTGAAATGCAAAGGGTATCAATAAATACATAAATTTCCAAAAACTTATACTGATTTTTAAAGCTTTTGCTAATATTTTTAATAGTCACTTGAGGAATTTATAAAATATGTTACGTATCGTGATAGAATTTAAAATAGTTCTTATTAATTACGGATTTAAATAAAGAAATCCTATAGAAAAGTTCACTGAAAACACCTCAATATAATACTCTGAAGTGAATTTTCAAAAGAAGAGAGAAAAAAACAAGGGATCAAAAGATCGAAAGATAAAATATATTCCAGACCTAAATTAATTTATCCACTTGTTGTAATTATTAAAATATCATGAAATGGAGGACCCCTTCGTAAGTTTAGAATAATCAGTGATTCTTAAAAAAAATAGTTCTTAAAAAATAATATAATTAATTATAACATAAAAAATAAGATACAGAAAAGTAGAAACATTGAAATACTTTTTTTTTAATTCTTTCATTATTATTTGTGAATTAGTTGTTTCTATTGAATGTAATTCTTTAATAAGAAAAGTAATCGGAAATGGATGAAAAAAACACTATAGCAATTTAAGATGTTCTATCAGCTTTTTAATGTAATGTAGCTAAAAATAGCAGTAATTCTAGGTATTTTTAACATTAAACTTCATAAAAAAAAAGTGTATAATCACAATGATACGCATCAAATAATTTTAATAATGATTATCAATGTTACGAAATTGACGGTATCCCCTCTCCCCCCCCAAAAAAAAAAAAATTTCCTAAAGACATTAAAGCCTACATTCCTTAAAATGTAGCCTTTTTTATTTTTAAAATCATGAAAATAATAAAACCCCAAGTCTCAAGCTTATTTATAATTAACTGAATACAAAAAAGTAGAAATTTTCCATTTTCTGAAGAAAAGAAAAAGTCTGCTTTCCTTTTTTATGTTGTCTAAATCTAATTAATTTTAATCCAATCAAAACCCGCTGAAAAGAGTTAATACATAAGACGATTGATATGCATCGTTGAAACATGATATAAAACCATTGTTTTGGTTCTATTATGGTTATTTGGGAATTTTTATCATCTTCGAAATAAAGGCACAAGTGTCGGTAAAAGTGTTGCACTTTTTTTTTTGCTTGAGTGGAAGGCATGGTGGAAAGGAAATTTACAGAGTAATAGAAATTGACATATTGAAAGATAGGAAATTTTCGGCAAACGACGAGTAGTGCAGATAACTTCGTTAAAGATTAGGTATCAACTTTTTTACTAAAGCAGTTGAAAAACTTTTGTATGGAATACACGAGAAAATACGGTACTTACTTCAACATAAATTATTCCTCAATAGTTTTTCAGTTTTAATTCAAAATTCGTTTTTCAGTTAAGACAAAAAAATCCGAAACAAAATTAAGACCTGGGAAGATTTAAATATTGCCTGTGATTGAGAGCAAAGTAATTTGACGATGGCATTTTGAGAGGCGCCATGATTCATGATGTCCAACGCGATATCATCTCCATCTTCCGTGGAAGGCAACTTGTTTTCTGTGACCTTCCCAATCGTCCAATTTAGCTGAAGAGATTTAATGCAGCCAACTCAAGATTTAGTGTCAGTTTACTTCGGAAAGTGAGTCTAGTGATTAAGTAATGTTTCAAAATCATTACTTAAAAAAAAATAAACATGCATACACTTCATCTAAACTAAGTTCTCTACCTCTTCTTTATCTACAATCTAACTTCATTTAAATTTATCTTTCTTTCATTTTTTTGTAAATTAAGACCTTTTTTTTCTTTAAATATGAAGGTATAAAATTAAGATATTTAAATTTATTTTTTATTTCTTAGTCTAGAAAAACTTTTTTTTTCCGTCAAATACTTTTTTTTTATTTACAGTTTTTATAATTTTTACCTTTGACGTTTACAGTTTTTGTTGAAAATTATATCTGTTAGAGGACTATATCTGCATTATTATTTGTTAGAGGACTAATTATTATTTTATTTTTATTCTTTTTTAAATAATATAAATAAATAGAAAATATACTATTTATGAAAGCAAAATTTAACGTCCACAATAATTCATTAATCAAGAAAAAATCACAACTGGACAGTAAATATGCCTTCGTACATTGAGCCAACATTAACGGGAACCCTGAACAGCTGTTTCATCCTTATTAGGAATCATCAGCAGGATTTACCTAGGACAAGGGATTAATACTGTGAATTTCACAGGATTATTTTTTAATTGTTTGTTTGTTTGTTTTTTATCTCGGCAGCCCATTCCCGGGATCGTGAATGCTTCACTTAGCTTTCGCGCAGACTGAGTCAAACATCAAGGGTAAATTCTGCTGATGATTCCTAATAAGGATGAAAAAGCTGTTCAAGGATTCCCGTTGATGTTGGCTTAGTGTGCGAAGGCATATTTACTGTCCAGTTGTGATTTTTTTCTTGATTTACAATTTTATTTCAACAAACTTGAATTTTCGGATTACTTTTCTATAATCATAATAATATAACACTATAACTATAATATAACTATAATTTGTTACAAAAACAGTTTGATACATAAATTCAGTTGAGTAATCATTGTTTGATATTGTTATGATCTTTGCCCTCATCAGATGTAAAATAACTTAGAGATAGATGAATAGAAAGATGTCAATCTATAAAATCCCCTTTTAAAACTATAACATGGCGTATTGTAAAAAATGTTAATGTCAAAACTTTCATTGAAAAAAAAAAAAATCATTGCTTATTCAAATAGCATAGCTTCTGCGAATTAAGTAACATATTAGGGTAAAAAAAAATAACGCAGACTATTTGGTGATCATAAATTGCTGATTTACACAAGGAAAGTTCTTATTTTACTGAAACTATCATTACAAGTCAAACGATCGAAAGAGATCTAAATAACTTAACCAGCTAAACAGTGCTTGACAAATAAATCCGAAAAATTCAATTTATCTTTAAGAAATGGATTAGATTAGATTACCGTAAAAAACACTTAGCAATTCTGATGTAAATGCAGATTATGCAAATTATCATCTTGGAAATAAAGGTTCCTTTGCACAAGTGTCGGTAAACTTATTTTCTTTTTTTTTTTTTGGCTAGTGTGGAAAGCATGGTTGAATGGAAACTTACAGTGGAATAGAAATAAAGCTACCAACCTATAGAAAGATGGGAATTTACGGCTAGCGGCGAGTAGGGTAGTGCAGTTGTAAAACCTTTTGTATAGAATACACGAGAAAATACGGACATCTTAAGACATATAAAAGAATAGACAAGTATTATTATGTAAGACAGAAATATACATCATAGTAAAGTTCTCGTCGTCACAGCTGCTTCTCATTTAAAGCTTATATGATACATATAGTCTTGACAATTTATTTATGTAGATATTTGTTTTACAGTCAATGCAATAAATTGAAAATATAAATTGAAGTTGCAATTCTGTATTTAAGTGGAGTGCATTATTAAATTTTTATTTGCTTCAATAACTTTTTTAATTAATTCAAACAATTAAATTTGATTTCATAAGGTGGATGGTATAAGTTAAATCAAAAAAATATTTTTGGATTTCTTTTTTCTTCTTTTTCCTAGACGAGACACGCAGTAATTTGAAAATAGCAACATAAAGAGTTCTTTAAAGATATTAGAGTAGATATCAATTGTCTTTTATCTCATTAGAAGTTATCTCATTAAGCATATCACAATGTTGATCTATTTAAAGTATAAAACTTAAGTTTCCTTCTTTTATTTTACCACTGCAGTGAATTAAAATTAATTTTAATTTTAAACAATATAATTCTGAATTTCTTATTGAGATTTATGATAATGTCCTTTACAAGGGTATTGATGATTCAACAGAAAGTATTTGTCAAAGAGTCAACATAGGATCATCGGAAGCGCACCTCAGAAGAAAAAATGAACAATAAAAAAAAAACTAACTAATGAAAAATTAGAGAAAAAATTCATGTGCCAGCCGTTCGCCGGCCTCAATGATTTTTTTTAAAGCATAAAAAATTCAAACTGCGCATTTGAATTATTACGGCGACCTTGTTGTTTACTGGTGACTACTCCTGGCTGATGATTGCTAAAGAGCGTGAAACAGCTGTTCCAGGATGTCACTTGGTAAACAATTTGGTCTCTCCCATTGTTGAGCCAACATACTCTTTTCTTTTCGAGTTTTCTTTTGGAACTATACAGATACTTGGGTTTTTTTTTTTTTTTGCGTAAATTTCAAAGCATGAAATTGGAACTGATTTAAACTTTCATGTAGAATACCTGTAACTTATCTGTAACTTATAGATTCATTGCTGAAATCAAATCATAGCCAAATATAGAAAAACAAATTCTCGAGGGATTCACTTGAAGGCCCACTGATGGAGTCCTGGTCCATTGTGGAAGTGAGGCTATTAAACTCCTTTGGCGGAGGTGGAGCCACTTGAACCAGATAAAAATCTCGATTGATCATGATATTCCCATTAGATATGTAGTATGGACAGGTGGCTGCACGTTATATTTAGCTGGCAGCGAAAGCATCATTAAGAAAGCCAATTCAGACACTTTGGAGATCAAATTACTCGTATTCAGTGGGCGCTGATTAGTTGTCAATCAAAGCAAGGAATTACAATACGAAAAAAAAAGGCTTAAAAGGTCAATGAAAAGTAACCTAATAATAATAATAATGCAAAATTATTAATTCTCAATTTCGTACGCCTTTTAATCTTAGGTTTCGACTGATCAGATAGTTAAGATATTATTGAATACTTCGAAACAATAGTTAATTTTAATAATTACTTAGATTACTTTAAAATATTCTTAAAGACCTAACATTTTGAGAATTACTTCACTATCACGACAAATTAATTAAACGAAGTTGACTGTTTTGTTTTGTTTTGAAAATCACTTCAATTAACCTCTACTATTAAGAAAAAAGATATTTTTTTTATATACATTAAGATATTAAGTTCTTATAGGATCTAGCTTTCATTAGCATATGACAAAAATCCTTAGAAAATTTTAAAAAATAAATAAAAATAAATCTTTGGAACTTAACGGAATACTTAAATTTTGACGGTGTTTCAATTTTAATTTTTTCTTAACTGACATCCTTTTTCTGAAAAAAATAATTTATAAAAAGAAAATGTGTTCCTCTTCTTTGGAATTAAGATAAAAGATATAAATGTATGAAAACAATATTAAAAATGAACATAAAACGAAATCTTTCTTTTCTTTTATTTTTTTGAGAGATGAATTTTTACAATTTTTTTATTAAATCATTTTGCATTCACAAATCGTCTGTAGGAAGTAGATCATAAGAATTGGAATAAAGAAAGAAGATTGAAATATTGATGGATTCTTTCAGAGCAGAGGAAATTCAAGACATTATTAATTTTTACTTTTCTTTAGCAACATTGCACACAAAGTGTAAAAGTATAAAAGAAAGGAGGAGGATTTTTTAAGAAGGTTCTGTCCGTCCGTCCTTCGCCAGCTCTACAGCCCAAACCATAAGTTATAAAGACAGAAACGATATCTTATTTGAAGCTTATTTGGCAGAGGTGGGAAAAAATACTAGTTCCGGTCTGTGGTCACTTCCTGTCTTACAGCCTGTGGTCGAAAACGAAACATGTAGGATGTCGTGTTCAATGTGAAACCGGTTTTTGCTTTGTTTAATAGATAGCAATTCCACGACTCGTTATTTTTATTTCACTCCGTGCTTCCTCAGACGACACTTTAAACCGAATGTAAAAAGTAACAATAAAATCAATGTAGCTTTTCAAATTGAAAGAACTATATTTTCTTCGCCCTGCACAAAATTACAGTTTTCTTCCTGAGTCTCTTTATGTACGAGATCAAATCGACTCCATCTCTAGTCTCAATCACTCAAAGTGATTCCTTCAGATGTATTCCAAACACAGAAGGATAGAGTCGGAGTGCAGAGAATGCACGTGAACAGATCACTTCGTAAAGAGACCATAATGTAGAAAAAATTATGAAGTTATCTTTGAAACTATGACTGCAGAACATACATACAACACAGGGAAAAGAAAAGAACTCCAATGATCTCCAATGAACTCCAATTTTGTTTTATTTATATAAGTTTTTAATAAATCTAGCTACAGAAATTGATTGTAAAATAGTTTTTAAACAACTGTAGCATTAAAAAATATAAAAGTTCTAATGATCTGTTCTATTTATGGAAAAAGTGAACAATTATTCGAACTAATAAATAAAAAAAGTTTTATTAAAAAGAAAATAATAAAAGAAGTTCTTTTAAGATTTTAGGATCCATTATTTATATGAATCGTTCATTTGTTCAATTCATTTTATGAAGTTTTACATAATAATCATCGCCTCCAATGAAAATGGGTTATTAAGCAAAATCTAAAATATGGATATTTAAACAAAAACTTATAATTAAAAATATGGATATTGACAAAAAACAATAAATGAGACTTTTGTTTTTGGAAAGTTATTTCAAATAGCAATTTGAAGAATTAGTATCAATTCTAAATCTTATAATAAGCATTTCACTTTTAACCTTCAGCATAATTCGGAATTATTTTATAAACTATAAATTGAAGATTCACACCCTATAAACTATACAAAGACTTTTTTATATACAAAATATACTTATAAAAAAATAAAGATAAGCTTCACACAAAAATTGTAAACGAATAAAAAAATAGTGGTATAAAATATTACTCCTAAATTTTACAGATTAAAATTTATATTTACAACTTTAGAAATAGATATTTTCTTTGAGACTTTAAGATTGAACTTTTTTTTTTTTTGCTTACAGATTGCAACTAACCATTCTGGGAAGAAAAGGAACGTAATTGTAGCCAGTCAACTCAAGTCGTGTTCTCCCACGCACCAATAAGGTTCAGGATATGGCACTATAAAAAAAAAATGCCTACATGGAGTTTATTCGAAGATTTGACATTTCTTCGTGATGTTGGTGATTCTGGTGCCAGTGTTATAACCAGCTATTACGTGGGCCATTCCGGAGTCTTTTCCAGAGACATACCAATTGTACGAGGATGATCGATGCTTCTTCCTGGTCGAGAGATGGGAGCCGTGAGCAGGAAATAAATCCCTACAGGAAAATCCTCTCATAAACGACAACGCAACTGACATATTGTTGATTCGCGAGATTTATTCGCGTGTTTCATGGTTAGCCTCAGTGTGCACTCTTGCAAGGAGAGGAATTTAGAGTTGACCATTGGAGGTTAACATTGTTGAATTTTAAACTTTGAAGGTCTCATACAATATAGGATTTAACAATGGAGCATGTTGATATGAAAAAACTTCAAGCAATTAATTTTGATTATTTATACTTAAATGAGTGGTGCTTTCAATAAGGCTTAAATTAAACAGTATATGTAACGTCACTGATTACAAAGCAAGACTAAAAAGTTCCAAATTGTAAAGTTGGAAAAGAGTTATTAAACCAACATATTTAAATAAAGAGATTATTAAATTGACATCGTGCACAAATTTTTATTATAAAAAAAATTATATAAAACGAAATATATATATAGAATCTTTATTTAATCTTTGCAAGAAAAGTTTAATAAGAAACCCATACAAAAAGCAGCTTTCTGAATATTTTTCTGAATATTTCTTTATCACGCTTATATTTGACCCTGCAGTGATAAACGCTATATTAAAAAAAACGTTATTTCATAAACTATAAATGTTAATGTGCTTTTGTAAGATTTATTGATCTTTTTTTTTTAAAAAAAAACATCGTTTTGCAGTTATTATTCTTAAAGTAACATTATTTAATGAAGGATGACTAGATATTCGAACAGAAACTTAAAAATCTTAAAAATCTTAATCTTAGGATCTTTCTAATAGAATCAAAGTTTTGAGTAACGTTTAATCTACCTTATAAATTCTGCTGAAAAATGCAAATACTTCTTCAACTACTGTTAAGTTATTCCGGAAAAGTCTTACGTATGCGATCCCATGTCTAGATAAGAAATTATCTTTTTTCTTCTCTTTTCCTTTTTTTTCATAGATCTAAGGAAGTGATGCCAACGTTGGCCGCGATTTCTCATAAAAACTGACGGAATCTTGTGAATTTCAAGAGGAATTACCAACGAGGCTGAGATGAGGAGGAGAACAAGGAACCTGCGTGGAGAGAAGGACAGAAGGAATCCGGTCCAGAGCCTTTCTCAATGCGGAACCTGATAAAGTGCGTTTCGAGATGGCTTATCTCTCGACAATAATAAGATTGCCAAGCAAAGAGGGTAACGAAGCGGATTGTGATGGTTCGACATCCCTTTCCTCTTTCTTAGACCAACTATTGTAGGAGTTTATTTATGCGTTTCTCAGCGGCCTCGAGATCTTAGAACGATTGTGTAAAAACTGGAAGCAGAAGAAGATATTTTCAGAGGCATTCTTGTGCTTCCAAAAATGAACTTTTCACAGAGAGAGAAGCTTACAGTTTGCTCTAGATTCCTTAGAAGAGTAGGTGTTTAAAAAAAAAATCACGTTTATCTTCATAATCATGGCGATTCTTTAGATTTAAAATCTCGGTAACTAAATACAAAAAGAACATAGTTCATAGATACACTACCCTGAAATAGAAATAAATATCAAAATAAGTTAGATTGATATCTGAAGATTTACATTTTCGATTGTTCTCTAATGAACGGGTGAAGTAAAATTTCCTTTACTGAAAAAGTCGACAAAAATAATAGTAATTCACGTAGGAAGGATTTTAAATCGTTTTCTTTTAACTTCAAACGTGACTTTCTCTTAGAGATTCCTAAGATACAGTTTCACAAGAAAAAGCAACACGCATATAACAAACAGTCAGCTTTTAAGCAAAGTTTTGAAACTGCAATAACCGCTCCGAATTATTGCTTGAATTAAATTTTGAAAATTTTTTTACTTGTATGCTATTTTTTTTCCGTCTGTTTAAAAGTACGACTTCAACATTTTCCGGTAGCGAAGTAGCCTAGTTCCTATTTTTTTTTTTTTTTTTTGCAGGTAATTGTGTGTAATTTTGCATAAATTAGAAAATTTGCATTTAAATT
>JAFIDM010012231.1:155958935-155986042 GCA_023159025.1 Thereuonema tuberculata
CTTCTTCTTCTTGAGGGGTTCTAAATATAAGCTTAATGATTCTAGTTGCACTCGAAGTGTTCATTTTCATAAAAGCTGAACTTAATGGCTCGTAAACGAGGAAGTTCTGATTTCTGCACAGCAGCAGCGCTTACTACACGGCACTGTTTCTCCTGAGGTGCGTCGTCCCCCCAGTCACAAATGATGGACGCCGTTGGATCCTGCTGCTTACTTCACGCCTCTGGGGTTTTTGTCAAGACTGCGACTTTTGAAATATGTCCACCATTTATAAAAGAAGAAAATGAGAATAAAAAGCACTGCCGAGAAAACATGCAGGCGGATTATATCTAGAGGTACTGAATCAAAAATTTTTTTTCTTGACTTTGTGATTAGAGTGACAGAAGAATTTAGGTCCATTATCATTAGTTATTTTTAATTTAAAATTAATTTAAAAATTAATTGAAAGTTTTCTCCTACTTAAGAACAATTTAATAAACAACAGTGCACAGTTATCCAAGTGCTTTACGGTGTTTATAAAGTTCAAGCCCCGACAAATTCTTTTAAACAAATGTGTTGACAAGCGATTTCTCAATATAACTATTAATGATTTAGTCTAAACGGAAATCATCAGCTGCAATTATTTTCAGTGATTAATCGAGACCGGAGCATTCACCAATGATTGGTCGTAGCTGCTAATCATCATTAAATCTGAATCAATCATAAGAAGACAGTTCTCATTTTCTTAATGACATTTTATTATATCTGTCAAATATATGTAAGTTACTCATCTTGCTTTTAACATCTTTAGCTGAATGGTGAAGTCCTAATTTATTTCAAAACTATGTGATGTAAGATTATTTAAGAAATACAAAAGCGTTATCCAAGTCTATTAACTATGTATTTCAATGGTAAAACCGAAAATTGAAGAAAAACACAAAATTAAAAACATTTACTTTTGCTTAAGTTCATAAATTAGCATTCTCTCATCATATTTCAATTTAGTTCAGTAAAACATAGTTATGCGGAAACAATATTTGTTTTCTAAAAAGATGGAAAATTAAATAAATAAATAAATAAATAAATAAATAATATAAATTATTTTTAACATATAATTAACTTTTTCAATTTCCAACTTGAAGAATAACTAACCTCAACGAAGCCTTGATTTATTTTTTCCCTGATATATAAATTAAAATGAAATTAAATGCAACGATGGTGATAGCATTTAAAATATATCAGATGCTGTATATGAAACGAGAATGATCTGAAGCTATTTAACTTTTTTGCTTTGGAACATAGGCCTACATAAAAATTAAAATATACATAAATTAAAAAAATAAACGTTTAAAAACAAAAATAAAATAAATTAAATTACCGCATTTGCCAGCGTTTAAGACGCACCGTTTCAGAGGCTTTCTTTGAGGAAAAAAAAAATATTATATTGAAAAACATAAAAATATGCATTCACCGAATAAGATGCTCTCATTTTTTTTTTTAGAGAATTTTTAGGAAGAAAAAAAGTATTTTACACTCTGGCAAATACTATATATAAACAAATTAAATAAAAGTCTATCTGTAATGTTTGAAATTTATCAATCTCTTTGGATGATTTATGTATTTTTTATTTTTAAAGTTCAAAGTTCTCGAATCCTATTTCTAAGAATTCGTATAAAAGTTTGATGTAATATCTAATAAGGGTTTTTGTTTATAAAGTTTTTCTATAATGCATTGCGGTGTACCCTTGAAAATAAAAATCGTAATTTCTTTAGTACTGAGTTACATTCTAAAGTTGGAAGAATGAAGAGAAGAGAAAAAAGGTGAACCTGTCATTCTTCGGATCCACCACGCTCTGTAATTTAAAATGACATTGACAGGTAATTATTTAGCATGTCATTGTTCTAACCGTATTTATTTTGTCAATTGATTATTGGTTTAAACATTGTAATTGAAGTTTTGTCCCCTCAAGCAAAATCCTTGTCTTTTAAAATTTATTTTGTTCTTTTCATCAAAACAGACAGTTTGAGAAAAATAATGAATTTCAAAGGCACATTTTTTTACGCAACTTTTAAAACTAATTTACTTTATGTCTTTTCCCCTTTTTTTTACATATATTTATTTACATTTTGATTGTCCCATTAAAGGATTAAAGTTACAGCATTTTCTTAAAGTAGCAAAATATATATTTCACAAATATAAGTGCTTCATCTGAGCATTTATTTAAGTTTTTAGATTTTTTTTGCTGTGAAGATTATAGCCTAAATCAGATTCTCAGTAGAAATTCAGTTGATTTAAGATATGTAGCTTAAAGACTTAAAACAAAAAGCAAATATTAGTGATGACAGTCTTTTGTAATTTTAAATGAATATTTTTGTTTAGACCCAGTTCTTCTATGCTTCTATGCAATGTATGACTCCAGTTGATAAAATAATAATTGGTATTCTTTTTACTGTAATCTGATGCCACATTTCTTTGATTTCTTCGGAGAGTTGTAAATACTTTTGAGTTTTTTCAGAATGCTTTCCATCTACTTTAGAAGTGTTAGGGATAGGTATACAGGTAACCCCCGTTGATTGCGACCCTGGCGAGTGCGAATACGTTATATTGCAATCTTTTTTGAAAAAAAAAAATAAAAAAAAATGGCGTTTTTGTTGCTTTTATGTAGAAATCATATTATCAGAAATTATAAACCGTTTTCGTGCTACTTGTCTAGACGATAATATGTGCTTAGGCACGTATTCAATCCGCGATACATTTTTTGATCTAATTCATCGAAAAGGCTCTTTCTCTTCACAATCAATGTATGGAGTTGTTAGAAGAAAATGACGAAGATTACGAGCAAATAAGGGCTGCAAAGCATGGTTGTGACGGATTATTTGAAGGTTATCGAAAAAAACATTTATTTTCATATTAATAATGTTTATTTTATCAATAAAGTGTTTTTTTCATACTCTAAAATGATTTTTTTTAATCCCCCGTTGATTGCGAAATTTCGCTCATTGCGACCTTCTCTGGAACATTATACTTCGCAATCAACGGGGGTTACCTGTATCTATAAGATACATTGTTTTGTTTGATTTGAGACTGATTGTAATATCAAGTCTATTTGTGGTATTGTCCTGTCCGTTATTGTATCTCTATTCCATTATTATTATTATTATAGTTGGAAATTGAAATCTTTTTTAGCTATTTATTTATTTATATTAATTAGTTTTAATTAATTAATCGTGCAATAGTCTTGAAAAAATGTTAATAAATAAATATATTTAACAAATTTTAGATCAACCTTACCAAGTAAACAGCCGTTATTGTAGGAGACAAATGAAACAACAGCACAAAACAAATTAGAGCCTATTCTAATTTTATAAAGAATCGATCTTTTTCAACCGAGATAAGGTTACTACAAAAAAAAAAGCCTCAATGTAGCAACGACGCTCCTTAATGAATCATTAAGGAGACAGCGCTTGAACTTCCAGAATTTCTCTTTTCTTTCTTTCTTTCTTTCTTTTTTTTTCTTTTTCTTTAACTGAACTAATTGTCTTCTCTACAAAATTGCAGCTTAACTTGAGTCCTCACAATGTTTCACTTTGTAAAAGACAATTTAGGGAGTTAAACCTTCTTAATATGTTGGAATGATTGAAAATAATATTTCTTAAGTATAAAAAATAAAAGAAAAAGCAAAACGATTTTAAGTAGAAATTTTTTTTAAGAACTGAAGTTAAAAGACCTTTCCTTTTAGATGGTAATAAAAAATAATGAAGAAAGTGTATATTTTTTATTAAGAAAACTTAAAAACTTATTCTATTAAATGAATTATGAAATTAATTTAATTTAGAATAAGAGTTTCTACGTATTATGCAAATTATAATTTTTAATATTATGTTATTAAATCCTATTACATTACGTAATTTTTATATTAATAAATATAGTATGTGATAGAATTCAATTCCGTTAATTCAAGATTAAGATGCAATATTTTATTATCAGGATTAAATAGTTAAAAGATCCCAACACTTAATTAAATTTGATTCCCAAATCAAAATTAATTAAGTTTAGGTTATGAAATTTCCATAATTAAAAATAAAATTAATGAAACATGTTACTTATGGTCGACCTGTGAAATTAATCATTAAAAGTAAAATAAACCATTTGTATAATACTAAGACAGATTATCTAGTTATTAAGCTCACGTCCGCTAAGATCAGTAACTTGTGAATATCATATCAGTCGTAATGGAGGCATATAATCCTCTATTGGAATCTCTAAAATTTAAGAAAATTAAATTACTATCAGGCTAAAGGAACTAATTCATAAAGTCAACTTATTTTAGTTTGATAAAAAAAAAGCTATTAATAATACGACTGCTATTTTGTACAATCTTATAATAGTACGATACCATCTACAATTTGAATGGAACTTAGAAGACATCATGAGTTTTTTTTGATTGCTAACAATCAAAGTAATTTTTCACCATAATTGTATTAAATTAATTTGTAGAAGAAGATAAGTCAATATCTCTATAAATGAGTTAATTATAATAAATTACAATAATATTTTATAAATAACCTCGTGTCTCGCCGACCATAGAATTAACTGCAATATTTTGTAGTGATTTCAATTAAAATAAATCAATATACAGTAAAAATATTTTTTGAAAGTCTTTACGGAAGGCTATAAAGTATAAAATATGAATATTTATTAAATTAATTTACAAAACACTTAAGCTGCAAAGTCAGTGAGTACTTTATTGGTGTTGTTAATTCATGTGATGCTAAATAAAAGCTACTTTTATAAGCGTTCGGCAACGTCCTACGATGTACGTCGATGACTATAGGCTTGTTCGCACTATAGCGTCAAAGTTGTGTTTGCGTAAACGTCTTGTAACCGTCAGCGTCAAAATCAGAGCGCACTTTAACTTTAACTTGCGTTCGCAAGTTAACGTCAAGCGGAAACGGAAGTAGACCGAAAGAGGAAACGGAAATGCTTCTACGTCATTATGGCGGCATTTCCATTGTTCAAAATGCAGCATCTCCACGAAGATCAGAGAGTTTTCATGGCCATGCATTTAATTAAGTAATTAAATTTAAGTAATTAATCACAGACAAAACATACTTCACATAGTAAATATTGATTATTACCAGGCATTTCCAATGTGTGGGCTATCATTTCCCAGTACTGCTCTTTTTTCGTTTTCATCATGTACGATTTTGATGCAGAATCGTACAAATTGGGGTACTTCTCCACCTCCTCAATTAATCGAAGATCCATATCCATGTTGTTGTCGAAAAAAAAATACGATGTGAAATTATTGAAAATAATTTTACACAAAAACACGAGAGAAGAACGAGTGTAACTGGCTGGCGATCACAATTGCTAATATTCCGTTTTCCCGGCAAAATTTGTATCAATGCCCTCGGATTGGCTGTTGATTAACACACACACTCCGATTGGCTACCGCTACCTTTGATGTTGATTTATATGCAAAATCTCTTTACAAAGGTGAGATCTGCACATTCTGACGCATAACATTAATTTATTTCAGTAAAAATATTGTTTATTTTCGAAAATTAATCTCCTCAATGTGATATTTAATTCGTAATAACCTTCGATCCCAACGAAGCGGTGAAGAAAATGGCGTCAGAGAACTTGCTTTCGATCTTCAAAAGTTGTAGGAATACGTCAGTGCTCTGTGATTGGATGTTGCTCACACACAAGATCTGATTGGCTGGCTTTACGTCGGAGGAGACGCAGATGTTCGCTGATTTCAAGATATAAGTTTGGCCTTAAACTGAGACGCAAAAGCAATTATCTTACATAAACTTAACGTTTGACGCAGCAAAACGCTATAGTGCGAACAAGCCTTAATCCAGCCCAATGTGTTTAGTTTGAGAGAGAAAAAAAATCATGAAAATTCACCAAAGAATTACAAGAGAGTTAGTTTATCATCTTACTCTCGTTCGGCTAAGGTTCTTTCATGTAGCGAACACAGAAGTAATTTATCAGAATTCAAGTAGAGGGTTTCGTGAGATCAGCTTCTGTTAATAGAAAGATACTTATTCAGTTAGAAGATTTATGTAGTATTTATTAAACGTTTGATAAAAAAAAACCTAATACGACCGTTATTTTGTACAATCTTATGATTGTACGATACCATCTACTACTGGAATGGAACTTAAAAGACATAATGAGCTTCTTTTTTTTTATTGATAACAATTAAAGTTAGTTTTCACCATAAATTAAATTTATTTGTAGAAGATAAGTTAAAATCTCTATAAATGAATTAATTGTGTAATAAATTGTAATAATATTTTTTGGGCAAGCGGCATCTACTTAATTACTAACTGTACAAATTTTGTGTTTTTGTTGCATGATTTTAAAACATTCTTTCACTTCGTCAAAAATGTATCAAAAAAACATTTGCAATAAAAAAAAAAAAAAAATTGTATTAAAATGATATTTCAGAAATTACATTTTTTTATGGCTAAATGTTTTACGAATTAAAATAATAATAATAATAATAATAATAATAATAATAATAACAACCCATTCCTAACTATTCTTCCAAACTTTTTTTTTTTTTTTTTTACACTTGGCAATATGTGCTTTGGTTCTTGACCCGCCATATTATCTTAGCTGGGGAAACCCATGGTTTGAAACTTTTTCGAGATGATAATAATAATAATAATAATAATAATAATAATAAAACTATTAATTCTAAAACTTCGTTATTTCTAAAAATCCGTTTTTCAAAAGGAATTCTGCACAAAAAATGGTGTAGTTTTATAAAATGAGAAAATTTAGTAGAAAATTGAATATTGAATTTTTCTAATATTTTCATTTTATTCCTATGAAAATGACAGTTAGATCACAGACATTGGCTTAACTATTAATTTTGTAAAACCAAAAAAAAATGTTCACAAAACTTCCAGTATGTAAGGTTCTGTATCAACAAGACAAGAATGAATCTTTTAATTCGTACTTCCCTCTCGTCTGTAAAATAGAACATAATTTTTATAATTTAATATAATAAAAGTAACTAAATATAAATTTTTTGACAATCAAATGGTCCAAAAAATTATCTGCAAAAAAAAAAAAAAAAACTACGTGTAAGATATTAAAAGTAAATATTATTTCCAAAGTAGATTTTTATTTTTAATGCCAATATTGTAAAGTCCTTCTTTCAAGCAATCTAACAATGAATTTGATAAAAAACTATTACTAATTAAAACAAATTAATTACTCATGAGACTAATGAAACTATTAGTAATAAAACTACTGAGATCTTGGAAATTCGCTTAATTAACCTAAAATCTGGGTTATTTTTTAAATATCTGTATGTGAAGCGAAGCTATCGAAATTAAGTAAATTTTAAATTTAAATTTTGAAATGAAGTAAAGGAAAGAATTATCCGTCCATCTGTCGATAATTTTTACCTAGATTAGCTTAAGATTTTTTTTTTTTTGAGGGGGCAACTAAATTTTTATTTTTCTGCTACAAGATTAGAACTTCTTATTGCTTTTCACTCAAAATGATTTTTATTATTTTCATTTAATTTTTTTTTTTCCACTAAGCTGTTGCTTGTATTAGATAACTATATTCTCTTGTTAATTTATATATATTGACAAGAAGTAATTTTAACAACTCCTCCAAACTACAATACGACTTTTCAGTAGCTCAAACTTATATAGAAGGCCTGAAATACAGAAAAATTCCACTTTTTTTTTGCTATTGTTGGGTTTTTGAGTCGGTGGCGAGGGGGTGGATATTCTGATAAAGCAAATTATAAACTAATAAAAGTTGAGAACTACCGCCATTGGGATGAGGTTGACAGATAATAGATGGCAATGAACTTTTCATTTTCTTTAATCAATATAGAAGGTGTTCGAACCCATGATGCCCGAGTTCTTCGTTTCGCGGGGTTAATTCAGCTCAGTGAAGCATGAGAGCCCTTCTGTACCACCCACGCGCAATTGTTATCTGCTTGATAGTGGGCAGTGTGTGTTTCAATAAATTAGAAGATAATGGCGCTCTTTCATCGACCAGACAATAGATGGCATTGTGAGCAGTACAAGCTCAGATTTGGAGGAAATTATGTGCCTGCTCCTGCACATATCACGTTGCTTTTATTATGAGTCTGGAGTTTTACATCCCAGTAATGCGCTCACCAGGCATCCTCTGTCGCTTGGGCACTGATCTTAGCAGCCTTTTCTGACATTAACGAGTTTGCCAACGCTATATACATCAGACCTTATTGAGATAGAATCTTCATGGTTGACAGAACGGACAGTTCTATAAAATGAAGAATTTGAACAGAAATGAAAGCAAATAACTTTGGCATCATCTCTTCCATTTCTTCCATTTCTGCATTCGGAAGTCATTTGTTTTAAATTCAATCACTGCAAAAATTTAAAAATTTAAATTTTAAAAACAAAATAAAAAAAGTAACAGAAAATGGTCGTACATTTTTCGTTTTAATTTCTTGAAAGCCTTTTGTTTAGTTGGTTAACAACGACACTTGTATGTTTTAACTTACAAAGAATTTTGGCCAAAAAATTACGAATCTTTAAATTTAATAAAAGTTTATTTTTTGGCGAGTGTGTGTGTATTAGATTAAGTAATAATATAAAGTGATATAAAAAATTCATTTTTGCAGCAATGTAATTGAACGAAAACATACATCAAAGCCACCTAATAACAGTCTACGAAATGTAAATAATAACTTTATCGAAGTACTTAATGATCACTATTATGAGCTAAAGTAAATTCCAGTTTTGGAATATTTGTGTTTTTTCCTTTTAGTAAACTCATCGACTAAGAAGAGAAGGCAATAAAGTATTTTTTTAAAAAATCACTTAAATGTTTCTAAAATATTCTTTTTTAAAACTCGAAATTCAATTTTAAGAACAGATGAATCTAGGGAAAGTTTTTAATAGATTAAATAGAAACTTATGAAAGCAAAAAAACAAAATAGGAAAGTCGTATTTAACACAGCCCTTAAATATGTTAAGCTGCTTTTTTTGTAAATTAATTACGTATTCATCACGTTAATTACGTCTTAGTCAGTGATTTTTTTTTTCCCGTATTGATAAGAACCAATTTCCCCATTCACAGACTGGTTCTGTCAGTTGTTAGTTCGACTGAGACCAATGCATGTTCTGCGCTAACGATGGAGATTTGTCTCCTTCAAGAAGTGTGCGAATCGATGCCGCAAACGAATACAGGTTACTGGAACAAATCTAAATGATGCAGATCGCTTGACCAATGTTGGCAAACGCGCCCTTTGCTCTAACCGTTTTTCAATCATTTTAGAATACCTTCAGTGACGTAATCAGAAAGGCGGATCTCTTGTTACAAGGCCGACGCCTTGCTTAAGTCCAATGAATTTTTGACGTCATTTACAATATTCAATTAAGAGTGGGAGTCTTATTTATAATGGATGATAGCACTTATTTACTTTAGGTTCTCTTAGCAGGTAAATAATTACTCGAAAAACAAATGTATTTTTTTTAACAAATTAGGTAAAATAAATATCCAATGAGTTTAACATATTTATTCTTAGATCTATTGAATGCAAGCTAAGGATTACATTGTAATGGTTCAAGAACTATTTCCTGTATAAAATAGATTTATGAACAGCTATGCTCAAACACAGTCAAGCACATTATTTGTAGTAAACATAAACTCTAAAAATGAAATTTGTTTATTTTATTTATGACAAAGTGAGCACGGTAATCCAGTGGTTAAGGCCCCGGTCTACGGACTGGAGAAGCCCGGCAGTGGTAGGCGATTTTTTTCACGGTTATTTCTCTTCCAGACAGACCTTAGGGTTCACCCAGCCCTCTATCAAAAGGGTACCGGGTTTCTTACTCGAGGTTAAAAGCGGGCGGGCTTGGGCTGACCATCCGATGTAGTCCCATCGCTGTAGAGAACTAGTACAGAATCGCTGGGAGCCTATACTTCCCGCGCACCCAAGGCCCTACAAAGACTAGAATGGTACAGCTTTAATTTTTAACAATAGTTTCTTTAGTTTAAGTTGTTATACTTCAGGATTACTTGAACAAGTAAGTTACTTCAGTTTTTTTTTTTTTTTAATTTCGTTAATTCGTTTATTAAAATCAAAACACTTTATAAACTAATGAACCTTTGTTAGAATTCTAAGGAAATCCTACAGCTTGGCAAAGACTAAATTCCTTCCTAAATTTTGGCAACAAGAATAACGAAGAAGAAAAGAAGAAGCTATTATTCATCTTTTATATTTCACTCATGATAAGATAAGAATTCTTATTAGCAGTGACTTAATAGAAAAAAAAATGCAAGTTGCTGTTTTATAATAATAATTTATAATAATAATAATAATAACCTGGGCTTCCAACAAGCGCGTGTCATTGACAACTCAAACATCAAAAACGCACTCAAGAACAGATACCGTACTTGAGTTCACAACATCCTCAAAACACAACTCAACGCCAGAAATAAAATAAAAGCCATCAACACTTTTGCCATCCCTACACTAACATATTCCTTCGGCATAATTCTATGGACAAACATCGAATTCGAAGCACTACAATGCACAACATGCACTGCATTCGCGAAACACAACATGTACCATCCCAAGTCTGACACGGAAAGGATGACTCTTTCCCGCAAGGAGGGAGGCCGAGGACTCATCAACCTTATTACCCTACACGAAAAACAAGTACACACTCTTAGGGAACGCTTCCACTAAAGAGCACAATACTCCTCACTCACTTAGCCATTGTCAAGGCTGATACACACCTCACAGCCCTGGACCACGAAAACCCCCATCCAACACTCAACACCTCGACTTCCCCACTCACCAGCTGCGTGAATCATGAGCTCGCAACGAACTCCATGGCAGACATCGCCACGAACTCAGTCAGCCTCATGTCGACGCGGAAGCGTCAAACATATGGCTGACGAGTGGTGAGCTGTTTCGGGAGACCGAAAGGTTTCATGATCACGATACAGGACCAAGTCATCCCCACACCCAACTACAAGAAACACACATTCTACATGACGCAAACACGCATGACGACATATGCAGGAAATGCCGTACATATCAAGCTGTCCCCTTCTCTTCCAGATTACCTCCACCGACACAATCAGATAGCGTCGATCGTTCATCAATTATTAAGAAAAATATTAAGAATAATTACTCACTTTGGACCATAAAGTAGTATACACGAGCCCCTACTACAAGTATACACCACAAAGCGTATTAGAGTCACCGTCACATAAGCTGTACTGGAACCGCCCCATTCACACAGACAAAACCATAATCACAACAAACATAACATCACACTTGTTGATAAGGTCAAAAAACAGACCTATCTCGTTGATATTGCAGTGCCTGTCAGCAAGAACATGCAGAAAACTCACGCAGACAAGATCAGTAAATACACCGACCTAGCACACGAGCTCCAGAAGCAGTGGAGGCAGGACCGAGTACGTGTTGTACCCATCGTCCTGTCCACCACTGGTCTGGTGCATCACACATTGCACCACAACCTAAGCTCACTAGGACATAACAAAAACACTTATACACAACTTCAGAAGGTTGTGATACTTAACACAACACGCATAGTTAGGAAATTTATGGACACAACCAAACATGCCTAACCATTCTTGCACACTTTTTACACTTGGCTATATGTGCTTTGCTCCTTGACCTGCCATGTTGTCTTTGCTGCGGAAACCCAAGGTTTGAATCTTTTAAATAATAATAATAGAAACTTTGGTTGATGCATTCGCTTTTTCAGTTCTTCAGCAAAAAATTCTGGAAACTTAACATTTTTATATTGATTCCCATTGACATTACCTAAATTACGTTAACTCTCAGAATATTTTTTTATTCCTATAATTTATATTCAGTTCCTGAAAACAATATTCAATTTCGCTTTCCACATTAATTTTGTGACTTTTATCGTAAAAGTTTTTTTTAGTTTTTTTCATTTTCTCTAGTTTATTATTTTAATTTACTGTATTTATGGCATTATTATAAGTTTATTACGTAATTTTTCAAGTCTTGATTAATACTATATTAATGTATTATAATTTCTAGCATTTTAATTAAATAATTTTACACTAGTATAGTATTGTATAGTATATTATAGTAGAGTAACGATACTACACCATACTACATTGAATAAAAGCACTTGCTTCAATTTCATTCCACTTTTTTTATGAACTTCCTCTTCTTTTGTTTTTTAAAATGAAATAAGGCATCGTGGAATTAACCAGATAAAATTTGCATTAAAACGAGGTCTCAGTCAATAAATTTCGAACTGAGGCCTGACTGTGAAAAAAACATTGATTTACTGAATTTATTTCCTTTCTGGAGCCGCCATTCCTTAGTCGGTGTCTAATTAATGTGAACAATCCATAGAAGGAGAAAGAGAAGTTTGTAGAGAAGAAGAAAAAAAAAAGAAAGAAAGAAAGAAAGAAACCCCGCAAGAATTAAAAAAAAGAAGAAAGAAAGAGAAGGGTACAGTATATTACTCAGCAAGAACTCATTATGCTTTTGTTCATTCTCCTTTGAAACAAAGACGTTCATTTGTCTTGATAGCTTTTTTTTTTTTTTAATGCTTCTGTCATTTCCGTTTTCCAGGAGAATTCAGGAAAGACCGCAGACTTTAATGGGGGAAATGCTCATACGTTTGACCACAAGTGAATTTGATGAATAGGTTCTGTGATATCTTAATGACGACTTAAACACAAGGAATTCCAAATGTCGTTCCTCTGTCTTCCCTCGTCTTCTCTTAAGGACAAAAAAAAAATCTCCATCTGGTCTCTGAAAGAAAATGACATCTCAGAGAAAGTGAATGGAGTAATTACATAGATTCACAGATATGTGATCATTCTCCTCATTTTCGTGGTTCTTTTCATTTCGGCCCATTTAAGTAGCGTAGTCAGATCAATCAGGGATTGACAAAAATAAAAAAGAAAACAATTAGTTGAAACTCTAAATAAATTTACAACATTCTTATGGGAAACATTAAGAAAAAATAGACTGGGAAAATCACCAAATTCTGCCCACTGAAAGTTTGGAACAAATATGTATTTCATTCTAGCATTGCTATTTACCATTTAGCAAGAGCTTCTCTGCAATGATAGACTCATATTCAGAAGGAGGAGAGGGATTATTTATTATTTTTTTTTGATAACATATACAGTGAAACCTCCACTAACTGACACTCCCGAAAAGCGGACACCCCCCAATAGCGGACAATTTTGCAATCCCCAGTCCCTTAATATAGACGTTTTCATGTATTGACCTCCGATTAGCGGACACTCCCAATAACGGACAACATTCTACAGAAAATGAACGATCTTGTGTTGTTTTTCAAAAGCAATAGAATCAGGCTTCAGTAATACATAGCGTCCAGAGGAAATTTTGAAATTATGGATCACGAACTCCAACGAAAACTCCAAACACATCAAAGTTCGGAAACGGAGACAAGTGCGATCGACTCTGTTGTCTTTGATTGGTTTTGCGCTGCACGAGCAAAAACATTCCCATTAGTGGGCCATTATTGCAAGAAAAGGCGTTGGAAGCAAAGTGGACTCTGAAGGCCTCGCAAAGTTAAACAATTTAAATATTCATATTGAGAAACATGTTTTCAATGCAAAAAAGAAATGTCAACCTCTGTTAACTGATTACTTTAGTTAATAAAATTAATTTTCTAATCCATTTGTCTTACTTAAAATAATGACAAAATTAATACTGCAATTAATTTTGTCATTATTTTAAGTAAGACTAATGGATTAGCATTCATTTAAAAAGGAAAATAGTAAACAGTTTGCAATTCTTCATATTTTCTCATAGGGCAATGTTAATTGTAGAAATTTAAGATTGTACTAATTTTTCATTAAATGACATGCTGTAAGCTAAAAAATGAAAAAAAGATAGTCCTCCCCAATAGCGGACACCTCCCAATAACGGACGAAACTTCCTGTCCCGTGACTGTCCGCTATTCGGAGGTTTCACTGTATTAAGAAAATTTGCTGACAGTTTATTATCATAAAAAAAAGTGCGAGAAGTGCGACTAAACTCCGATATACTTTTTTTTGTTTTTGTTTTAACCGTGATACGACTACTTCCAATTTCGAACTACAGGAATGATGTTAACCTGAAACAACGAAATAGTAACAAATAAAAATACCTAAAAATATGAATTGTGAAAATTTGTTTTCAGGATAGAGTCCTTTGCTTCGTTTCAGCTATAATAATTTATTTTAAGAAATGAAAGAGTTTAATGAATTATAGCCAATGGTATAGGATTGTGGGGCTGAGGGTAAGGGTAGTTGTTCCGATTCATGACTTAGGAATGGGGGAGTGGAACTCCCCATGCGAATGCTACTCGAAATGTGGAGTGGAGACAAGGTATCCTTAGGTTAGTTATGCTTCCCAGGATAAAAGCCCTGAGTAAAACAAGCCATGAAGTAATTCATTGATAAATTCATTAATCTTTTTATCAAGTACAAATACATTATTACTTTATAAAAAAGTAAAAAAAAAAAAAAAAATCACACACACAATGGAAATAAGTAATGCAAAAATTGAACTAGCAAATACAAAAATAATAGATAAAATCGATGATTGGAATCCAAATAGTAAATATAAAAATATACTATTTCTGAATATTAGAAGTTTAAGATCGAATTTCCAATATTTGTTGGCAAACATTCAGTTCAAAATAATGTATACAGATATAATAATTTTAGTGGAGGTCAATATCAAAGAGGAGGAAATTTTTTTATTCAACATTAATGGATATAAAAAAGCCTATAAATTGAGAAGAAATTCTAGAGGTGGGGGAATCATAATTTTCTACCGTGAAAATTACAATGTCCTAGTAAACAGTGAAGATGCTATAACTCATGAAAATTTAATCTATACATTTAATAAAACATCATTCCTATTGAAAGAACTAGCAATTTACATTATATATAAACCTTCACATACAGACAAGAAAATATTTATTAAAGAATTAAAAGAAAACATAGTAAAAATACAGAAAAAAATAAAAAAAAATTTAATTTGTATTGGAGATACAAACATAAACATTGGAGAAAAAATTGTTAACAAAACAAGTGTAAAGTATGTAAATATGTTCTATAATCTGGAATTTCTAAATCATATATATAAAACAACAAGATCAGCTAAAACAACTATTTCAGAAACTAAAACTTGCATTGATCATTGTTTTTCGAACACAGAATCTTTTGCCATTAATGCCAATATTTTACAATGGGATATCTCAGATCATTATAGCATCTTGATTGAAATTGAAAAAACAGAATTTCAATTACCTGAAAAAGAAAATATTAACTATGAAAAACAAAATAATTTTTAAATAGATATTGAATTCTTAAATGAAGGATTAATATTATTAACAGATGAAATAAAAAGGAATAAAGTAGAAGATCCAAACAAAATTATTAGTAAATTGAATAAACTAATAAAAAAAGCAAAACAAAAGGTCAAAAATAAAAGAATTAATGAAAAAAGTAAAAGTGACCCAAATGAGAGACAAAATCTAAAATATAAAAAAGAATGGATGAATTCTCAAATATTAAAATATATAGAAGAAAAAAATAATTTATATAAAAAATATATAAAAAACAAAACAAATACAAAATTAGAAAAGGAATACAAAACAAAAAGAAACTGGTTGAAAAATCAAATTAACAAACAAAAGAATAAATATTTCAGGAAAATTATAAAAGATGATCCAAATGCCAACTCAAATGTTTGGAAAATTTTAAATAAAAATATAATTGGAAGACATAACAAAATTAAGACTTCCGGTTACTCAAACTTATTGGAAAATTATGATATTAAAATATTGTTTAATGAACTTAGTAAAAATTTTACTCAGAATATAAACACTAATAAAAAAAGTAACAGAAATAAAATAATGACGAATGATGTAAAACCGGCAACTGAACTGAACTCCATGGTATTAGCATTTCCTAATAAAAATGATATAATGGAAGTAATAAAAAATCAAAAAACAAAATATTCATATGAACCTGATTTTATAAATACGAATGATATTAAAAAAATAAAAGAAAATATTTCTGAATTTTTGGTTGAATTGTTTAAAAAGATTTATTATGTATGCATATATCCTGATTCATGGAAAATATCATACACAATTCCAGTATATAAGGGAGGAAATCATAATGAACTAAATAATTACAGGCCCATTGCATTAATTTCAAATATTTCAAAGATTATTGAAAGTTATATATCTAAAAACATGTACAACTTCATAAGCAGCAAGAAACTTTTAAATAGTAACCAATTTGCATATCAGAAAGATAAAAGTACTATACATCTATTGAATAAAGTAAACGAATATATAAATAAATCTTTAAACAGTGGAAAAATAATTTATATAGCATACATTGACTTCAGGAAGGCGTTTGATTCAATTAATCACAAAATTCTACTTCAAAAAATCAATCAAATGGGAATAAGAGGAAATATTTATAAAATTATTGAAAATTATTTGAAAAAAAGGAAATTTAAAATTAAAATTGGAAATAATGTCAGTCGATTATATAATTCAAAAAGAGGGATCCCCCAAGGTTCAAACTTGGGACCTCTCTTATTTAATATATATATAAATTCTGTAAGTAACAATATACAAAATTCAAGTATTTTCCTCTATGCTGATGATGTCATTCTGATTGCTACTGACGTAAACCAAACTCAAGCACATCAAAATTTGCAGACAGACCTAAATAATATAAATAAATGGGCAATCTCAAATAAAATGACAATAAATGGAAATAAAACCAAGATAATGATAATAAAAAATAAAAATAAAAAAATAAACAACAATTTAATAATTAGATTACACGACATTGAATGTTCAAATATCAATCAAACAAATGATGATATCATGACTACATGTAGTTGCAAAAAAATTGAAACAATTTTAACCTATAAATACCTAGGAATATATATATAGACAACAAGTTCTCTTGGAATAGACATTATGAGTACGTAATTAGAAAGTTAAATTCATATTCATTTCTATTTTACCATATTAAAAATACATTCCCATTTAAGCAAAAACTCATAATCTACAAGTCTCTTGTAGATTCACTATTAAATTATGGACTAGAATGTTGGGTTTACATTAATAAACAACAAATAAAAAGTATTAATAAACTAACTATGAAAATATTTAATAATGTTTATACTAATTTTAAACAAAAACCAAAAAAGGAACAATTAAGAATAAGAAAAAAATATATAATATTAAAAATAAATGAAAAATTTGTATACAAAATCTTGATCAAGAATTACTATGATGTAAGTAGAGAAAGGAATTCTCAACAATTGGAATTAAAAACTAGATAATTTAAATTGATATTAATAAACTAGATTATTAATAACTAGATATTTAAATTGATATTTAAATTGATATTGATATTACATTTTTGAAATTGAAAATATTAAAAATAACTTCGGATGTAGATTAATAAATTGGGTGAAATACAAAATTTTTAGTCAACTAAATACTAATCTAAATGAAACTATAACATTTAAACAAATAAAACAGCAACTAATGTCTGATGTTGTGGATGGGAAAATTATTTATTAAGAACCAAATATATTTTATATTTAAATTGATTAACTATTTGTTATATTAATAACTATTAATTTTAATTTTAGGATAAATAGATTAAACTTCTCGGTCCTATACCACAGGTATGCAGTTTTATAAGCATACCTAATGGGACTGATAAACATTAAAAAAAAAATAAAAAAAATAAAAAATAAAATTCATATGTTGCAAATATGTCTTCAATTTGAAATTTCGTATCTTTAATTTTAAAATAAATTTATGTTTTCCTTTATAAGAAAATAAGAAATTACTCATGAAAAGAAAGAAAAGAGAATAGAAATTTATACAACTTTTTGAAAAACTGACGTTCCTTTTTCTGTCTTCACAACCTTAAATATCCTAAAAGAAAATAGACTGAAAAGTAAATAAAATAGTTTATTTATTTAATTTCATTTACTTTTAAGTCTTTTTCCCCCCAGAGTTTCTTAAAATGCAAACGAAGTCATCATAATACAGTAGAGCCCCGATTATCCGCGAGTGCCGTGAAAAAATTTTTTAATTACGAACCTCAAAAAAAAACAATTTTAATCCAAGCCATCAACAGGCAAAATACAATAGGCCCTACAGTGCGAAGGTCGAAAATTACTGACAGGTTTATTGTGCATCGTGAATTTGTGGATGTAAACGTAGAGCAAAGGTTTCTGCTTTACTGTACATATTTTAAAAGTTTTACATATTATGTTTTTTATACAATAAAACGTTGAGTTTTAATGGTGAAATATTTTTTTTCGTGTTTACACCTCATTTTTAGTCTTTTTTTCGGGTTATCCGCGAAGCCCTTGCCACCCAATTCCGCGGATAATCGGGGCTCTACTATAGTAATATTTCATTTCGTTTAATAGTTGGAAGAAATAATAAAAATAAATAATGTAGATGACTGGATAACAATTATAGTTGTAAGAATTATAATAACTGACACTTCCTTTTTATTTTCGGTTTTAAAAATGCTGAGACAATATTTAGAATATAATTGAATGGCATAAAAAAATATTATGATAAAATATAATTGTAAACAAAAAAAAAAGGTAATGTTGTGTTTTATTAAATGCTGTTATTATTTTTTATGTTTAAAATAAAATCGTTTCGCCATTTTCTTTTCTTTTTTCTTTTTTTTTCTTTTTTTTTTTTTATGGCATTCTAAACGGAAATGCGGATTTTTCAGGATAAGCATTCTTACCATATAAATTCAACTGATGTAGAATGATAATAATACTATTATTGTAATAGTGAAAAAAAAAAAAAAACTTCAGAGGGCTTTAGGTCGATGGCTCGTAATAATACCTCTACATCCCCCTCTCTTTCTAATAGCTTTACACTCCCTTAGAGAAAGCAGGGCGATCGGTTAAATATCACAGAATACAAATCCCTGTAATTTCATCTCTGGTCAGTAATTTGTCTCGTATTAATTACCTTCTAAAATGAAAGGTAACATTAACTCTTATCTCGAAATTCAATTCTCTTTCAATTAAATTCCTCACAAAAGATTTATAATGGATTTATTCATTTTTAGTTAATCATTGCCAACTGTAATGAAAACATGAGAGTAATTACAGTTATTCACAAGATGACATAAAAACTATCCTTGTTTTAAGACCATTAGAAAAACACACAACAAACAGACTTTCCAAGGTTATAATTTAAGAGGAATTTCGTAATAAACTTAGCTAAATGTCTCTTAACAGCTTTTGAAACTGTTTTTCAATTTACTTTCTTAAAAAAATGAGTTTATCCACATTGTTCTCAATAAACACTCGCTTTTGTAAATTTAATACATTGAATATGTCATTGTTATACATATATTTGTTTCTATTCATTTAAATATCATTTCCTAGACTTTAAAATTAAAAAAAAATAAAAAATGAAGCACTATTTAAAATGCTTTGTTTTAGGATGTTTGACCCAATTGACCCTTGTTCCTACTCAAGTGGTATTTTTAGACAGATTTAAGCACGAGAGTATAACGGTGCCAGGCTGACATTGAAAAATCTATGATCAGTAAACAAACACTGAAGAGATTAATAGTAGAACTGTAAGCACTAGTGGTTTCTGTTACTTTATACAACTTAACACTTCTTCAGTATCGTCACACTTTTCAAACTGAATCTAACTTATTCGAGGAAATAAGACAAACTGTATTTTTATAGAACATTTGCCTATTGAAGAAAAAAAAATTAAAAAGTTTAATCACGAATTAAAAATGCAGATTTGCTACCAGATACAAATCATTTTCAATGCAACAAGTAACATCCACAGAGTACAGTAACCCCAGATACTGTACTCTGTGGATGTTACTTGTTGCATTGAAAATGATTTGTACTGGTAGCAAATCGAAACGTCTGCATTTTTAATTCGTAGTTAAACTTTTTAACAAATTTTTGTGTCTGGCCTTTATTTGGAGAAATTCCACAAACGCATGTAAAAAGTCAACTAAAAAAGTTAAGTTGAAGTAAATTTTGAATTTAAAATTTATAAAGAAATAACACATTTAGAAATACACATTAAATAAAACATGTTTTGAAATTCAAACTTTGAAGAATTTAAGAAATCTCAACAAATTGTATGTGAACAATTCATTAAGATCTGTTCATCAAGATATTAATTCGTTGATTGAAGGAGATTTCAAGACTGAATTATCTTCATTCTGTACTTTTCAAGATTTTGGAGCGAAGCGGTGAGGAGCCCTTATATAGCCTATGTCTATGATCTAAATTAAGTATAAATACTATTACATGATTATTTGCTTTATAGTGACTTTTCCGACTTTAATTTCTTCCGATTTCCACCCAAATCAACGAGGCCCTTCCTATCAATAATCTAAGTCTAAAGTTTAGGCTTCCTACGATAAATAGTTTTTGAATTGAATTATCTTGATAGAGGGATTTATTTTTGTTGTTGTTCAAATCCTTATTTTTCTCTCCTATAAATTAATGGATATTAAAAAGGATTTGATGAAACCTCCTTTGAAATACTTTTGGTATATATGTTTACCATATTGAATATAAAAGGCATGAAACACATTATTCGTATAACACAAAAAGCAAATAAACAAGCTTATTTAAGTATTACAAAGCAATTATTTCTTTAAACTGGAGTTAATTTTTCAGCGAATTGAGCAAATGTTCAAACTAGAACTTACTTCAGTTATTAGGAGTGTTTCCCTCAATTTATTGGAATGCAACAAGTTAATCGGTGGGCGTTATTTATGCGGCACTTGTTGTTTGTCAGTGTAGCACCCAGTGGCTATATGTTTTTGTCCAGTGCGTTCGCGTGCTCCTCCTACGGTTGTGCCACTGACAGTCCGATCTCCAATGTTTGTTTCTCGGAAACTTTCCCCCTTAGTGGAAAGACCTTCGCAATATTATTCAGGAACGAGAGAAATAAGTGCGTGTCCTTTAAGGGCTGCAGTAGTGACCTTGAGTAGCCACTGCATTCTTGGGGCCAATTAGAGAAGGCACCGCTAAACAGACCTCTTCGGAAACAACACTTGCAAAATCTATTTTATAGGTTGTTACTCGCTTAGTAATACATTCATTACTCTTGGGAAATCTACTATTTGAGGTTAATAATGAGTTTCATTCTCAGTATGTTCATTGGTCGTTACATTGAAGGTCCGATCAAATTGATCTGACGAAATATAGAAGAATGAGAATGTAAGAGTTATAATAATAATAATAATAATAATAATAATTTATTTTGATGTTTATGATTTCTCTATTTTTAAGGGTGTTGACTATTTTTGATTAAAGATATTTAAAATTCAATATCTTCCTTTGTTATTCTAAATACGTCATAGTTTTCTGTTACCATTCTGTATTAGGAAGTACAGTCTTCTATATAATAGCAATTTCCTTTTTTATGAAATGCCCAAATTTTCACTAAATTTTCAAGTTTCATTATGTAAAATCAAAAAAAAAAAAAAAAAAAAAACCAAACCTAAAACCAAAAACGATTTGAATTTGGGAAATAAGTAATCAACACTACATTACATAAACAAAACAATCACTGTAATATGTTTTAAATCGTAATTTAACATTATATTTTGCTAAACAAAGTAATTCGGATCTGCGATAAAGAATAATAAGAGGACAGAGAACACATACTGAAATGGAGGAGAATCAAAAGGGCACAAGTAGAGCATTAAGTAGCAACCAAATATTTAGTTGATGAAAGAACAAGAACATTATGAAATAACGTCAATTATTCAATTACACAGGATTTTGACGTTTTGGTCGAACATTTTTTTTGTAAAGTTTTGTTTCGGCACTTTCAAGGTTTTCCGATAAATATGGGAATGTTATCCTTATAGTACTTATTTTTTTGTATAGAAAGTAATTAAGTTACTTTAACTATTGACTATTAAACTAAAGTAAAATTTTCCAACCAATTTAGCAGAAAAGATTTATTTTATAAATTCTTCTTGTGTATACACGGAAGTTTCATGAAGTAATTAGCATGTCATAATATAAAAAAGTCGCTGACAGTTAAAGTGTATGAATGTCTTAACTATTAATATATTTATTTCAGAGTATTTTAGTACATTTTTGTACAATGTACAAATTAAAGATACATAACGATCAATAAATGAGAACAGGGTTTACTTGCACATTCCAGAACATCTGCTTTAGACTTATTGGTGATCATCAGTCAGGAGTACTCCTGACTACTCACAGTGAACAGCGAGGACATAGGTAAAGAGGAACAATCTTGGGAATACATGTGGAATTTCTAAGAATTTATCAACAAAAGTAAAAAAAATCCCTCTTGATCATAGGGGAAATTTATGTCTATGATCTTTATTAGTTTGTTTATCTTTGAATGTTCTTAAAAAGAATTCATTTGCATCCCCTCGAAAAAAAAAAAAAAAAAAAAAAAACCAGTAAACTGATTATTACTTTTTTTTTCTTTTTGTTATTTTCATTATTAGAGGTTCCACATTTTATTTTAACTATTAAACATAGATACGTTGCTACTTGATAAAGATTTTTCTTTGTTATGAACGGTTAGGAGTAGAGTTGCTAAGAGATTTTTAGGTTTCGTTTGAAATGGAAGAATCCACGACTTTCCTTTTAACATCCCCTGTTTTTGTGAAGAAATCGATCAGGTAATCGACGAATGTCGAGGAAGTAGAAGAAGAAGAAGTGGGGGAAAAAAAGTTGACTCGAATAGATTTAGAGACAGAAAGAACTCAAACTGAATTTGACACGCTCGACTTAGAAGCAACTCCCTCGCCCCCATTGCACAAGAGACGGAATTTAATAGAAAAATAGGGAACTCAAAGACATTGGAGATGTGGATTCAGTGGATAAAATTATCCTTCGCCTTTCTTTGAAAGTAAAGTTCTCTTTACTTTCATTTCATTTGATATAATGAATAATCCATTTGATCCTTCCAATTTCAAGAATCAGAAAGTGGTAGTTTGGAACTTCCCTATTCCGAATTATACAAATTATTAAGAATTTATTATATTTATCTAACATGTTGCATTTACACATGTTGCATTTATGTGTTGAACAAAAGATACATTTGAAAGCTGACTTAATTACACACGAAACAGCGATGACTAAACAGCAAATAAGTGTTTCAATAAATATCAATAACAAATCAAAACTCATTTTCCGACATTTTAATTTAATGACAAAGATTCTTTCAAAATAAAAATATAAAATCTATATCTATTATTATTATATTATTATAATATTAATCTCTGGATCTATTATGTAAGAATGGATAATTGCGGGCTTAATTTCTTCATACGAACAGTTTGAACCAACCAATGGTTAATGGAAAAATTTCTTTGATTAACTCATTTGATTTATCAAATTTTCTATACTTTTTACTTTGCAGATTGCATTTATTTGCTTAAAACGAACGTTTCTAGTGGATTATTGAATAAAGATCTCTTGATTTTTATTTAAAAATGCCCCATCACATTTCACTTGTATTATCTTGTAAAATTATTGGATATCTTTTTAAAAAATGTCCCACTCTGGCTTGTAAAAGATTTTATTACTAAAAATAGCCAGTCAATCTATAAAATGTGTAACTTTAGGAAGTAGGTCTTTGCCCATCAAATTAGCCTAATCCCATGCATTAACAGCGTTTTAAAGACTGATGGAAGATTAAGAGTCTATTAATAACATACGCAAAGCGAAACAAAAATAACGAAAACCTCATTTCCTCAGTTCCTACTCTCTTGAGTCGGAAAGAATTTTCAAAACATATTCAGAATAATCCCACAGCACTCACTCCCGGAAATGCAGAAATAAACCAACAACTAGCTTTACTAATTATTTTAAGATATTCTGTTCCGATTTATCATTCCGATATTTTTGAAAGAAAAACAAAGAAACAACAAGAAATAACAAAAACCAAAACATTCAAAGTGCAAACTTTAGATAGACTATATTTAAGATTGATAAGCAATTAACAAACTGTGTTAGCCATGTATAAGTTGTCTAGAATGACGACTTTTAATGAACTAAACCCTTGCTAAACACACAACAAAATTAATAACTGAAAATAAAAATCTCCGAATTTTTTATTCATTTTTTTTTTCTTTAATAAATGCAAAGTAAAAAGTTTTCATTAATTCACAAACAGAGGTGAAATTGATCTGATAATAAACGATGAATTATATATTGAATTTTAAATAAAATGTAACAAATAATTTTTCTTAACAGCTGAATTGTGGCCACAGTTCAACTGTTAATGATTCATTAATGCAGGTTAAAAATGTATTAAGTAATTTTGAATTTTGAATTTTAAAGATTTACGTAGTTAGTAACTAAGAATAATCTTCGAACATGTATAGAAAACTAAATAAAAACTAACTATAGATACTAAAAGCAATTGATAATTTCATCTTCTCTCTTTGATTGAAATAATGGCGGAACAACCTGGAACAACTTCTCGTTCGAGTACAAAATAGTACAACAAGTTTCTCGAAGAATAATTTTCTTAAAATGTTCTGTATTTGAAGTCGTGAAAATAATACGATCAAAATGTCTTCTTTTTTCTTAAAAAATGTTTGCTATTAAAACTTGTAATGAGTTGTAATACGAGTACACATTTTTCATATTGTGAAAAAAAAAAAAAAGTAATAATTTCGCGTTGTTTAAGTTTTGTAAATCCAATTTTTATGAAATCAAAGCAGGCGAAAAATAATGAATTATTAAGAAGATTAATATTGTTAAGACATCGACAGGAATTGATTAATTGAGTTCCTCACGCACTAATTTCTCATCAAGGATCCACACGAAACAAATTTCAAATACAAAAAAAAGAAAGATTATCTCTGTAAATATATATTCCAAATTACAAGAAGATCTATCTAGAAATTCCATTTTTTTTTTAGGAGCTATATTTAAGCTGGCTGATTTTGTGAGTCTTCTAGGAAATTAGGCTAAAAACAAAATAAAACATTTTTATGAAAAGTCTGAAATTTACTGTGCTACTGAGTAGATAAGAATATGACTTACAATTACTTACACAAAAATTAATAATGATTTACAATTGAAAATTCAGTTGTTTTTTTTGTAACATGATTGTTTATTTTTTAATTTTCCTGCATTTTCTCTACATGTTCTCGCCATTTCGCTCTGTAATCTTTTATTTTTTCGTTTACATTATAGATCTTCAATCAATTCCTAATATCTTGATGTCTTATACGATCAAGTCTCGTGCATTTTTTACATGTCAAAGAAATTTCTTATCTGAGGCTTCTAAGTTTATAGCTTACGTTAATCTATTTTTGCGAATTGCTTTTATATTAAGCTTTTTATTTATTTTATTTTATTCTTAAGTGTGGATGTTATTATTATTACAATTTCTTACTTCCGATATTCGATATTTTGTAGTCCTTTTGAAATTTGTGGTAATCGTTTAATTGATTAAGAACGTAAAATATCAATATTTATAATTAATTTTTTATTGGTTTCAATAGAGAATGAGATTTTAACGAGAAACCTAACTAAAGATATGCTGTCATACCGAAATCGATACAAGAAACAAACAAACTAATCTCATTGAAAATTCAACATCAGATAAAAAAAATCGATGTAGAAGATCATGTATAAGATTTATCTACAGTCATTTTATTAAACTTTCTCTGGGGTTATCAGTGAAATTTACTCTGAAACAAAATAACCTCAGAGATCAGGGAAAAAAATAAAAAGCAGAAGGAAATGATGGAAGGGAGACGGAAAAAAAAACAAACAAACTAAATAAGCCGTCTCTATCTCTGTCATATCAAATACCAATTTCTTGAGAGTCGGAAGTTCCATTCCCTTGGTCATAAGTTAAGACTCTCCCTCGGTTTCACTTCATAAGTTCGTTGAAGCAATTATCGATAATTATTATTGGTCTTTAATGACATGATAAAATTAATTCATTTGATTAACTTTCTTTGGTTATTTAAATAGAATTATCAAAGAAATTATATTAGTGGCAAAAAGGAAAAAAAATTCTCAAGTATTGTGATTGTATGTTAATAGGGGCGCATGCGTCGAGAAAGGTAAGACGTGCAGTTTTTTCGCTCCATAAACAACTCAATATACTACATATTAACTACAATTAAACTTTAATTTTCCACTTCAATTTTCTTTCCTATTATCCCTAAAGTATGTCTAGTAAGAATGAATACGCTAAATTAAAAATTAAATGCAGTAAGTGCAATAAGATAATCAAAAATGAAGAACTTCGATGTATGGGCTGTGGCACCGAACAACACATCGCTTGTGTCAAAGACAAAGAAATAATGGCGAATTCTACACCGTCTAGGAAAAAACTTTGGAAATGTGAGAAATGCAATAATATAACTTCAAGAAGAAAAGTTTTAAGTAACGAAGAAGAAGATAAATCAGGCGAAGAAATAAGCCAAATATGTTCAGTGAATTTCCTTACCTCCCAGGAAAAAGAAATGAACTCAACCTACAACGAAATAGATAAAGAATTGGGACTAATCATTATGAAGGAACTTATGGGAATCAGAGAGTCTATCAATTTCATAAACAAACAGTACGAAGAAATACTAACCAAATTAGATAAATTTCAAACTGAACAAAAAGTAATCACCGGAAGAATAAAAGAAATGGAAAATGAAAATAATATCCAAAAGGAAAATATAAAACAATTGGAAATAACTATAGACAGACTGGAATCGCAACAGAGAAAGAACAATATTGAAATAATAGGGGTAGAAGAGAGTGATAATGAGAACGTTGAAGAAGTAATAGGAAAAATAGCGGAAGCTATGAAATTACAGTACTCTAAGGAAAATATAGAAGTATGCCATAGATATGGTAGAATTAATAGACATAAAAGTAGACCAATTATTGTCAAATTTGGAAATAGGAAGGACAGAGATATTTGGATTACACAATACAAACAAATGAAAAACCTCACTAATAGCAATGTTTTCAAAAATCATAACCAAGAAAGAATATTCATAAATGAAAACTTAACATC
>JAFIDM010012231.1:155990994-156003280 GCA_023159025.1 Thereuonema tuberculata
CGTTGCAATATTTTAAATATAATATTCTTACTTAACCAAATTCTATGTAATATAGAAAAACAAGCGCGTGTACACGGGGGATGGCCTAGTTTCGTTAAAATAAAAATGCGCTGTTACTTTTTTTTGATTGAAGATGTTAGGACTATCAATGAAAACACGATATCTGCTTGTTTGTTGTCTTGTTTTGAAATTTCATATCTGAAAGGTGTGAGATTGATGTCAGTTTTGCGGGATTTTTTTTTAGAATCTTCGTATATTCTAAATATTTTTATTAGTAATCTTACATAAAAGTAAAAAAAGATTGTAAGTATAAAAGCTGTTTCTTTTTAAAGAAAGCAAATTGTCTGCGAAAACACTCACTGTACAATATACATTAGCTAATGTCCTTTGAAAACAAAATGGAAATATGTTGAAATTCAGAGCCTTGAGGTAGTTTATGGATATGTTTTGTGTTTAAAAATTAGTCATATTATTCGAAGTCCAGTATCTTGTAAGTTTACAGTCACTAATTTTGCAAAATCCATGAAACGCAAATGTTTACAAAATGCACAAACTCCGAAATCATTTTGAGAAGTGACTTCTCCTCATCTTGAAAAATAACATGGCATCTCTAACAAATATACAAGAAAAATCATTTGACTTTGAAAGTCATATAATTCATGCAATATCAATCTCAAATGATTTAAGTAGATGTCTAAAAAAATATTCAGAAATATATGTATTTATTAATTAATTCTAATTTTTTAATTGAAATAAAGTAAACCGTAATTAACAAAAGAAAAATAGCATTTCAAAGGAAACTTTTTGCTATATTGATAGTTGAATAACTTAAATTTTAAAATGTTATAAAGTCTCGTCTTCAATAGAGTGAGAACAAAATACTTGAAAATTGTGTCCTTTTTTTTTTTTTTTTTTTTTTTGAATACTAAAAAAAAAGAAGAAAATCTTAATTGAAGCACTTAATACTTAATACTTTTTGTTTTACTTTTCTAAATTTTCTCAAATATTTCAATTTAAAGATATAGTATATTAAATCAATATAATGGTATAAACCGTATATATTAATATGTACTTCAATATTTATAGTAATTATATTAATTTTTAATATTAATATATATATAAATATAATACTCTAGATGGACCTTGTATGTATGTATGTATGTATGTATGTAGTGAAGGTGGGTAGATGGACCTTAATAACAAATTGGAAATTTCAGAGACATGTCACTCGTCAATGCCTCGTCATGGAGGCGAAACCGGTCGTGCCCTGTATTTTTTAATGTGTTAAATGTTTTTTTAAAAATCAGTGAAGTGTGTTGGTCTTTTATTTCAATTTTTATTAATAATGCACGCATGTTAAATCTTTGTAAGAAAAATAAAATAATTGATATATTTTTTTCTCTATTAAAAGTAAGAAATTCCTTAATGCTTAAAATTGCCTCATTTCATTTTTTAATTGAAATGTGTGGAAAACTCAACACAATTACGAATCAACTGTATTGGGTAGAATGAAATCTGAAGAGAAAAACACGTCCGCCTGATTTGGCTGAATTCATTTGCGTTTGTAAGATCAGGAAGATAACAAGAGTTATTGTTAATTAAGAGAAAAAAAAAATAGAACTAAAATGGTTGGCAATGTTTGCCTGTAAAGACTTAAATGTTTATAACGAGGAAACTATTACATCTGTTGAATAACAATAATTTTCATCTAGAAAAGAAAATTCGAGAATTCTTTCCCACGATCTTATGGAAAGTTATTATTTCTTTCTAATCTTATATTCACAAGAGGCCGAAAAAACGCCTATTTAAACTGAAGAAAAAAATTAATTGAAAAAAATAAGAGGCAACTCAATACGTGCAAGGCATTTTAAAAATGGCCACCTCATTAGAGCCTCATAATTAAAAGCATTAGTGCACTCTATTAGTGCTCCAATAGAAAAAAAAAATTAAAAACACCGATCAACTACCATTTAGAGTCAGGCTTAATACATTCTCCTTTCAACCAAGAATAAATAAATAAATAAATAATATAAAAAAAAATTATAAAAAATTGTGCATATATTTACACACTGCTTTGGTGATGTATTCAAAAATCAATTTACTGAGGAACGAAAGCATCATTTCTACAAAGTTAATGGATTCTTAATGCCTAGAAGTTGCTCGCCTTGGTAAGAAGTAATAGATGAAATGAAGGGAAATAAATGCCTAGTAAATAGAGGGAAGATTGTTTTATTTAAAATTTCCTTAATATAAAAGAAGTTAAACTGATCGTAATCAGTTAAGGAGTTGAATTTTAATCATTCATTATCAAGGAATAATCTACTTATTCATGTTCACTTGAAAAAAAAAAAAAAAAAGCTATGAAGAGTTAAAAGTTAATAGCAATGCAATGGTAATTTGGAGGAACTGAAGACTATTTAAAGTCAATGCTTTTCAATCTGGTCTCCTGAGAGCGGAACACTTACAACTGGCAAAACACCTACGCAAAAAATAAAATTTTATAAACTATTCTGAAACAAAAATGTTACTTTGTAGATATTGAAATAACAAGACATGTTACTAAATAGTGTTTACATAGATTTGATATAATTATGATTCATTTAATTCTATTAATATCAGTCAATTGCTTGCACAGTTCTATTAAAAGCTTGAATTTTAAGTGCAATAAATACAATAAATTATTAAAAGTTTCTTTACAGTATAACAATTTTACTTAAGAAATTCTAGAAAAACGTATTTCCAAATTGCAATGAAGAAAGTCAGCGCAACACTCTAAAGCACAGTAATTTATGCTATTTAATCTTTGAAGTTTTTTAATTATTAGGTGTTCCATAATTTCAGGCAAAACCAACACCTTTACATAACGTAAGTAGGTTACATACTGTATATTTATTTATTTATTTATTTGTAAGTGACTTATTTATATTGTCTTTGTTATTAATATCATGTTGACGTTTAGTTGAAATAGTGAAAGGCATTTACATACAATCAAAGTCCATATGTAGGTGACAACTAATTTTTTTGATTGAACTGTGAATTTTACTCAGGAAGTAGCAAGTTCCGATTTCAGTTTCATTTCTGAGTTTTTATTACATTAATAAAATGACTTACTTTATTTTACAGAAGGGTTTTTATTTTAACGATTTATTTCGTCTTAAGAAAGTGGTACTTTATCAACAATTGTCTGTCTTCGGAGGCAATGTTTTTGTTTATATAACACCCATCCACCTGTTTTGCCCTTAAAAGGGAACGATAAATTTAGAGATAAAAAAAAAAAGATGTGATTTTTATGAATGAAGTAAAAGTCGTTACTAAAATTACAAGTAGGCATCTCCATTCAGTTTACTTGATGACGTCCTCTAATTCCTGAACTCTAATTTAAAACCTAACTTGATTTCTTAAGTTGTGCACATTTATGCGAGATTCAGAATAGGACGTTAAACTCACGAATGTGTTATCAATGTTATATTTACTTGTAAGACTTTATTAAAATCAAGATTGTTTTAAATTAATCTCTCCAAATATCAGTACAGCTGCAAAATTCAAGTTTTACAGTCACCAAAAAGCTATCAGGCATGTTTATAGGCCTAATCATATGAAAATTATCGAAGTTTTGAGAAGGATCAAACAAGAAGGATCCTCATCAAATTGATCTCAGTAGCTGGATTCTGGCAACATATACACAATTTGAGAAAAATCAGAAAGACATTTTGTTCATGATGTCATTACATTCTTCAAGGGTTGCCCAAGTGATACAATTGCCCAAGGGATCTTGAGAGATTATAATTATATTTTTAATTATTATGCTTACAATACAGAAAATATAAATGATAAATTATATAATCCTGTAATATATACATCTATACTAAAAAAACCAACAAAATAACCATGTAAGTCTACATATACAATACAGAATACAAATACAAGATCAGAAGCAACAAAAACATCAATGCTGAAGGACGATGAAATATCGAATTTTCCATCTTATCTTCGTTATTGATGAAATCATACTTTGTCATCACTCAGTTTCTACTTCCGTAAACTACTATTTAGCGCAACGAAGTCTTAATTGTAACACGTAAGAGTTTCATTCTGGCCAATTTTCTGAACGTAAATGTAGGCAAGGCATGATGAAATACATAATGTATTCTTCACAAATAGCTTCCATGCATTTTTCATCTGCGATTTTCTTTTCTGTAAAAGATAGGGTTTGCAGGAGAGATTGGATGTTATTGCACTGAGCAAATAAATTACTTATTCAATGATATCACGCAGATGTCGTGTGCTCATTGAAAGCAATTGCATCTAATTATCATTTCCAGGTTGGCTAATGAAGTCAGCTGAACGCAGGCGCAATTTCTCGGGTCTTTTTTAATGGTCTCAATATTTGGTGTCTTTTTTTAATAATTTCCTCATTTGTTTTTTTTATGTTAAATTCCTTCTATTTTCTTTTTTTTTTTCTTTTCTTTTTTTTTTTTTTTAAGTTGTCGGTAGTTTTAATACTTTTTATTGATCTTATTTCCTTATTCTGGCACTAGATATTGTATATTTTTTCGATTTCTTTAATTCTTTGGTTTAACATTATCATAAGTTTGGTTATTAATAACTAAAAAAAAATCAGAAAATTTACTTACTTTCTTTCTTAATTTCAAAATTGGATACTTTTTAAATTATTTTTATTTCATTTAGATTTGATTTAAGTAATTCGCGTTACTTATAATTAGAACAAAGATAATTATGTAATTTTACTTAATATAATTAGCCTAGTATATTTTATGTTGCTCATGTGGGTTTTGTGATGATGGACGATCCGCGCTGGTCAGGTTTTCTCTGGGTTCTCCCATCTCCCCTGCACTTCTCCCACCATTCTTTTTGAATCTTTCTCTCCGTTGGTCCCCATTTCCATGGGATAGCACAATAGACCTACAGTCGCGGTGCTTGACTTTCCTGCCACCCACATTCACCACAATCAATCAATCAATCAACTTTTATATTGTTTAAAACTGCTTCTCTTTTATGTTTTTGAATTTCTTTTTTTAAAATGCGTCAAGATTTCTATAGATTTCTCATTTTTATCATCTGTGTTTTGTTTGTTTTTTGTTTTTGTTTTTTTTTATCTCTTTCATTGTTTATATTTTATAGATGCTTCTAATATCATATGTGATAATAATCTCTTAATATGTGATAATAAACAAGATAGGGAAAGCGATTAATAAACCAATCACAATGCTGCGCAATGTCTTCTGATCATTGATATTGCTTTAATTTCCTTGTGTTTATTTCCAATAAACGCAACAATTGCGCCTTTTGACAATCACAACAATCACTATAAATGTGATTGTTGCGAATGCAAAAGACGCAATTGTTGCGATTGTTGTGATTGTTATGCTTAATGATAATTTAATGAGATTTTAGTGATACTTGTTCACAGACGGACAAACGAAACGGGAATACTAGTCTGCTGATCTAGATCAGAAGACTAAAACAGTGCATGTGATTTTTTCTTATATTATATTCATAAGCATTAGAGCCAATAAACAATAAAACTATTATCGAAAATAGAAATTTACTTTAAAGTAATGAAAACAAATATGCATCTGTCATAAATAAATAAAAATTATAAGGGCTGTGTTATTGAGATTTTTATGGTGAAGCTATCCAAAGTCAACAGCGTCAAAAAGATGGCAAAGAACATAAACAAACATCAAAGAAGATGTTTCAACATAAACAAGATTAAAAATAAAATTAAAAATAAAAAGAGGAGGATTAAGCTCTCTGCCAAGAACTAACCTCAGAAAAAAAAAAAAAAATCCCCTTATTCAAACGATTAATGGACAATTTAATGTGCGTAAACAATGCATTGAGAAAACAAGTTAAAACAAGAAAAAAACTCCTACAGAGAGAACGAAGAAACATTCTGTAGCATTAAAACTCTATCAGATTCTGTTTGTGATAAAGGTCATAAAATCCTCAGTAAATAATCCCACTACTAAAGAGATACTATAAACGATCTATTTCTATTTATGTAATTTTAAAGAATAACAATTACCAAATAGATACAGAAATTAATTTTAAAAAGTTCAATGTGTATAGGTTTCTCTTCTTTTTCTGCTAAAATCCTCTTGGGTTTTGTTTTGTTTTTTATTTCTTTTTGTCAGTAGCTCTAATAAACAGATCCTTTTACTGCAAATGCTTACGAATTTCAAAAACCGCCGCATCTGCAAAACCAGCAGCCCTAAATCTGTTTTTAGCCTTTTTTATTATTTTTAACTTCAGTTTTCCGTGAAAAGATAGTATTCATGTTTTACAGGAACGAGAGCCACCTGGTGAGCAGCGAAGGAACTCCTATTATAGCCCAACCTACGCAACGGGCAGGATGGAGTTCGTCAGTTGCGAATTTGTTTATTTATGCCATTCGGTAGATGTGTTCATTTTGACCTTCTCTGTTGGGTGTAGTGGAGATGATAGAAATTTCATTTGGCATTTGCAGCAGCAATTACGATCTGCATTCGGTTTTAACATCCCATTAACGAAATTGCTCTGCATAAATTGACCAGTACACGTCTGCAACATGATTGTTCTCATAATACAGGAGGGTACGTACAGTGTATTCCCGATGTCCTACTTAAGAAAACGAATTACAATTTCTAATTTTCTTTTCTTTCTTGACAATGAAGCCTTTGTTGATGTCTCAACCTATTTAAATAAACATGTAATTTTTAAGAAAACAATTTGCAAGAAATATTCTTTATAATAGGAATTTACTTCAATCAACGAAATACATCAAATAGCAGTAATTTTTAAAATAGGACAAATCTCCAATTACATAAAAATGAAAGTATGGCTTCAATATTTTTTTCGTTTTCTTATTCATTGATGGTTTTTATTACAATATTGGAGTTTAGAAAAACTAAAATATGTGCAGTATTAAAGAAGCTTATAGAAAAAATACACAGGATTTATTAAAGTAGCTTATAGAAAAAAAATCCTGTAAATAATATTACACTCATAGAAATCCTTAATATAAACAACTCCTTTAATTTCGTTGTTATTTACGAAGCATCATTATTAATAATGTGATAATTGTTATCATTATTAATAACAATGTTATTGAATACGATAATGTTCATTTCTTAACTTGAATACAAAAATGTTTTATTTAGTTCTTATTTGTAATCCTAGAGAAATGTAGAGAAAGAAGAATAGTTTCTGGTCCTCTAGTTACCATCTGATGAAGTCCTTCGCAAAGAATAATGAAATATCGTGGGAATTAAAGGAGTTGTTTATATTAAGATTTCTTGGAGTGTAATATTATTTAAAATATGTGTACTTGAATCTCAGTGCAAACTCAGTTTATTCTGTGAAGATTAAAATAATAATAATAAAAAAAAAATCTTACGAAAGTTAAGAGTTAGAATAAATGAAACAATGCATTTGGTTAATATTAGAAAGGATATAGCGAAAGATTATAAGTAACGGATCCCTTAAGCAAATTCTTGAAAATTTGAAATATTAATTAAAATAATATTAATAATATTTTTAATAAAATTGTAGGAGATTAAAACTTTTCTCTAATGGAGTAAGCCACTTTTGAAAATATATTGATAAATATTGAAAGGCTCTTGGATAATTCTAATATAGTTTTAAAACTTTATACGAAAATTATAGATATCAGATTCCACTAATGATAGATTTCAAAAGAATGAACCACAATCAAAGTAGATCATTTTTATTGTTTTTCTAACTATTCTCTTTTAGAAGAAACGCAATATAAGAGTTTTTTTTCCAACCAGGAAATCAAAAAATACTCAGTTGTTTTTTGTTCTTTTTCAGTATCACTTAATTTTACAGCCATTGCACTTAAATTATTTCTTTTATATTTCAATGTTTCTTATTCCATTGTGTTTATTTTTTACCTGCAGTTTTGTTTACATGTGTTGAATATTCATGCAATAAATTATTTGTAAAACAAATGTTGACAGAAAGTTCTAAAATAATTATTACATATTTCTTGTCAGTAAATTGAAAGTATATAAAACACTTGTTTTAATTTAAAGGACCAGCAATTGGACTAATGAATACTTGTTTTATACACATCATTACAATAAAGTAACAGAACAATATCTCTATTTTTTAAATAAAATGCGATGAATTGCACTTCGCCATTGAGTTAGACACGGATGAATTAAAAGCTCTTTCGTATAATCAATAAACGAAAGAATAATGCATTCAGGTTTCTCTACGATCTTCACGATGAATAATGCTTAACCAAACAGTCAGGCAGTTACAAAAAATTTGTCCATAATGTAGGTCCAACAATTGCAAAATTACTCTCTTAATCATTATCAAACAGTATCAGGAAGCGAAAACACTTGTGAAACTAGAAGAAACAAGTCAAAAAAACGGCTTTACCACAGATCTGAAAATGGAAAAGACCTGAAATGTTCCTCAACGACGCTCACTTGAGAAACTTGGTTGGGAAATATGGCTTCTGGAAAACGTAATACTAAAATAAAATCAAAAGAAAAATAAATCTTATTTCTTCAAGTCATAGCTTTACTTCCTGAGTATTTTGCGGTCGCAGACGATTCTGAAATTTTTATCGAAATAACATTCAAGAGTTCTTTATTCCAATTGCGTTTCCTATCATATGCCCCTAGTTTTACGTAGATCTTTAAAAATCTCAGCTTATCAAAAATCTTTCTACGATTTCATAGCAAAGAGCTTCATAAGACTGTGGAAAACAGATTGAATGTTAATATTTTTATTAAACTCACCAAAAAGATTTTTTTTTTTTTATAAATAAGTAATTTTCATTCTCGATTTTTTTTTCTTTGCGAATTAGAAGCTAATCTTAAGTTAATCTTCAATACTATAACATTAATTATGGTTAAAATAAATATTAAATTCTTGCATGAAATACCATCTGTAATTAAAAACACACTGTATAATAATTAACATCCGATCGAACAAATAAAAGCAGTTGAGGCTAGCATTAGAAATTTCCAACGATGTTTATAAAAATTTGAGGCTCAGATTACAAATGACTTTTCTATCAAAAATTAAATAAGGATAAGTCGATTATGTAAAGAATAAAACTTATTTTCTAAGATCAATGTAAGTCATAATTAATTAGCTGCAGTATTTTTTTATTGGATTTACATACTTAATGAACTGTTAGCACGTAAATAATTAATAGAAATGACTTAATAAAGGCGGATGTTAGGACACAGTACCACAATATTTAAATTTAGAAAAAGAAAGAAAAGAAAGCAAAATGGAATGGATATCTATTGCTATTGATTCCTAATTTTTCGCTGATAGGAATCAAAATTTGTAGGATAGATCGTAACGAAGTTATTAACTCCTGGCAGAAAAATTGTTACAGATTTAAATTACAACAACAGAAATTCTGTATAAATTCTGAGTGAATTTGATATTTTTTTATTTATTTGAGTTTTATACATTTAGAGGTATAGAAATATAGCAGAAGTTTGATATAATCATAGCATTAAACTTACTTTTGATGAGCATTTTCAGATATTTATTTCAATTTTTAAAGCGGAATGGGAAATGCAGTGACTTGACGTAAAGGTGTAAATTGCCAAATTCTTTTGATAAACTTGTAACTTCGATGAAATTATTATCTCTAATGATAAAGATAAAAAGAGATTTGGTGGGACTTTTCTTTTATTCTTATAATCGTGTTGGATCGGGTGCTATTAAAAACAGTCAGGCTATCGAAAGTGTTACCATAGCAGTTACTAAATTCATCAACATAATTTGCCACCAGATGAAGGATTTGATAATAGTGGGTTGGAAGAACTATCTTTTCCAAATGATCCATAAAGACAGTGTTAATGATCCCATGGGAATATCTTTTTTAAATCTTGTTTTTTTTTTTTTGTAAAATATCCCTATATCAAAGAAGAAAAAAGTAAGGTGTAACGAATCCAAAGCTTTTAAGCTAAGTACTCTTTTGGTTCTACCATCTTCTTAAGTTACAGATATTCAGTCTCTTACTTCCTCATTCACTAAGCCTTGTAATGTCTATCACGAATAACCTCTTTCTACAAACCTTAACTCTAGTATTCTATCTTTTTTTTAATATTATCCAATCGATAATAGTTAAATCTTTGTTTATATATCTTCTAGCAAATATTATATATCTATTGTGATTATGTGATCCTGGATTATGAAATAATTTTCTCATCATCCGTGACCACGACCCCTTTCTCACAACCCGCGAGCGCGTCACGGAGACCTGATGTTTTATTATAATTTAGTTGTGACTTCCGGTTGACCCACGTGGATAAAAATAAAAATGCGAGCATCCTCAATATGATACCTAATATTTGCCACCTTATTTGTATTTCTGTCTTATGGTTTCGGAGGAGATAAGGCCAGAAAAAAAAAACAAAAAAAAAAAACTTTTCTTTTATATCTATAGATAGAATCTTTTATATAATTTTTATATATCTAATCTTCTGCATAATATTTACATAGTTCTTCTTTTTTAAGTTTCTTTTACAATGCAGATTTAAAAACTGTTACATTATAACTATATTCTTCAAACTATTTTGATTTACTACTCTGTAGAAGTACTTTGCTGGTGCTAATACTCTTCTAATACTACACTAAAGAATGTAATAATAAAAAAATATTTTTTTTTTTGTTCTTTTTTGTTGATTTTTAGGTTTTTTGGGGAAATATATAAAGGAAGTGAAAACCATCGGCCATCTTTTTTTATTTTTTAATCTCATATTAATCAATATGTCTCATATAATTTAAAGGAAATGTTATAAGAAATTTCTCTGCAGAATTCAACTTGAAGCTTTTAAGAATTAAATGAATATATACTGTATATACTACACATGTACAGTGTATATAAATTTCTGAAATTCATTAATTTCTTAAAAAAAAAAAAAAATATATTTCTCGAATTTCTCGAATAGTCTACTTGGTAGCAATAATCTTGAATGTTTGAATGGAAATTTTCCGATTTCAATGCTAACATTAGATCAAGTAAATTAAAATGAAAATGATTCAATTGAAGCTAACTCAATCTTTTCTGATTTCACGGCTTAAAATATTTTTGAATACTTCAGAAAAGAAAAATGACGATTAAATTAAATGAGCCAATTTTTTTCAATCAATAAGTATAAAACTATAATTTGCTGTAGTATTTAACAAGAAGATTATGAAAGAAATTAAGCCTACTTTCCTTTAAATGTTATTTCTTAAGATTTAACTTATTACTTTTCTTTTTCTTTTTTTTAAAGTTGTGAAAACGCCAAAAACAAAAAGCCTATATTTATTTTCAAATTTAATATCTGACTGTATAGTATCTATTGTATCGAAATAGACGAAGTTGTTCCTTATTCTGAAAAATAAATAAATAAATCTATATATATAAAAATGAATGTATCTTTCTTTCTTTCTTTGTTTCTTTGTTTCTTTGTCCTTTATACACTCTTAGGCCCTTTGACCTATCTGGACCAAACTTTGCAGAATTACTCTTTAGGACACTGCGGAAAAGATAGGCTACCTTAGAACCCGGACCCACCCCCCCAAAGGGGTTGAAAAGGGGTAAAAGCTCTGAAAAACCCAATATCCACCTGGTGGTGAAAATAAGAACTACACAAATATTGTGTAAAGTGAAAAATTCGCTCTCCTATGGGGGGCAGGGACACCACACTTGGGTGGGAGGAAGCCAACACAAAGGCTGAAGTGTCCCACCCCGACCGACACCGGGACCTTATATTTAGGGCCCCTTCTCGGGCCCCCAAGTCAATTGCAAATTAGGAAAAATTCGCTCTCCTATGGGGGACAGGGACACCCCACTTGGGTGGGGGGATGGCGACACATGGGCCTAAGTGTCCCACCCCCGATCGACACCGGGACCTTATATTTAGGGCCCCTTCTCGGGCCCCCCAAGTCAATTGCAAAAAAGGGAAAAATTCGCTCTCCTATTTGGGGCAGGGACACCACTCTTGGGTGGGAGGAAGCCAACACAAAGGCTGAAGTGTCCCACCCCCGACCGACACCGGGACCTTATATTTAGGGCCCCTTCTCGGGCCCACAAGTCAATTGCAAATAAGGAAAAATTTGCTTTCCTATGGGAGGCAGGGACACCACACTTGGGTGGGGGGGATGCGACACAAGGGCCTAAGTGTCCCACCCCCGATCGACATCGGGACCTTATATTTAGGGCCCTTTCTCGCCCCCCCCCCCCAAGTCAATTGCAAAAAGGGAAAACTTCACTATCCTATGTGGGCAGGGACAC
>JAFIDM010012231.1:156011328-156046566 GCA_023159025.1 Thereuonema tuberculata
CCCCAAAAAAAAAAAACAAAAAAAAACACGCGGACAATGAGAAAAAAAGATTAAGAGAGAGAGAGAGAGAAAAAAAAAAAAAGATATACGAACTGACGACCTGTGGTATAGGAGTCGGAGACCTTAAGCATCAAGTTATAGCTGAAAACTTTCATGAAATGGTTGCATTTCTAATATTTAAGTTAATAGAGGAAATCCAATGAAAACGAAGTCAAATATCTCGAACATGAAATATTTTAATATAAAATTAACTTGAATTTATATCGTTTTGACAAACACATCTACTACATCTATTTTAAAAGAATTTCATATGTTCTTTAAAAAAAAAGCAAATTATCATTAATTTGCTTTTTATACATTTTATTTTAAAATTATATTTTCGCATAATCTCTCTCTCTCTCTCTCTCTCTCTCTATCTATCTATATATATAGTCGATATCTAGTGTGAATTACAATTTTGGAATGCAATCATTTCAGGCTTTAAAATAAAAAAAAAGAGTTTCTATTGAAAATTTTTGAAATATTCTATTTCTATTCTATAAAATTTAATATTTTTAATAATGATTTTAATACATTTTAACAAATACAAATAGAGAAATGAGATTTTACGCTTCCAGATATTTCTTGAAGGATCTGTTTGAAATAAGGCTTCAGGATGAAAATTAAAAGGAAGACAAACTCAAGCTACAGAACCTGAAGGTCATTTCGTTGTTATTTCATCCAATAAATATTAAAATTAAATAATTACTGCTTATGGAATTAAGACTTGCTTAGGTACTTACGAAAAAAATTGTTATTTCCTGTTCATTAATTCCACCTCATTATTAATTCACACCTTTAGGGCCAAGTAATCATTTCAGTAATTGGCTTCCCGGAATTAAGTAATTTTTGTTGGATGTGATTACGGATACTAGAACACAGATCGTTTTCTTTTTTTACTTTGAACTGTGAAAACTTTTTACGTAAAATATTATTTCAATTTAAAAAGTTGCTTTTTTTAAAGTTATTGTAAATTGGAAAACCAACGTAGTGGGTTTGTTTGTAAAATTCTGTTCTAGAATAAAAAAAATGATGGTGGCAATTAATAAGATCTATTTCGGAGCTTGTCGATAAAACGAAACTTAGTATAATCTCAGTCTGACTATCCTTCAACAAAATTAATGAATTCTACTGAAGAATTAAAAGAAGCCTCGTACTTAAATCAAAATCAAGACACACATAGATTAGTTCTAAAATGAAATATCATATTTGCGTTAATACCTTTAAATTAATGACTGAGGATAGCAGGGTAGTGCTGTACTTCATCCACATACTTTTCAAACCAACTTGTGATGCACTTTGCAGCGTGTTTGGAAGCATTATGTGGCTGTAATCAGGGACAGGCATAATAGATGATTATCTGAAGTGTTGCATGCCAAGATCCTGGAGATCGTTGCGAGACATTTCAGTTGATTCTTTATAAAGATTAAAAGACTTAAAGACTGCCATGATATTATAGACCCACCTCTACAATTGAAGGTGTAACAAAGGTATGCGGTCGGACATCTCGATTTACAAACTCTGTCAGCATTCTGGAACTGAAAGACGATTCGTTGGACCAAACAACAGGTTGCTAGTCTTTAAGGCTGCATTTTTGATGTTTTCCACTCCACTGTATGCATTGATATTAGTAACGAGAGGTTTGCGTATTGCAGCAGACTGTAAATATTTAATTTTTGAAATTCCCAAAAACTGTTTTGATTGAAATGCGCTATGGTTTTATGTTTTCTTTGCTTTGCTGGGGTTTTATGTTTTCGGCGTAGAATTCATGTTAATACTTGGTGGACTACCAACTTAGCCTGATTAATAAGGAGGTTAAAAACTATGAGAAAGTGTTGAAAATATAACAGGGTGTAAAAGAAAATAATACAATAAAGAATTATGCAAGCTCAATAATGTGCGAATAATGTACACGAATGGTAGCAGTTTGTTTTCAAAAATTCCAAAATACTATCAAAAAAGAGACAATATATCTAATATGAGTATAATATACAAATTAAAATGTAAAAATTGTGACGCAGTTTATTTGGGAATACAGTTGGAACACTTCAAAAACATCTAAGAGAACATATTCGAGCTTTTAGAAATAATAAATCAAGTATATGAGATTGGGCAGACCATCGTGTTTTACATAACCGTAATCCTCTGACCCTTTAGTTGAAATTTTGGTGTCAATGAGTCTTCTTTAGATTTTTTTTATTATTCGGCATAGGGCCATGAGCACACTGTGGTAGAGAGTAAATTTTTTTCGATACGGAGTATTAACTAAATTATTAACCGTATGCGACAGGGTTCGTAACCCTAATACCTTCGATGTATTCTGGAACTTTACTTTGGTCCTTAATCAGGGCGAATAAACTTTACCTGTTTACTGTAAACTGCTACACGCCATAAAGTTGTAACCTTCTTGGTTGTTCTTCTGAGCCCTAAAATAACCCTGATTGAATAACTGTAATACTTAACTACTTTAGCAGAGTAAATAAATTCTTTTACACTCAACGTTAAATCAATAATAATTTATTTACAAAACGAAGAATCAGTTCCTTTACATACATATAAATTCTTCTTCTGTTATTCTTATTTTTCCATTAACACTTGTATGGTATCAGCCTGAATATTAACTAACAGTTCTTTGAATTAATATCCGCTTTATTAAAAGTTCGTTTACACTTGACTTTTCTTCTAAAATGCAAAACTTTACTTTAAACTTTTAATACTTTCTTTAGACGTCTTCATAAGACTGTGAATTTTTCCTTTAAGTTCTAAACTAAATTCTTTAACGTTTAACAGAGTCCTCGGAAAAGAATTCACTTGATCCTTTTACCTATCTATACTTTACATTAATAAGATTTCACCTTTTATTAATGAACATTCTTTATCATTAAACTTAGTCCGTAATATCTTGATTAAATCTTCTACTTATAAAAGCTTTATCATCTTGATAAATCCTTGCGCTTTGCTAGCTAAGAACTTTCTATAAATCTTTAATCTTTAGCTTTACTTGCTTGATTAATCTTTTAATAAAATTACTTTAAAGCTTGACTAGTCTTTATCTTTCTTAAATTCTTGATTAATCTTTAAACGTCGTTAAATACAATCAGGAATAGGCATTTCGATTCTTCCGAAAAAAATATCATTCTGCTGAATTAAAATGAAAATAAATTGACTTACATTATTTTCATCTTTGAAGTTTTGTCGTAATTAGAACATCCTTCCATAAGCCTAATCTCGTCGTATGTTGCGTTGCCTAGCGACAATAAAACAACTCCTGAAAAATATCACAAATTGAGATTAGTTCCTTTGGCAAATGAAGGTTGAAAGTCCTATTTCAACTCTCGATAAATTCCTTGCAATAATTCGATACACAAATCCTTTTCCTTTGATCGAATAAAATGCCAAAGATTCCATCGTTGATTCCTGAGCCTTAAGAGAACCAACGGCCTTCCGAAATGCATCTATTCATGGTGAAATCAGAACTGCATCTGTTCAGTCATGGCGGCCTCCTTACAATGACACACAGTTCCTCTGATCGCGAGTCTTCAATTGTTGCTTTGAACAATTGGTCTGAAGTCAAGACTCTTTGCCGTGAGCTTTTGGCTTGCGATTGTTGTAGCATCTGGATTCCTTCGACGTAACTGTTCCTTGTGATAATTGCTTATTTAAATTATATTTACACAACACACACCCCACATGTGCTTTGATCCTTGCGAATCTATCGCACTAATTGTGGTAATGGTCAGAAATTGTGAAGGCAATTGTTTTCCATTTTCAAGTCTGACAGTTTTTCACACTCTTAAATGCCATAGACAGCGGAAGAGAAAGAAGAAGAAGACAAACACAAGAAAGATAGTAAACATCCAAGCCGATGCCGGGATTCGAACCCAGGTGTTGTGGGAGACCGCCGTCTAATCCACTAGACCACGCCGCAAAAGAGCGACTCATAACAACGAGGACTTTTCATAGTTTAATATGTTAGTCTGACTTCATAAACTAAATTACATTGTACATATCAATTGTATACCGTATATGCTCCAATAGAGGCCCCCGGCGTTTATTTGCAAAACTAGCCTCGGCTCCCGGCGCTTAATAGAGACCGGCTGCTATTAGAGGCCGGCCATTATTAACAAAAACCATCAGAACGCAATATTTTTATACATAAACACCGGCTAATATTAAAAACAGCTACTTTATTTGAATTTCACATGCTACATAAGACTGTTAAAGATAAATGGCAATGTCTTTCTGTACCTTTCGCTGCTATTCGTCGTCCGAATCCGCAATGACGGGCGGCCGACTCACCGGAAGTTTCTTTCCCTATTCCACCGCGCGAATCTTAAAGGCAATGTCAAATGACCGTTTCGGCGGCATTTTGTAAGGCAATGTACCGTAAGGTATTCGCACGACTATAAAGATACGGATGCTTACACTAGTACCGGTAGGCAAATATCAAAGACCCGGCTACTAATAGAGACCGGCTACTATTTGGCCGTGTCCCCTCTGCATCCCGGCGCTTATTAGAGACCGGCCACAATAAGAGACTCGGCGTTTATTGGAGCATATACGGTAATTTGTTGTATAATTTCGGACTTGATATAATGTTTTGTAACAATGTTTTTTTGAATATTTACTAATGTATTCTATAAATAGACACAAGGAGAATCCTATTTTCTCCTCTTACACTTCACAAAGATCGGTAATTTACTCATCGAAATATTGTGCGGAATAAAGTGCAGATGAAATTTTCTATAATAGAAAGAAAACCTATGTCAATCTCATCTATGAATTAAAGAATGTTCTGTCAAAATAGATTTTTGAGAGCATGGATCTTTTAGTACTGTTGGCCAGCATCATTATCAATTATTGTCAAAATCTCGCTTATTGCTAGTTTAAAATTATAAATTCTCTTGAATTACAAAGCCTACTGACAAAAACTGCTCTGGCAGAACTTTCGCGATTGTCTCCTAAACATATCACCTATCTTTTGTTTGCTATCAACGATCTGAATCCTAAATTAAGTGGGAATACTTTGAAATGAAGTAGGAATACATCGTTTATATTTGAATGGAATCAATAGAAGCAATATTGTTTATCAATGGAAGCTATTGTTTATCAATCAAATATCAATGGAAGCAAATATTGTTACATCATTGTTATTCATTCACAAATTTACTATAATTAATATCTCAGATGATATTGATGAAGAATTCGATAAAATTATTACAGTGCAACTTGGATAATTCGAAGCTGAAGGGACCACTACAAAACTTCGAATTATCCAAGACTTCGAATTAAACAAGTTACATCTTTTAACTTTAATTTCAGGTCCACTGAATGCTTGAAAAGATTATTCTGTCAATAAGTAAATATTTATTCAGAAAGATCATGGTATGAAAGACTTAAACACTATATGTATGTAAACAAAATAAGCTTTATATTACGTAAACTACAGTACGTATTACATTCAATACAGAAAATTATAGTTTTTCAAAAAATTGTGCAATGTCTGATTGTTTTGTAGAATTCAGTCGCTTAAGGTTAGCAAAATCATCAAGCATGTTTAGTGAACGGAAAACAGCTTCACTTGTAGTTGGCCAAACAAGAGGATGACTTTGACCTTGAACGAGACCCATGATCTCTTAGTCATTCCAGGACTAAGAGAGAGAAGATTAAAAATGGCGACTCTCCGACACAGAAAACCGATGGCAGCAAAACAACGGAAGTTATTGCTAACGTTACTTCTTATTTCGAAAAGGCCTTATGACATGCTTACTTATGGCACATCAGAGAAATTGTTTTCGATCCCAGTGCCGTGAGTAAAAGACGAGACGTGAGTAAAAGAATCCCATCTTCGTCTTCGTGTTGTCGATCTCAGGGATGCAATTTCGTCAAAAAACCAATTGGGAAAGATAGGAGACTGATTTTGAACGATTGAAACAAACGAATGAATAAAAATAAATTTTTGAAATTATATTGGATGAGAAATCAGAATAGTTCAAGAAAATAAATATCGTCTTTTTTCGTAAACTTCAAACTCCCTAAATGTTCACTTTCCCGCCAACACAGACATATACAATCGATTCAAATTCTACTATTGCGACATCTGGTGGCCACGGTCGTTCTCTGGTTTGGCGGACTGTACGTTGGTTTGTCCTTCAATGTACCGACGAAATTCGGCGCTATCCCGTACTCGTTGGCGATTTGGCATTTCTTCTTCACACCCTTTTCCACCTCGCGAATGACGGCGACCTTTTCAGCGAACGTTAAATTCTTGTATACGCGTGGTTTACTGAAAGACATGGTGACACTGACAGCAGGAAGCTCGAATAGCTTCTGAAGTGTCAAGTGTCGAATGGCGTCACGTGTCGAACAGTGGCGGGAAAGGATTTCAGTTGTCACGTGTCGAACAGTGGCGGGAAAGGATTTCAGTTGTCACGTGTCGAATTTCTTAACGATGAAACGCCGAAAAGTCGTTATGGTTCGAAATTTTTTATAAAAAACTTCGAATTAAGGAAGTTGAACTTCGAATTATCCACGATTTTTTAACATTGATTTAATAAGAAATTCAAGGGACCAAGAGAAATCTTCGAATTAACCACGATTTCGAATTAAAGACGTTCGAATTATCCAAGTTCCACTGTATTAGCCATTATTTTTTTCCTTCCTTCGTACAATTTCAGTGACTTTTTTTTTCTTTACTCTCATGAAATGCTCCATTCTCCTCCAAACGAGTCCTAGGGCCTACCCAGCCCTCTGTAGAATGGGTACCGGGTTTTGTTTCCCGGGAGTTAAAGGCGGGCGGGCGTCGGGCTGACCTCCCGATCTCAATCAGTCCCGTTGGTCATGAAACGCTGGGAGCCTTACCTCCCGCGAGCCCTTGGACCTGCATAGGACTCTTGTGGTGACCCTTTAACTTTTTAACTCTCATGAAATAAATTATTGAAAGAATTTAGAAGAATGCTGCAAATTTTTAGCAAACGTTTCCTTTTGATTACTAAATAAAAATCAAATTTCAAAATTTATGTGAGAATAACAGATATTAAGATATTTTTGAATCCTCTTCTTTACAACTACTGAATCTACCTTTCAGTTCAGCAGTTACTGTCTTAAAGACAAATTAATGAAACTGTTAATTTACAAGCTTAAGTTTAAATATTGGATCCAGTAACAAAAAAAGATGGAGCAACATTAATTTCGTCATTTTTACATGTAAACAGTAAGTCAATATCAACAAGTAAAGTTAAGTAAATATCAACAAAGCTACTAACCATCTTCCTTATTCTCTTTCCACAAACAGCAGAAAAGAATTTGATCTGATAAAGAAACGGAATAACCGTATATTACAAAACCGAGATATCGTCGAAAGATTTACAACGAAAACAAGGATGCCTGCGGGAAGTGAAAATAAATTGGTTTTATTTTTACCAATAAAGAGCGGGGCTTATTTTAGTTTGATGCAGTACAGATTGTGTTACGAGGTTATTTCTGGGGACTCAACAACTGGGTAATCTCAAAAAGACGTGATCGCTTGCTTGTAAAACAAATCGAAAAGTTGCGCCCCCTTTTCCTTAGAAAGAAAAAAAAATGAAAAGGAAAACAGCCTTCCCTCCTGCGAAGAACGAAGAAAACAAAATAATAGTCAACCTTTCAATATACGCTTCGCCGCAAAGACACTGATGAACAACATTTGTCTTCCTGATGATTGAATTATGGCTGCTGCTACCGAAAATCAAAGAACCGAAAGGTACAGTGGAAGAGAAAATAAACCAGGTATTTTTTTTTTTTTTTTGCTCCAGCCAAGGAAAAAAAAAAAAGCAGTCTTTCAATTATAGGTTCATGAAAATCATTTCGAGGAATATTAAAATGAATTATAAAATTATTATTAATGAAGCAAGTGAAAGATATCCTAGAATTAATATGCTTTAACTGTTATTTCAAATTCAATCAAAAATGGTTTAGACAAGATATGGGATTCCCAATGGGTAGTCTTATATCAGGAACAATATATTGCTATCCAATATATTTTTTAATCATTTTGAGGTTAATCATATACTAAATTGGAACAAATGTAAATTTGAATATATGAGATATGCATATGACATCTTGATGATATGGAAAGGATCAGCTAGACAGTTGATTCTTAACCAATTTTCAACAATATTCTTTTTTAAGAAGATTAGATTGTAACACCAGTTTTGAAAATGTGTATAAAGAAAAAATTCATGATATGACTACCCTCCTTAAGAAAAACAATTATCCAGAAAAATTTATCAATGACCAAATAAAATCTTACAATACTTTCAAAATTAAAGAAATTAACAAATTTGAAAATAGAATTTATATCCCTTACCTTAATAACAACAGCTTTTGGTTACAAACTTTATGTAAAGCTTACAACATAAACATTGGCTTTAGATATAATAATAAAATTAAAAATTTGCTATGTAAAAAAGTTAATCAACATGATTATAAGAAAGAAATGGGTTTAATATATAAAATCACTTGCCAAACTTGCCAAAATTTTTACGTGGGAGAAACCAAAAGAACCCTAGCGGAGCGAGTGTCCGAGCACTGTAGGGCCTTGAAAAATAAAAACAAAGACATCTCAGACGTAGCACATCATTGTATAACGAAAAGCCACGTTATGGACACAAATGTCCAAATTTTATATAAAGAAACCCAATTAGGTTTAAGAAAAATATTGGAAAGTTGTGTTATTAGAAACTCTAAAGAAAAAAATTTTAATAGGTATAAAGGAGCTATAGTAAATTTTAATACCATTGTACTTATTAGAGATTACTTACAATTTGATAACCGAAAAACAGCCAATATTAAGGAATTAAATTATTAACAATATTTTGAAAAATTATAGATTACAATTAATAAGTCAGATTGTAAACAACAATTAAATTTGTTGTATCACCATGCTTTTATTTATTTATTTTTTGTAACAATAAAATTAGTTAATAGTCACTTTGAGATGTTTAAGCATATTGTATCAACAATTAATTTTATTAATAGTTCATGTTTTTAAACCAATGCTGCCAAGCTTATTCTTAATTCTGTTATACCTATATTATTGACTTGAAAAAAGGAATATGTACAGTTCCTGAAAATTTGTCTCCCTTATTAGTATTTTAATAAATATTTTAATACTAATGCAATGTATGGAAGAGTGTGTTTCTATCTAATATTTTTGATATGGAAAGAAAGAAGATTGTGGAAGAATTTGAGATAAATTTGACTTTAGTAATACTTTGTATTAAAGACAGAACTTTAAGTATCAAGCCGATACTCTGTGTAAATTTAGTAACATAAACTGTGTATTAATTTAAAATAGAACTTATTAAAGAACATTTAATTTAAGCCACCCGATCCACCCATTTTATTACACCTACCCAGGTTCCAGCCTCCAGGCCGGGTCTGGTCGGAACAGAAGCTCTGTCCCGAGAATTCCAAGGGAGAAGATACTGAGGTGCGTTCCCAGCGCTATCCCTCAGGACGCCATTACAGAATGACGTCAGACCGAAGAGAAAGGGAAGAAGAGGCTGACAACACAGGAAAGGAAATTTGAAACATCCATGCTCTCGACCAGAATTTGAACACCGGCCACACGGCAGACCGCCGCCTGAGATCTCACGACCATGCCGGCACAGCTGTAAAGTGAAATCATTGAATCGATATATTTTTAATTGTGGGAATCAATGTGAAGCCTCCAAAACTTAAAGAAACAATCAAAATAAAATCAACAAAAACAAAAATATGGATAAGACAATTCATGCGCTGGCATTTCGCCGGCCTTGATTTTTTTTTATTACTGGTGACTGCTCCTGGCCAAAGAGCATGAAACAGCTGTTCTAGGATTTCACTTAGTAATCACTTGGTCTCACCCATTGATGATATTTTTTTATTTAATTCTGACTCCGAGTTGGAATCGGTTACAAATCGAGCGACTTTTAATTTCATTTTTAATTTTAAAATAAATTTTAATAAATCAAAAAGGACATTATTTATTGATTTATTTCATTATTGCTGATTTTCGGAAAGAATCTTTCTCTAAAATTATCGAAGTTTATACAACCATTCATTTATTTATTTATTTATTTATTTATTTTTATTTATTTTTGGATGTGGTAATGATTTAATCCAAATATGATTACTGCGCATGGAAGGAAGCGTTGGAATCGAAAATATCCATTTCCAATTTGGAAACGCTGGGAATATTAAAGTAAATGATCTTATCATTGTAATTGGTTTTGTCACTTGTAATAAATTTGTAATTTTTCAATCGCCCTTAAAATTAGATCACTATAGATTTTCATCACATCTCACGATACCTTGCACATTTCATTTGTACTCACATTTTATATATAATATAGTAAATTTACCGTCTTTATGTGATTAAGAAATAATTTATAGGTTTATGTTATGTTTAATATTCATTCTATAGGAAGATAAACTATCTTTTCGCGAACATTCTATATTTATTGTTTAAGGTTAATAGAATCCTGAAAAAAAAATTATCAACCTATCTTGCTAATAACCTGATAAATAAGGGCCACTTTGCGGAGCTTCTTTGAGTTTCATCGGACAAACATGGCTTCCAGGCATCCAATCAACAACATCAATTCATTCTATTCGTTCTTTTTTTAATAAGATATTTCTTCGGTCAAATTCCCGGATTTCAATTATTTAGTATTTCAAATTATTATTTTTTGTGTGTGTGTGTGTCTACCATAATAATACTTGAGCAATGGATCCGGAAGTTAATCGAAAACCTCTGACATTTATTTAGCTTCACTTGATTGAGAATGAATCAAGGTTATCTGATAAATTGAAAATGTGGTAGCTGGTGAATAGTAAGTTCACCGTAATGATAGCTTGTATCAACTATAAAGTTTATCAAATCACTTACTGCTTGCAAACATCGACGAAATTAACTCGATTGATTCTTTCAATTACGACTGGAATGTATTTGAAAAAAAAAATTGGAGTACGAAAACTAATCAATGAAGCTTTGATTAAAATGACACTAGATCAGAAAACATGTTAGCTTCAGATCAAAGATTGATTAATATTTGTGATGTTCAAAATATTCAGAACATTAAAAACAAAACAAAAACAAAAAAAAAAAAACCCGACAAAAATCCTCGTTATGTAATTCAGCAAATTGGTACACAGCAATTTGGAATAAGGAGAAGGGAGTAATTTATAACAAAGTGATGACCTTTCAACCTCCCCCCATCCTCAAAAAAAAAACTTCCATTTTCAGATTTTATCCGTACCATGCCAGCTTCTGAATGTCAATGCTGAAATTTCAAATTAGGAACTTAATGATTTAGATCATGAATTTTTAATTTAGTTCTTTTTTTTTTTCTTTCTTTTTAGCAATTTTCTGCGTACACTTTTCATTTTAATCATCAATAGTCTTATTGATCAAAAAAAGAAAAATGAAAATGATTCAATGAAAATCGAAAAATTTTAACTAATTGTTAGGTTTCTTTTGTCTGTTAATTAAATTTAAAGGTATGTTTTGTACTTGACAGAATATATTTTTAATATTAAAATATTTTTGCAGTTTTGTTGCTAATTTAGTCTATGTATTAGATTATACATCTAACTTATATCTATATTTTAGATATCTAGCTTACATGACAAATTTTTGATTAATTTTGCAGTTTCAAGCCTAACTTCCTTCTAGACTAACAGGGTTTGCATTATAGTTAACTTTCTTATCCTTTGCGATAGATCTCTATATTGTATAGAATAAAAAACAATATTTTTTATTTAAAGTAAAAACATTGTTTATTTTCGAAAGATAATCTCCTCACTCTGATACTTAATTCATAATAGCCTTCGATTTTGTCGAAGCGATGGAGAAAATGGCGATAGTGATCAATGAAACGGTCGCCTTTTGTTTCAATATCACTGACCTCTACCGGCAAAAATTAACTACACTAGTTTTTGTCAATGCAATGACGCTTAAGAAATATTATTACTGTAGATTTATGAGGAAACTGTTTTTAAAAATATCCATTTAAGTGGACAAGGGAGATAAAGGGTTAATATATGAAATAAATTAACTCTATGCGTCAGAAAGTGCAGATGTCAACTTTTTAAAGAGAATTTACAGTTGTTATTGAATCGTCGACACTCGCGCAAGATAGTAGGTTTATCGTAAAAATGAATATTCCACTATTTACAAATCTGTCATATGGGTTTTTAGTTTTAATGGTTAAGTAATAATTATTAGAATATTTAATATTTAATAATTTATAATATCAGTTCCAGCTAGTAGGTTATCGTGAAAATGAATATTCCACTATTTATGAAAATGCGAAGAGAGTTCATTTACTTTTTGATGAAAAATTTAATTTTTTTTAACAACTAACTGATATCGTATTTACTTAATCTCATTGAACTGTTTAAAATCGATTGAAAAATATCATACACACAAGACTAAAAAGCAAAAAATAATTAATTACAAAAAAATTTTTTTTGAATAAACCACGTTTTTAAAACGGACTAAAAAGTATAAAATAATTTTCCTAGCTCCATATATATTCCTAACCCCATACAGATAGTCCTGAAAATTTGTGATTGTACAGTTTTAATAGCTATGAAAATACTTGTGAGATTTAAAACGAAAAACGTGGGGCGCATGAATAGATAATTGAGATTGTATGGATGTAGTGTATATTATCTTGCAATAGATAATTGAGATGATATGGATGGAGTGAATATTATCTTGCAATAGATAATAAATTGAGATGGTAGTGTATATTATCTTATGCCCCACGTTTTTCGTTTTAAATCTTACAAGTATTTTCATAGCTATTAAAACTGTACAAGCACAAATTTTCAGGACTATCTTTATGGGGCTAAGAATACAGTAGAGTCCCGGTAATCCGAGCTTCCGTGTAATCCGAGGTGAGGCTAGTCCAAGGTCACGCAGGGCGACGATTCCAAGAAGTCATTTGAGGGGTCAGTGTGATAGTTTTACATTTTACTACTTAGACGATGGCGTGACATCGCTGCTAAAAAGCGTTGCTCTACTGTGAAGCAGAAGACCTTGACAGTTTTTTAAAGTTGTAAATGCTTATAAAGAGTCTTTTCATGTAACCAGGTAACATTGTTAATGCATCTGTAACTTTAATATGTATTATAAGTTAAATTTGACTCGTTTTAGTTGAAAATTCCAGATTTTTTTTTCTTTTTTCCGTGTAATCCGAGTTTTTTGTAATCCGAGGTACCATCAGCCCCAATTACCTCAGATTATCGAGACTCTACTGTATATATGGGGCTAGGAAAAATTATTTTATACGTTTTAGTCCGTTTTAAAAACGTGGTATATTCAAAAAACTTTTTTTTGTAATTAATTATTTTATTTTTAATTTATTGTTAATGTTTTTTATATGAAGGGCCATTGTTTTGTTTCCTTGTCTTTTGTTTTTGTTTCTTTTTTTCATTAAGCTGCTGATACTTGGCAAATTCAACTGAGAAAGGGTAATAATCCAGAAGCAGGCTGTCTTGGATTCCCAGTATCAAAAATTCAAAAAGCAGTTCAGTGACATTCGGAAAACATAAGCAACAATTTGTTGCGTTTTTATCCCCCTTCTTATACCTTACTAATTGTATTACGCACATTAATTCTTCTCTTATTCTCTTTCTTATATTCCTTTATCCGGAAACTGCTAATTCATCTACTTTCGACAGAATACACTGTAGCTACTGTAGGTTTTGTAAAATTATTCAAGACCATGTCCTTCAAAAATCTCCATAGTTCTACAGAAAGCGATGCATCCAATAAACAAAAATAAAGAACTATGAGGAAAAAAATCCATTTTAAGGGAATGCTGTAGAAATACTAATTTTTTTTTCCCATGTTTCTCATTACTAAAGAGAGATAAAGACTCTCTTTAGATATAGGTCCCTCTTTAGAAGTAAAGTCACTTGTAAACGTCTTATCCATGCTGTGTATTTCTTATCTGTTATCTGAAGTTTATTTCTTCAAATGCATCTTTTCTTTCTTATAACAATAGAAGACGATCAATTGTCAAACTTATTTTAGCACGAGATAAGCAAACGATTATGAGGTAACGTTAGAGATTTTCAAGGATTGTATCAAATTTACTGGAATCTGTCAATAGAGCAAATTAGCCACAGCTTCTCTATTTCATATTTCAATCAATCACTGACAATGGAAAAAGGTAAAGCCTCTCATTACTAAGGGAAAAAATTAAAAATGTTCCTTTTCATGAAACTATTCTGGTAAAATTGTTCGAATTTTTATCTCCAACTACTATAATAAAAATATAGAGATAAAGAAAAAAATATGACAAGGAGGAAGAAACAAAAAAGTTTGATATTAAAAATATATATATATTTTTTTAATGTATATCAGTTCAATTAGGTATGCTTATATAAACTGCATACCTGTGTTATGTGACTGAGAGTTTACTACATTAGTAAAGAAAAAAAAATTAAAATTAGTAGTTATCGTTCTTTAATATAATTCTTCCATCTACCAAGTCAGAGATTAATTTGTGTTTTATTTCTTTAAATGTAATATTGTCTTTGCATTCAATAGTTAATTGTTTGAAAATTTTGTATTTAACATAATTATTTAATCTATATCCAAAGTTATTGCTTATTTTGTCTATTTTAAAGATTTTATTCCAATTGTATCTTGTATTAAATTCATCATCTTTTAATTTCTTTTTTTTTCTTACTTCAAAGTAATTGGATATGACTATTTTATATACAAATTTTTCATCTATTTTTAGTATCCCATATTTTTTTCTTATTCGTTGTTGTTCAAATGTAGGTTTAAATTTATAGTTTACGTATACATTATTGAAAATTTTCATTGTTATTTTGTTTATGTTATCCATTTGTTGTTTTTTTAAACTTATCCAACATTCTAGTCCATAATTTAACAATGAATCGATCAAAGCTTTGTATATAATTAATTTTTGTTTAAATGGCACAATTTTTTTAATATGATAGAAAAGATAAGAGTATGATCCAAGTTTTCCCATAACGTAGTTATTGCTTATTCCAGTTAAGTTTATCATCAATATGTATTCCTAGGTATCTATATGTAGAGATGATTTCTAGCTTCTTACAATTACAGTTTTTAAATAAGTAATTATTGTTATGATTTATGTTTGTACATTCTATTTCGTGTAAACTTAAAGTATCATTGTTATTTATTTTTCTATTTTTATTTTTAATTATCATGATCTTAGACTTTTCACCGTTTATTATCATTTTATTACGATACGCCCATTTGTTTATGTTATTCAGCTCCATTTGCATTTTATTACTCGCATTTGATTTGCATCATTAGTAATTAGAATTACATCGTCTGCATATAAATAAATTTCTGCATCTTTTATGTTATTATTTATAGAGTTAATAAATATATTGAATAAGATAGGTTCCAAGTTCGAGCCCTACGGAATCCCTCTTTTTGTATTGAAAGTTTTGCTTATTTTTTGTCCTATTTTAATTTTGAATTTTCTGTTTTTCAAGTAGTTTTCAATAATTTTTATTTCTTTTCCTCTTATGTCTATTTGATCAAGTCTTGTTAATAGGATTTTATGATCTATAGAGTCAAAAGCTCTTTTAAAATCAATAAAAGCTATATATATATAATGTTTCCTTCATTCAATGATTTATTAATGCTCTCATTAACTTTGTTTAGTAATAGTGTAGTGCTCCTGTTTTTCTGATATGCATGCTGGTTATTGTTTAGTAAATTCTATTGAGTTATGTAGTTACAGTAAAACCCCGTTATTACGCTCCCGCTTATAGCACTATCCCGTTCTTTACACTCTTTTTATTCGGTCCCTGGAATTTTCTATATATCTCTGTATACTTTTACCCTCTTATAACGCTTCAAATCCCGCTTGTAGCGCTTTTTTTATATCGGAAATTTTGTATCGAAAAGAAATGTAACACTGTAAAGATTCTTTTTTTTCCCTGGTAGGAGAGAATCCTTGAACTCTGTGAAGTGCGGGTCTGTGATACAGTTGTGCAAAATGTCGAAGCGGAAATCCCTTTCTATAAGTGAAAAATTGCGAAAACTCCGTAAGTACGACGAGAATTCTACATTAAGTCAGGGGGATTTCGCAGAATCTCTAGGAATTCCCTCGTCCAGTCTGCGAACAATAATGAAAAACAGGGATGCAATTACCGATGCAGCGAAGGACTGTTGCAAACGTAAAAAAGTAAAGTGTGCACTAAATCCGCTCCGAAATATATTAGTATTGCTCCTAGTGGTGTATTAATTGACGTTAATAGTTACCTGAACCGTATTGAAAATGTCATAATTCATAACAGTAGCAGACACACACGGCAAACCACAATCAAAGATCTTTTTAATAGGAAATAAGCTCATATTTGCACTATATCTATTGCAGAATCATATATGTTGCCTGTAAAATAATGTCCAAATCTTTCCCCATCTCATAAATCATTTCCCGTCTATAGCGCTATCCCGCTTATTACGCTTGTAGGTCATGGTCCCTTGACGAGCGTAATAACGGGGTTTTACTGTATTAATTTTTTTCGATAGATAGCTTTCTATTATTTTTGATATATTGGAAATTAGAGCAATTGGTCTGTAATTATTAAAGTCTGTTTGGTCTCCACCTTTGTGTAGTGGAATTGTATATGCAATTTTCCATGGTTTTGGATAAATTCCTGTATTATATATTTTATTGAAAAGGTCCACCAACAAAATTGATAAAGACTCTCTTTAGATATAGGTCCCTCTTTAGAAGTAAAGTCACTTGTAAACGTCTTATCCATGCTGTGTATTTCTTATCTGTTATCTGAAGTTTATTTCTTCAAATGCATCTTTTCTTTCTTGTAACAATAGAAGACGATCAATTGTTAATATCTAATTGTCAAACTTATTTTAGCACGAGATAAGCAAACGATTATGAGGTAACGTTAGAGATTTTCAAGGATTGTATCAAATTTACTGGAATCTGTCAATAGAGCAAATTAGCCACAGCTTCTCTATTTCATATTTCAATCAATCACTGACAATGGAAAAAGGTAAAGCCTCGATTATAGATAAGCTTTCTTAGGTGGAACACTGCCTAAAATCATATTTTCGAAGAAATTAGCTTTTAAAATTTATCTTACTTAGTTTCCATTTTGTTTTCTGGTTTTTTTTTCTTTTTTATCCAAAAACGGAAATAAATTTTGTGAAAGTTTATATTTCTAAAGAAAGCCAATCAATGTACTGAGAAATAAAACTCGCTATTATCAGAGATAACTATTAAATACAGAAGCATCTTTTTTAACTTACCAAGTAGACACGGACAGCATTTAGCGAGGCTAAAGCTATTGCTTTATCTTAAATAGGGTTTTTATTTTTATTTTTATTTGCATTGTAAACAAAGACAGCACTAATTCGAATAAGATAATTAAGATGATACTTTCAAAAGAAAATACTGAAAATTTTTCCTCAGTATTCCTTGAAAAATATTGCAATCATTGGAATATTGTTCGTAATGATAATAGCTCTGCCTAATGTCATTGTATATGTAATTCCAAGAGAAATTAGCCAAATAGAAATAGATGGAGAAATAGATACAGTAATCGGAATAATAAGATGAAAGAGGAACTGATTGAAATATCTGCAGAACGACTACTCGATATATATACGAAAGATATAGTACATTGCAAATTACTTTGTGCAAATTTGTAACCGATCACATACATTTCTGTTGTTCACTGAAATGGCTTTATGTACAGCCACAAAAGCGTTGGCGAAATTTGTACTAAAAAGTTCGTTTCCTCTAGCTTCAGACGTTGATGTTGAACATGTAAACTGAATTCAACGTCAAACCATTAACTTTACTGATGTTTTGTCCAGAAAAAGTGTAATTGCACTTCATCATTTGGAGAAGGTGTCTCCTTGAATGCATGAAATGTTCTTCCATAGCAGCTTCCATAGCAGCTTAAGGAAAATATGTAAGACCAATTGAACGTACGCCCGATTGAAATTAGAATCCTATTGTGTGAATATTTAAAAGTGCTGTTTTTATGGATGATCGTGTTGAAGTGAAATACGATGAATTTAAATTATACTTCAGCTTATCAGCGATAGCCCCAATTTTAAAGTGATTAACATAAGTAAATTCTTTAATGTAATATTTAAAAAAAATCCTCCCTTTTATTTTCTTAACAACTGAGTGTTCGGCAGAAGATGAATCGAATTAATCTCAATTAATTAGAGTTTTCCTTTTATCAGAAATTATTCAATTGCAAAAGAAAGATGCAATCATCCACTTTTTCTTTGGATTTTACAGATAAATAATTATTTCTTAATCAAGCAATGATTTCGAATAAATCTTTTGAACCCTAATATCCCAGGCACGAACAAGATCGTTATCAAGAATCTTCCTGTAATTTGTCATTAACTCAATGAAGAAGTTGAAAGGCCAAAACGTGCGATTACAAAGCTTACCTAGCAATTACCATTTGTGCCTGCCTTAATCAATCATTGCTCGAATGAAAGCTACCGACAAAGGCAGAAGAAAGCTATTTCTCCTTAATGATACTTGAGAAAATGAAGGAAATAAAATGAATAATAACAAGAATAATTGAAAAAGAAAACCATGAAATGAATTCATTTACTAGAGTGTGCATGAAATTTACATTTAAAAAATTAATTTGTTTTGCAATTCTTCACTTTTCTTCAACTTATCAATAGCGATCATTTTAGATTGATTGCTTTATGGGTAGGGTCATTTAAATGTCGTTATGTAGTTTTAAATTGTAAAAAGGGTAAATGAAATTTATTATATTTTTATTTAGATTTCTTCTTCAGATCGTTAATTTTCTACATGTCCACCGAAATCACGTATAGAAATCGTGATCGAGATTCTGATATTCTACCAAAACGTTTTGCAGTTGATTTTATACCCTGCTGTTTGGAATATTAAGAAACAAAGAAGTTCGATCTATTGATTTACGTGGTCTCTCAATAAAGGAATATAGATGCTTTTTGCACTTCCGCTTAATCTTCTAGATCGCAGCTTATCATTAACGTTTATCATTATCATTATCCTGTATCTTTGAACTTACTAATGCAATTACTTACGGAATTCCTGTGTGTTGCATCTTTATTGTAATAGGTTCTAAGTCTTCTTTAGACTGCAATGACAGTTTTTAGTTCGGCCAACCATAGGATACAGTTTATTTGATTACCTATTAAAGTCTTAGGCCAATCGTAAAAAACTCAATACACAGTTACCAATTTATTGCTAAACTACGATAAAATAAAATGAATCTTGCTTCTCAATGTTCTTTATAGATTGATTTTATCGTATACAGTACTGAAGTTATGAAAACTTAAAACTTTACAAAGACTTTTTAACGCCCCTTTAAAAAAAACTTAATATACAAAACATGGGAATCTAATATATAAATTATTGATTATACACCCACAGAAATACGCACAGACACACAGACACACACATATCTATTTCGGTAATCTGTGGCCTACTTACTTCAATAATCATATTAAAATCTGATCTTTTGTTCAGATTATTAAAATCAGTCCATGTTTGAAGATTTTATCAGAAATATGTGTTTCTATTCTCATAATAGGAAAAAGAAGGAAAGCTCAGAAAAGTCGTTGTAATTAAATGTTGAAAGGACCCCATTTTGCAGGTCAGGTTTGCCATTCGCGAGGATGGAAGTACATAGACCGCAACACTTTTGCAATTACCGCAATCAAGTTGAATCTACCTCGCTTGGAAGGTTGTATTTTTGTATGTTTGGTATCTTCGGTTCACCAATTGAAATTTTAAATACAATTGTACAAAGCTGTAAATTAGTGTATTTGTGGTGTGACACATGAACGCACACAGTATTTTTTCCCTAGGCATTAAAATATTAATGCCTAGGGAAAAAATATATATATTTTATCTACATATTTATATTTTATTCTTAGATCTATTTTTTTTCCTTGTCTAGTTAATATATTATAGGCTGTAATTATATAGTTCATTATTTTATTTAGTATTCTATTAATGTTATTCAAATTATTTAAAAGTGCCCAATAACATAAACCGTAATTTATAATGAGTCAATAAATGATTTGTTTATTAATAACTTATATTTAAGTGGAAAAAGATTGTATATATGTTTGAACATATGTATGAAAGAGTTGAGTTTGCTTAATATATTTAAATAATGAGTTTTCCAAATAAGTCTTCATTGATATATAAACCTAAATATGTAGTCTACTTATGATTCCTATAATTGCACCATTCAAAGACTGCGACTTTTTAATAACTTTATTTTTAAAAAATATTCTCCAGAAAGAAATTGAAAGCCCTGAAATCTTTTCAGGAATATGAAAACCATTCTACATTTGCAATCTGAAATTTACGCTTTTTAATCTCATTGCATTTCTTCACAGAAACATTGTTTTTTCTATATGTATGCCTTTATTCATCATGCAGATGCTTTTCATGATCACAATAAAAGATAAAGCAGAATTTTTGATCTTAAAGCCGACGACATATTTTAGAGATAATCAAATTTCACCAAAAAAAAATTATGAGATCATTGTTAACTCGGTATCCATATTGTATCAAAATTATCATAAAGAAAAGTCCTAAACCAGGAATCTCAGCAACTTCATTTTTCTGTCAGCGATGAGCGTCTTAGACACTAGTGATACATGAAGGTACCATAGCATATTGGTTTATCATAAATGGTACAGCAAGGTCTTCAGTTGCTTATAACACGGTCATCTCCTTCAGTGTACGTCTAAGAATGATCAGTGTTATACCAACGTGAAGTGCTAGTGTTACCATCCATTGTTCACAAACACTATTAACATTATATTTAGCAAGCGAACTATGCGACTAGCAGATCAGTCGGCCTTTATTACAGATCTCTGCTAAAACGGGTATATTTCTGATAACGAGCTCATTATCTGACATGTTATTCAACTGCATCTTTCATCATATATGTTTAGCTTCCAAAATTACAAACATCCTTTACCAAATGTAGTTGTTATCGGTGCTGAGTCTGAAGTGTGTTTATAAGTTTGGTTTTCTTGCCTAGCTCTGATTAGATTACAGTAATTGTAGCTTATTTTTAAAGATTTAAAGGTATAGGTAGGAGATATTTATGTTTAAAGTAACTTTACATTATTCACGAAAAACACTGTAACTTAAACTACACGGCTCAAGAATAAGCAGTGATCAACATTAATATGTAGAAATTTAGATGATGTATTTGGTGTTTCTATAATTATTTTAAGGATCACTTTACTTAAGTTATTCAACATTTGTTACTTTATTACTCAGATAAAAACTTAGTAATGTGCATCAAAATTGTTATTTAGGAGTTTCGTTAAAATGTGATACATAATTAGATTTGTTATATACACTATAACTTATGTAATGTTAAAGCTAACAGAATTAAGATTTGGAAGTTGAATATCTTTAGAATAATTGAGTTCTGAATTTATTTGAAATTACATAGGTTTGCAATGGCTAGTTGTTAAGTTCAATAATAAATAATAATAAAAGAAGAATTTTTTGTTGATGCCTTCCAACGCTTATAAAATTTCCTCTTCAAAGCCTGCTCCATTTCCTTCCAAATATTAGTGAGAGAGGGAGTGGGTTCCAAGGAGTTCCGGTTCGAAAGGCCATCGTTTCCGCTTTGTTTTAACAGCCGTGTCCACTGAAAATTAGAGTTTTGTTAGATGGGGAATCGAAATCCACATCTGTGGAATCGAAAAGACCCTGACCCACTCGCAACACACCTGGTCGACGATTAATCCGAAATTAACGAAAAGTACAGATTGGCTCCGAGTGTGGTCTACTCAGGTGCATCGAGCAAAGAGGGGAGGGGGAGACATCACTTGCCCTCCCATTTTCTTGTAATAGCTCAAATCATAATACTTACAGTCCAGAAGTAGGTCTAATAACAAAGGTGTTCACGATTTAGGTCGGTAAATTCCAGTTCTTTATACATCTGTGTTTGTGTATCACGTGATATTACTACTCAAAAGCTTTACTAAATACTTAAAATTATATTACTATACGTTTATTATTACGATTATTTGGAAAATTTACAGATTTGAAAGGAATTTGTCATTTTGAAAAGCAATGTATCTGTGAGCATTGCTTTTTCTCTTTTTTTAGTTTAAACTGCGAACTAAGGAAATCAAAAGTTGTTTTTTTTCGATAGAAATAAATAATGCTTTTGACTTTGTGAAGGGTTTTCTCCTATCTTTACATCTGTTATCTTTAAATTAAATAGCATTTTTATTTTGGCTTAGACATGTAATACCTTAGAGCAGCAGTTCATAACTTGTCCTATGCGAAAGGGTCATTCGGTTTATGCGAAAAAAAAGTTTGCAATAGCGGAATGATATATAATTAGAAAGATAAAAAAAAAAGCGAAGAAAAATTATTCAACTGTTGAATTTGTCTTTGCGTCATAGTTTCGGTAGAGAGATAATTAAGAGTAGATGAATATTAAAACTTTTACATTTCGTGAATTTTAATTTCTGGAGAAATTGTGTCTTTTCTTTAAAAAAAAAAAAAAAAAAAAAAAAAACAGTGAACCCAATGAAAAAAATCCATTTATAAAGCACAGAAAAACTTTTGTATTTTAAATATCCTCCATAAAAGTAACTAAAAAAAATTTAAATACAAAGTTTTTGCTGAAAATAATGATTTATTTTATATTGTAAAATTAATTAGAATAGTTTATTGCATTGGAAAATTAGAGATAGAGATAATAAGAATGGGTTAAAAGATGGCATTGAGGTGGAAAAAAGATTAAAACCACTTTTTTTTTTAATTAAACAGATCATTATTATTTAAATGACAAATTTACAATAAAATGATTAGAACTGCTCACTAATTCCACACTTCTCAATCATCCTATTTCTGTCCTACTGCAAAAGATAGAGATCTTATTATTTATCACTTTTGGCTCAAAAGCCGCGTTTGTTTTTGTAATGATGTACTGAAATATCAAATAGTTCTCATCAAATAGTTTTGCAGTTTAGCACAACTTTTCCATCGATTTACAACAGCATCCACATCCTAGAAAAAAAAACAGGATATTATATTGGGGAAATATAGTAGAAAGATACGTAAAACTAAATTGGAAAAATTGTTATTTTGATGTTATTTATTGTTATGAGATGAAAAACATAATTAAATATGAAAAACACATTATTGAGTTACATCGTAAGTTACTTGTATATAAATGTTAAATTATGTTTCCTATCTAGTAGAAATGTATTCAATGAAATAAACAATTTTTTTCTTCAATTTATTGTAACAAAGTTCGTATTTCCTCGAAGTTTAATGCTTTTCTATTTGCGTAGGTGATGTCGTATTATTGATCGCCAATGGTAATAAACTGCAAAAATAGACAAGTACGCTGCAGTTCAGTATTCAGTATTATAAACAAACGTAGTTGTTTGGACTCGGTGAGGTTCTTATCGTATTTCATGCATAAACTGTTTTCTTTGTGCAAAATGTGTCTATTTTCTGATTCAGTAATGTCTTAGTCTCCTTTAGTTTTTGATCTTTTATATTTTTATTTTTTGTTTTTGTATTTTATTTATCATTTAATTTTGTTATTTCTTACTTTTTTATGAATGCAACTCAATTGTGTTCAATAAAATTAAAATATTTCAGAAGACGGGAAAAAAAATATTTTAATTGATTTGCTTTTAATGTGAATTCAATGTTTTGCCTCGTTCTTCAAATCTTCTAGAATTAAATAAAGATTAACTTGTATAAAGATATTAAGGAAACATACATGCTAGTTGCTGAAAGCTATTCAGTAAATAACAATTTCTTCTCGTTCTGTCTGTATCGTGTCTAGTCATCAGTAACATAAATAACTCCCTTCTTTCCCATCCTTCTTTTCCTCCCTCTCTCCTCCTATTATTCTTGCTCTCCCTTTTTTTTCTTCTTACATTTGTCTTCTGGTTAAACTGTCTGAGAATTTAATTAGAGGACAAATATTTCTCGCTAGAATGCAGCACTAACCATTTAGAAATTCTGAAAAAGTCATGTTTAATTCTGAGAAAGTCATATTTATTCTGAAAAGCTCCAATTGTTTAGAATTAATGTCTATCTATTTACATAGAAAAGTACGGTGTAATACTGAGAAAACTACAAAATATCTTAATTCTTATTAGCAGCAAAAAACATCTAATTATTTTCAATTCTCATGGACAGGAGAATGAAAATGGTATTTCCTTGCAGTCACAATGTCGTTTAGAGACAACTCAATTAAACCTATCTATATCAATGATCTCACGTAAATCCATGGAAGGCATGAGATGAATAACTCTGTTTAAAAAAATAAATTGGCAATGTGGGGTCGGATAATTATGGTCCTATTATCTTGAGTTGTTTCTCAGACATTACGGTCGGTTGAAAACTTTATAAATCTTACAATGAGAAACCACTGAAGTAAAGTAATCACCTTAATGAAAATAAATGTATTTATTTGACAATTTGGCTGATGTAATATATTCTCCTCTCAAATATTAAATAACAATTGTTTTTCTAAAGGATTAGTTAAGTCTGTACTGATTAACTTTAAAATTAATTATTCTTGCAATCCAAAATGATTTCGTTGGTTTACCTGAATAATTTTCCCACATTTACCTAATTACAGACGTTTCAGAGCATTAATGATTTTGAATTGCACAAAATCCAATTCATTTTTAAATTAAACCTGAAAATTAGCTAAGACTATATTTAATCATTGTCATTGCTCGATGATGATAGTCATGTAAAACTAAAGCGACTCTAAAATCAAGTGCATTATAACATCAGTGATTAATATAAGACGAGATTGCTGTCAGATTACAGCGAAGCAAAGATTGTTCACAGGGAAGGGGCGAAAGTTGGAAAACTTGATTTTTCCAAAGCTGTTTCTCAACTTTATTCTGTAAAGGCACGGTCTAATGATGACTTTTTATTTAGATCATCAATCCCGACAATCCGAGTACAAACTCATATTGATAACTCAATATCAAAGAGTATGTAACGAAATTAATAATAGAGTTATCAAAAATAAATAAATAAATAAAAATAGCCTACTGTAACATTAACAGAAAACGAAGCAGCAATTTAAAAGACAATAACAAACGTTTACCTGTATGTTATCAATAGATTAAGCAAAATATATGAATGTTTTATGTTATTATATTTTTTAATAACATTTACATGACATTGAAGAGGAAAAGCTGTTATGTAGACTTTCTTTTATATACTCTATATTAACAATATTTTTGAAATGTAAAATACACTAAAAATAATATTTATATCATGATATTCTGATGTATACATAATATACCTACAGACATTATGGTAGCAAAAATACAAAGATCAAATTTCGGTTCACGAATGACGTCTGACATTAAATTTTGTTTTATTACTACCACCTACTCTATAAATTCGATTCTTAGACTTAATAAAAAAAAATCCACCTACAACTGTCAACAAAAATCAACCTACACCTATTTCACATCATAATTGTTTCCAACTAACCTAAATTGGTGTAATGATGATAAAAAAAATTTTTGAATTACTACTACGGTATTGTTACTAAGAATCAGCATATATTGTACAAAAAAGTTAGTTTACTACTCACAGTTTTTTTACGAGACAAAGATATATTGCTGAATATATATATATATTAGTGCTTGATAAGATTCTGAATAAACTATGTTGTCAGTATATAAAATAAAACTTCTAAAAATAGTCTTAATAAAATAATGAAATTACGGCAGAAAAATTCTCAAAAATTAAAGGAGAAAAATTAGATTAATTTAGGGAAGAGAAAAATAGCTATAATAAAGCCTAGTTTTTAAGAAATTTATTTATAACTTCAAAGTTACTAATAATATTTCTAATTTCTTACAAATTATTGCAGTTTTTGAAAATATGATACAAACAACGAAAAAAAATCTAAATAGAGATATCTTATTAAGTATCCTAAAATATCCTTAAAAAATATATCAAAAGGAAAATAACTGAATCTTTAACATCGTAAATTAAATTGAAAACTTTTAATTTTATTACTTACAAATAACTTATTTTACTTTTAGATGAATTACTTAAATTGAAGAAAATTAAAAATGTGTTCTGATATTTACTGTATGTAAGTATTTTTATAAGATTTTTTTCATATGATATACTATCACCTGAATTATTTTTCTTTTGTCAGTTCTTTTGTTGTTTAATAATTCTATTAATTGACATACATATATACGTATATTGGTATACATATATGTATATCAAATATTTGGTCAAATAAATACAAACAGCTGCAAAATTCTTATTTTTATGGTCATTATTTTCAAATAAATTTAAGCAACTGGAACTTATTTGAAGCTTTAATGTACCGTAGATTCATACCTTGCTGGCAAAAATAGTTCAGTTGCTACTTGATACAAAAGATTGAAAACTTTAATCCAATACTGGTGCCAAAAATATAAGTTTTTTATTACATGGGCATAGTGCGACTGAGAAGTTATATAACATTAATATAACTCCAGTATTTACACAGGGTGATTCAAAATTCCCTATACAAACTTTAAAGATATGTCAGGAATACAAAAACAAACCGTATTCGTAGTGGAACGAATGTCCGCAAACGTCACCCGAATGTGCTAAAAGGTACACTAAGGTTCAGGAATAAAAGACAACAAGTAAGGCAAACAACATGTTTATTCGCACTATGTTTACAATATGACTTATAGGTTCACAGTAGATGCTCAAATTTCCAGTTTCACACAATCTCTGGTGCAAACGCTCAAACGTTTGATGTTTGGTCTGTTGGGGAACCGTTCACGATACAATCGTGTAGTGACTCGTCCGTTTCCGTTTGCTGCATATTACCAACTTCATTGTTCTTTCGTGATATGAAAGCAAATAGGAAATCAATCTCAGAGAAATGAATAGCCAACATTCCTATTTTCAGATTTGTTTTAATTTGTTTACTTTAACCATTCAAACATTGAATTTTTACAAGATTTGAAATCCAAAAGCGTTGCAAGTGAGAATTTGCATCCGGGATTCTCATCTAGTATCTGTTCGCCACTATTACTAGTTTTGAAGATCTGGTTTTAATTTTTTTCAAGTTTTTGTTTGAAAAAGTGGATGAAGATTCTGAAATGTTATCAAATTTAAAAGAACTGTAATATTTCTACAGTTCAAATAAAGTATATAAGAATTATTTTGTTTAATTACATTCAAACTTCAATTATAGAACCAGAATTATTACTAGTACAGTAGAGCCCCGATTATCCGAGCCCCGATTATCCGAGTTTCCGCTTTAACCGAGCTATCAAATATTTCTAGGATTTTTTTTTTGGTTCTACATTTTCCATTTTTAAAGCTACCGAAAAAAATTCTGAACTTGATCTCACAAACACTCAGGAAAACGAAAGGGAATTCGCAGAATATTGGTCGCAATTAACCTTTGTTCGTCTAGTCATATGACCCCCTACCTGGAATCGGGAAATGGTTTTGACTGATCACATGATTCCCTCCCTTGAATCGCAAAATGGTTTCGACTGATCACCTCCCTGGAATCGGGAAATGGTTTCGCTACTATAATAAAGTCGTGGAGGAAAATTATTGATACACAGAATTTAGAACACCACGGAAAGTCCAATGAAGGTAAAGATGAGCTTTTGGATTTAGTCATGAAACTGCCATTGTTTGAGCAAATCAACGAAGAGGATGTACGTGACTGGATAAACGGTGACGAACAACAAGACATTACAGATGAAATGATCGTCAATATCGTCAATAAGGACAATGAATCTAGCGATGATGATGAAGACAGTGACGATGAAACTCAACATATGAAAATCTCCCATACAGATGGACTAAAAGGTATCGAAAGTGCTATTGAATATATAGAACAACAAGAAGAAGCGATACCAGCAATCCTGTTATCTTTAAAAAAATGGCGAATCATTGCTGCAGAAAAAAGTAAAGTAAAACAAAAAATAATTAAGGACTTTTTTAAGTAAAAGAACTCTTTCAATATGAATTGTATGTAGTGTATCTGTGTAACTTTTGTTTTTGTTATAACATATATTTAAACTTATATGATTTATTTTATTTACAATTTTCGCTTTAACCGAGATTTTCGGTTATCCGAGTTAGGCTTGGTCCACATTAACTCGGATAATCGGGGTTCTACTGTAAACTGTAATAATCGTATGAAGAGGCTTATATGTATAAAGAAATATGATTAGTTCTTCATTCACATTTTCAGAAGTACAAGTTAAAAGGTCGCCTTTTATTTTATTTTGTATATGTTGTTTCAAAATTGATGAAAATGGATTATTACCTAATCCAGATTTGAGCTTCTCTATTTTACAATGTAGAAAAAAAATTATATTAATAACATTACATTACATTATCTACATTAATACTTTAGGTAATTGTCTTTTTTTTATTTTTTTAAGAAAACTTAATTTTCTAAACAATATTCTTCTTGTGTAATCAGATCACACGAAAGTAAATTGACTAGAAAAAAAGTATTTCTCGGCTTTTCTGAACTGTAGACAAAGAAAACATTTAGCAGCTTACAAAGGGGATATCTCGAAATATCCCTCATTCGTAAACACACAGTAAAATCAGATCAGAAACTTAATTGCAGTCCGTGTTGGGACTTGATTCTACATCCGCTTGTCAGGTGGCATTAATGCATCTAAATAATAACGATAGTGCGGGATTACTGCCGAGTGCAGGCAAACCCTCTTCATATTCGCAACTGAAAATTACTATCTTTACGTTAATAGCAGCTTTCGTCTCTCAGTGGCCGAAGGACGCTTTTACAATACAATTGTAATTACCTATACAAATATTCTCATCCAAGATTATAACAAAGTTTTATTTCTCTATTGAAACAAAACGTTAATAATTCTTATAAGAAAACTAATTAATAAATACTCATTTCAGCATTCGTAGGAAAAAGCATGAATAAAACTAATAACGCAAAGAAAATCTGAGGTATTTTTTCTTGTTTAATCTTGTAAATGTACATTTAAGAAGCTCCCATGATTTCACTGCAGGAAATACAGTCTCTTTGGTCCGAAACCGCAAATTTTTTCCATGTCTGTCGATTCTTTATAAATAGGAATTTTATCGGCAAAATTCTGTAATTAAAAGTCATTTCAGATGGAGATGACTTCACCAAACTTCAATCGAAAATGATGATTTTAATTTTAGATGATTTCCTAAGAGAAGTGCAGATCTTAAAATCAGTTAGTTCCTAAATTTGTATATTCAGCCCTACATGGGCTGTAGTGCCATGGAGTTAGTTAGTTAGTTAGTCGAACCCCGCTTTTACTTTTCAAGGGAAAGTATAAATTATGGGAAATGGTTTCCGATACCAAAAACATTAGGAAAACAATGTTCAATACGTAGAATGATTCGTAATCAATGCTTGGAACTTTTATAACACACTGAACTACATTAAATAATTACAATTATTAAGTATTTAATTTAAAAAAGGAAAATTATCATTCGTATTTTAATCACTTTTAAATCTCAAAATATAAGGTCTACATACACAGTTCAAACGAAACGAGACGAGGTAACAAGAATGAAGCCGAAACCGAATGAAGACATCGAATGTCGAGACAATCGAAATATCGAAGACAATCGAAATAGTCACAGAGTAGTGATAATCAGTGGATGTTGGAGGGGGAGAAACTACATTTGGTCGGAAAGGTGCGCACTACTTTCAAGTAAATACGGTATTTTGTCCTGATGCCATTGAATCTGCATAAATTGGCCGTATTTATGACGAACTTTATGTTGGTAGTCAATATCAATATCAATTTTTCGCATGGATGCAATCTTTTTTTTTACTCCTTTGGTGGAAACAACGTAAATTGCGGGAAGTTTGATATTACGACAGTGTAAATACAGGGGAAAAATATATTATAATAATAAGAAAATTGTAGGGACTCAGAAAAAACGTTGCAAAGGACGGGAAAACGTTATTTGCGAGAATGTACAAGCGGGGTTCGAATGTAGATATTTTATTATTCCTTCGTAAATTTGGAACTGATGGATTTTCTTAAAACTTGCTATGCATGTTTAGAAATAAGAAATGATTTATGCGACATTGAAAATTTTAAATAAATTCAAAGTGTTTTGGCTGGTTAGAGCTATTTTAATTAAATTTTCTTTCTTTTTTTTTTTGTGGGGAGGGGAGAGGAGTTAAACGATTGAATTTTCTAAAAATTCAGGAAACCTGGAAATTTTAAGATGCGTTCAGAGGTTTTTTTTAAGTGCTGTTAAAGGGATTTCAGGATTTCAGTTGCCAACACTGCACAGAAGTAAATTTAACACAATATGTTCGTTCATTTGCGCTAAATTGCCCCCTGTGACGATATATTAAAAAATTGTCAAGATTGGATATTTTGTTTAAAGTTTTCACTTATGTTGTGGTTTGATCATCGTTTCAAGCTTCATTTCTTTGCAATTTGTCAATTTGCTTTAGTACTAGCAATCTCTAAAAGTGTAAGTAACCTCTAAATAAATAATAAATCTCTAATTTATCTTTAGATAAAACCATTTAAGTTTTCTTTGATGCTCAAGAATAGTCTTAGGAATTTTTCGATAGAATTATTTAATCTACAAAGCAAGCAATTTCAGTTACGAAGTGTATCAGTCGTGTTATTGCTGAGATCTTATAGTCTACGTCATTCTTTACTCAAAAGGAACAGGATTTTCCTGCGATTATTTCTACGTTGTACACGGCTGATCTCAGAATTTGGTTTACCTGAAACGTTTCTATCTTTTAAATACTTGCTCACTATCTTTCACATAGATATTGAATTTTAATAAGGGCTTTCAATGTATAGTTTCCCAAGAAAACACTCAATCTACGTTTTTGTTTGTTTTTATTTTTTTTTAAGTCAAAATAAAAAGAAAAAGTCCGTTATGGTACTTATATGAAGTCAGTCATGGGCATCAGTCTTGTGGTTTATAAGATCCATGCCCTGGAAATAGGGGAGGGGGATTATTTTATTATTTATTTTTTTTTGCTTTCCTCGATTACTTGTGAATTCCATTGAGTTTTCCTTCTTTTAAGCATGCCTCCCTCTTACAGACTTTCACTGGTTTTTTTTTACCATCATTATTACCAGTGTTGTTTTTATTATTACCAGTGTTGTTTTTGTTTTTCCTTACCAGAGCAGAGAAGATCTGGTTCCTTCACTTAACTACCTTACAATGTTCAGTGTGTGTTTTACCTTCCTTAACCAAATACTTACCTTTATTGATTAAGAAATACTTGAAGAAAATGATTGAAAAGAACGAAAAATAAAAGAAAAAATGATAAATAAATTAACTATTTATTTCAGAGAAAGGAATTTCTGCTTAAACATTAAAAATTTACATGTAACGGATTTTACATCAGGTTCCTTATCTATGGTTCCAATTTATAAATAACTTTAATTTGCCAACTTAAACTAAAATTTCAATTTCCAATATAGTTTTCCAACTATTTTGATCACAGACGAGCAGACAATGAAGATTATTATTAGCCTTTTTTTTTTTTCCTCAAGGGAAATCAGGGTCCGAAATTCCAGTGCAAGGTGTGTATTTGGTCACTGTCCTTACATCAATGAAATGGATATTCTTGAAACTTGGAATGCACATTTACTGAACAGGGACGATCCATTACTGACGAATCTTCAGACCTATCTTATCTGAAAATCCTTGTGTAGGGGTTCGTTAAGGAAACCTTTATTGCGAGTGAAGGCCATTCAAACAGTTAATTCTCACTGACAGAAAACAACGAATGTTTACAGAAGCAAAATAACGGATCGTAGCCACTGGATATCCAACTCCATTTTGTTTGTTTTAGCTTCTAAAGCAGATTAAATTAAATGGATTTAGGAAACTTTACGGAGTTTCAATTGGAAACTTAATTAGTTTCAAAACTTTAAAAAATCAATGAAAGAAAACTGTTTATATTCCGAGAGTTATAATTTCAAAATAACAGATCTTTTTCTTTGATTCGGTTTCAGAATAATAATAAAAATAATAATAAAAATCGGAAGATTTAAAGAAAGTAATTAGAATATAATCTTTTTGCTTATACTGAAAAGTATATTCTAAAACTTATTTTTAAAAGAATTAAGATGAATAGAGACTTTAGGGAATTCACTTCCATTCTAGTAAAGAGGGAAAAAAGTATGATTTCATGAAGACCTGGTTAGCGAATGATGCAATCATTATTCTTCAAAACGAAATGGGACAAGCAGCGCCACCTATGTCTTTATGCTAATATTCCAAATAGGATAAACAAAATTTCAAACAAAATTTGAAAGAAATCCATTTACTCTTGGAGGCGGTTTTTTTTTTACAATATGCGATCTAACAACAAATAATTGAATGAATAAAAAAAAATATGAAAATAATAATAAATAAAATATCCGAAATTAGATATAAAAAGTATTTTAATCTTTTTAACTTATTTATTAGAAAAAAAATTCTCATTAATTTTACATAAAATTTATTATTATATATATTCACATTATGGAATTATGTGTGCTTGCACATTTAAAGTAAACAATCAAGACCGCAGATTTAAGCTAAATTCAAACGTTAAGAAATTTTACGATAATTAAGTTTATAGTTTTTCTTTAATTAAAACACAAAGTATGCCTAGATATCAGATCCAGATTTCTGATCTAGAAACAGCCAAATAATGATTCTGTAATTTTTTTAAATTCATATTATTTATTTTGTTTTTATAAATATTTTTATTTCTTTTTTCATCTTTTTATGAATACGTAGAACTATAAACTACATTATAACTATCATTTTCCCTTTTTTCGTTCTTTTGCAGTTTTTTTTGGCAAATTTTTACAGTTTTCAATTAGGTAAAATCTATGAGTAAGACAAAGGATTATTAAAAGAATAATAATAAAAATGATGAAGATTCAATTTATTGGATGTCTTTTTTAATGTAAAGCAGCCTTATAAAACTACTGCATCAGAGTTTCCGCTTGTGGCTTCCTAAGAACTTTTGAACTTGTGACAGTCTTCATCAATATATCGGTAGATCGTTTAAAATATTGATACTTTTGCCTGAAACATTTTCTTCATAAAGTAAATGAAAGGAATAGAACGTTCTTAACTTTAAAGAAATCATTTCAACTTTTTGGAAAAACAAAAACAAACAATGAGTGAGCTTAATTAATTAGTTTTATAGATTAATATCTCAGTTAAGTAAAATTCAGTCATTCACATCACTTATTATATGTACAGTAAAAACTGATTATACATAACCCAGTCGTAAGAAGTTCTGGTTTGTGCGTAATTGTAGGTCCTGGCGAAAATTCTATTTAATGACATATAAATTATTTCTGAGATATACGTAACTGAGTTACACGTAATTCACCTTTATACATAGTAAATTTTGAAAATGAGATTGAATTGTACGTATTTTCAATTGTAGATATTCCCCAGGTGCACCAGTTCGGCGTTCTTTATCGATATATAGATTAGATTAGTTGTGGGATAGAGTTCTAGACCCTGTGCACATCAACCTATAAAATGTATTGTGCTCCCGTTTTCGCATAGTTAGGGAGTTCCAGTGAACTTAATAAGTTCCAGTATATTATTCCCCAAACTTGCATCGAATTCATCTCCCGGCTGTTTGCCTTCAAATACCCTTCTTCTCCTAAGGTCTAAGAATTCGCAGTCCAGGATTAAATGCTTGGCTGTCTCCGGCGACTACCCGCATACTCTGCAGCTGATGTCTTCTTGAAGTAGACCTACAACTGAAATGGCCATGTCCAGTAATAAATGCTATGACTAATCGAAGATTAGCTCTGTCAAGTCTAATCAAGGGCCTTGTTCAATCGATATATATAACCGCTTCCATGAGGTTTCTGGGCGGCTGTTAATGAAAGGTCGGTCAGAGACAAAAACTGAATGAACTTTCACATTGATGAAACATGTGTTCCCTTCATTTACTTGAGTCTCTCTCTTGCAGCCATGGGTAATAGAAGGAATAAAAATACTCTTTAGAGGAACAAGTGAGATTTATTGGAGAAGTGAAAGACAACCCGCAAAAATTAAAAGCAGAAATAGCAAGTAGCTTAAATATAAGTTACACTACATTATCTGTAGTCTATTATGTAAGAAGGAGTCAATTTTAGAAGAATATTGAAAGTTAGGTTCAAAATCTGTAAAGCGCAACCGTCAACAAAAGGAAAAATTGCCAGATATGGAAAAGTGAGTAACAATGTGATGGAAAATTAGTGAAGATTTGGTGATTCTTTGATTTTCATTTATCTTAGAACTGTAATTGTGCGTTTTTAATTCCTTTTTATACCTTATTAAAAATAATTTAATGTATATTATTTATTTATCATATTTAATTTTAGTTTTAATTTAATTTGAATTGCATTTTAAATATTAACATTTAAAGATAATAGTGGTACAGTTGTGTACCAAAATACTTGTATGTAATTTTTATGTACCGTATATGCTCCAATAAACGCCGAATCTCTTCTTGTCGCCGGTCTCTAATAACCGCCGGGCTGCAGAGGGGACACGGCCAAATAGTAGCCTGGTTTTTGATATTTGCCTACCGGTACTAGAGTAAGCATCTTTATAGTCGTGCATAATATCTTACGGTACATAACCTTACAAAATGCCGCCGAAACGGTCATTTGACATTGCCTTTAAGATTCGCGAAAGGTACAGAAAGACATTGCTATTTATCTTTAACAGTCTTATGTAGCACGTGAAATTCAAATAAAGAAGCTGTTTGTAATATTAGCCAGTATTTAAGTGTAAAAATATTGCGTTCTGAAGGGTTTTGTTAATAATGGCCGGCCTCTAATAGCAGCCAGTCTCTATTAAGCGCCGGGAGCCGAGGCTAGTTTTGTAAATAAACGCCGGGGGCCTCTATTGGAGCATATACGGTATTTTTAGTTTTTTAGTGATAAATGTCATTTAATATAGGTCGAACATTAATAAAAAAGCTGCAAATATTTCATAATTTAATGTGTTTTATTTGTAAGAATTTTAGCAAATTTTAAAATTTTACCGTGAGATAGGAGTTGAAAGAGCAAAATTTTATTTCTACGATCAATATATACCACTTAATTGAATG
>JAFIDM010012231.1:156062037-156077896 GCA_023159025.1 Thereuonema tuberculata
TGCTTATTTAAAATTTCGGCTTTTTTAGAAAAAAATATGTAATAAAAATATTTAATATATTTTCTAGTTAATAAAATTATATTAAAATAATGCAGTTTCAAATTATTCAAATCTCATCTGATTGAAACCAGATATTAACTATTTCTACTTTAACTACTAAAAAAAGAAAAGAAAATAACAACAAATCTCAATTTCCGATAAAAAAAAATAGCTCAGAATAATCTCTTTTTAATTAATTAAGGTATGCAAATGTGGCCAATGCTGGTAATATGGCCACATTGCCAACCTGCAGTTAATTGAAAAGCTATCCAAAAGATAACGCTAGAATATCAAATTATGGCTACCATAGTTTGTACATGGCTACCATAGTTTGCAAGATAATATAATCACACAGCCCAGGGAACCCCGTCATTTGAGTTTTGACAACGAATCGAGAATCTGTTATAATATTGTTATTATAATATTATTGTTGTTGTTGTCTTTTATTTCCTTGCATGCAATTGATGATTATTGTTCATATATCACCTGCTGTAGTTATTCTAAGCTCGTTCCAGACAACCAATGTTTCTTTAATTAAACTGATAATTAAGAGATTTTTCGAGATGGGCTGTAATCAGGTAAAATGGCCACAGTGGGCCATATTACGAAAACGAGGAATGTATTGGACTCATAAAAGACGATAAATCTGTATTTATTTGTTACACATATACCCATGATTGATATTTTTTATATTCTATAAGCTTTGATCATTTAATGATTTTTTTTTTCTAATTCTGTGGATACACACATGATCTAAATTGTAACTTTGAAATAATTTTCATTGTAGGCCCCTGAAAAGTTAATAATTATCTGTGTGAAAATTTTAAGGAAGTCAAGACACATTTACTTTCAACCCAAAATTATTAATCATTAACAAAAAAATATTTTCCTAAAATAAAGAGATATTTTTTAATTTGGCCATATTACCTTCACAAGGGCATATTACCTGCACAGTGCAAGCTTTTTCAAAGATTGAAAAACAGAACCTTTGGGTTTTAAAAAAAATCTTGATATATTTTTTTACATACGCCTAAAGAGCCAAAGTTCTTGTCTACATATTTTTTTTTTTTTTTTTTTTTTTTTTTTTAGTGAATACCATAATCTGAAAAAAAAGAATATTCAAATTAAGGTGGCCATATTATCTTCAGGTACCTTATTAAAACTCTTCTTTACAAAGTTACAACAGAACATTGTTTATTGATACTTATCTATACATAGAAAAATTAACTGATATCAAATATCATAACGAAAATAGAAACAGTAAGATATAAATCAACATATAAATATCACTTAAATCATTCATCTGAAAGGAAAAGAATATGTTTCGACTTCAGGGACAAACATTAAAAAGAAAATAATGCTTTGCTAATAATTTTATGTTTCTGTTTTGCTTTTTAATTTAAATACTTAATACTTAATAGTAATTAATGCATATCAATACTTAATAGTAATTAATGCATATCAATACTTAATAAAGTAGTACAGTTTCGACATGTGGAATACTGCAGATGATTACTTTGCAGTATTCACAGATCGAAACCGTCCTCTTATATGTAAAAATTATTTTATTCTCTTTGCAATGTCAATTGTATATAACTAGAACATATTTTAAATTTGTGAGATACTTATTTAAATGTTAGTGTTTTGGTTTTTAATAAATGAATATAGAAAACTGTTCCAGAATGAGAAACTAAGTGAAGACTCCCTAATTGCAGTGTAATATGCCTCTTATGGATAAACATAAATCGCAAGTCTCTCTCAGGCCTTTGCCACCAGGTAGGTGTAACAAGTGACAAGGGTCTCATAAACATAGAGAATTTAAAAAAGAAGAAGGAAAAAAAAGTTAATGTAAATTTTCACCGTAGGCTTTTCTTTTTTTTGTCTTTTTGAAAATTTGTTTCATTTAGTCTATTACTGAGAGAACATAAAAAGAACGTAGACTATGGTCATGAATTTGAATGCAATGGAAAATATGTACTTGAATGTGTTCACAAGGAAAAATTTTCAAATAAAAAACTTTAAACAAAATCAAGAATTAATCAACTGTTAGAAATTTAATTTTTTTTTTTTTTTTTTTTTTTTTTTACAAATTGGATACATTTAACCAAGAATTTAAAAAATGAAACGATTTTTGTTGCAAAATGTTTATTACAAGCAAGCGGATTAAAAGACAGATTTAACAGTTGTTATAAAAAGATAAAGATCATTAAAAGAGAGCTTCATTAGAGACAAAGCATTAGAAAGTGGCTTCATTTCAAAGACTAATTAATTTCCTAGCGAAAACCTCCTAGAAAAAGGAAGGAATATTGAAGTAAAACAAGAATTGACATTCCAAAAACCACGTACATTCTGACAAAAAAAAAGCATTTCATCTGCAGTGAATCAAGACCACTAGACTACAGAAGCGTTCACTGAGAACTGAAGATTTAATAATTTTCAATAAGAAAACAAGTGCAACGTTGATTTATTTTAATATTTTTTTTCATTCATCTTTTAATTTTTCATCTACAGAAAAACTACAATCAATTGAATACAACTATCAAACAGGGCATGAGATATTGCAAAACTGTAGATGCCTGAGATATTGCAAAATTGTAGTCACCCAATTTAGTGAAGAAAATAGACACTTTCTAATAATATGACGGAATCTATTCTCAGAATCTTTATTTTCGTTTTTAGCAAGTTTAATAGGAATCTGATTCGGTGTTTTCATTCTCAAATGAAAACGGCGAAGGAGATAATTCAGGATGAAATACTTCTTCTTTTTTTAATATTAGTATTTTAAATGTGATCTTTGAAATTCTTTATTTTAGATTCTGACAATAATCCCTAATTTTTAAGGTGAATTTTTAAGCTATATATTAGGGTGGGCAAACCGCGGCTCTTTAATACATAAACTTAATATACGGCTCGCGGAAATATGTTTGCTGGGTCCTTTTTATCATCCCAATTAATGTAAAAGGTAAATAAAAATTTCAACCTTTCCGGCCTTGCCATGTGTTCAAGGAGGCGGCCTTTCACGAGAAAGATGTGTGAGAACCTAAGTTCCAATCCCGGCGTCGACTGGATGCTTATTTGTCTGCTTCTTCATCTTTCCCTTCAGATCTGCAGCCATAATGGCTTCCTGAAAAAGGCAAATGGGAAAACACCTCAGTATCTTTCACTGGAATAAAACGTAAGTTTAATATTCATGCAGACTCATTTGATATTAATGAAATGCAAATTTACATATTTTTCTTAGATGTTTCCACAGTTACTTATATTTTAATTAACTAATATTTTAACTGTATTGCACGTATATTGAATACGCGCAATATAGTTAAAATAAAAATGAATCAGGATTTTGAAATCATTTGATATATACATATATGTGTACTTTGTCGTTATTGAAACGAATACAAATTAAGTTTGAAAAAAAAACCTACTTACATGAATAAATATTATTATATACATGTATTTCTTAATATTTAGCCTACATAAAAAAATTGTAACAAAATGTGCAGGTAACAATAAAAACGTACGTATAATATTTGTTCATGTCTTGCGGTTCTCAAACATCTGAATTGTATCGTACGTGGCTCTTACTTTAAGCAAGTTTGGCCACCCCTGCTATATATTAAAGGACTAAGAAAAAATTCTCTTACTGTTTTCAACTGTAATCCTTTAAGTCTTCCTAAAGTATTGGAGGCTGTTTCTTAAGAGATGCCTAACTTAGATTATTTCTTTCTGTTTGACTTCTGATTCTGGAACCTCGTTAACAGGAGAACTGAGAACAAATTAAAGAAATTGCTAACCAAGACAACTGTGAATTGTTAAACTGTTACATATCTTTAACTGTTCAAAGGAATTAAAACGTCAGAACATCTTGGAGTTTATAGTGGATTCCGGTTATTTGAGCCTTATAAAGACCTGTCATTAGCCGGAAAAAAATTGCAGTATTGGACAAAGACAATCCACCCCAAATCAGTCATCGTCGATTGCTGGAGATAACTGAAGTGCCGAAATCTACTATTCTAAAAAAAAATCTATAACCTCTGATACACTAACAAGAGAAAGTGCGAGAAGAATAGATTTGCAATGGAAAAAAGGGAGCAGCCCAAAAATGTAAACATCAAGGAAAAGATCAGTAATTTTTACTGAAAAATCAGTAGTTTTCCTTGGCAAGTGGACGAGAGTCCGTCAGGAGTTCAGTGTTGAAAAAGAAGGAAATATTTAAATAAATACTTCGATGTTTAAAATGTAGTTTGTCTTTTTTATATATCATTTTAACTACATATATACTATGTAGGTAGCTCTTCACGTAATAGAAGCAGCCGCTTAATCGGGCCAAAGTGCACTAGTCATATGTGTCCCAAATAACCGGAATCCGCTGTATTTGGAAGACGCTGTATTATGTGTCACTATCAAGATAATTATGACTACGGAAAGCCTTTATTCGAGATACATCTAGACATAAAAAATAGAATTGCTGCCGGTAACAGAAGTTATTTCGCTCTACTACCCCTTTTGAAGTCATCGGTATTGTCTAGAAGGACCAAATCCAGGATTTATAAAACCATGATCAGACCTGTTGTTTTGTATGGGGCCGAAGCATGGACTTTATCATGTAAGGATATTTCCATTCTTGATATATGGGAAAGGAAAATTCTGGGGAAGATTTATGGAGCTATTTGTGACCAAGCTTTGTGGCGTATCCGCACTAATAAAGAACTATTGGAATTATTTCAGGAGCCAAGCTTGGTTTCAATTGTTAAAAGTAAAAGGATCCAATGGGTAGGCCATCTCCAAAGGATGAATTTGAACTGTGGAGTTAAGAAACTTTTCATTGGAAACCCTGGTGGTAGAAGATTAAAAGGAAGACCACGACTTAGATGGCTTGATGATGTGGAACGCGATTTGAAAAAGCTCCAGGTACGAGGATGGCGGAGAAAGGCGCAAGATAGAAAAGAGTGGGCTCATATTGTTAAGGAGGCCAAGGCCCTACATGGGCTGTAGTGCCATGGAGTTAGTTAGAAAGCCTTTATTCAGTTATCATCAATAAGCTAGGTTAAACAATCCCATAAACAGGCCATGTAGGCCCACGGGAGGTAAGGCTCCCAGCGTTTCGAGACCAACGGCACTAGATTGAGGTCGGGTCATCAGCCCGACGCCCGCCCGTCTTAACTTCCCTGGAAAGAAGTCCGGTACCCATTCTACAGAGGGCTGGGTAGACCCTAGGTTTGGAGGAGAAAGAAGCGTGGAAAAATTCCCGCCCTCCGCCGAGACCGGGAACCGAACCCGCCACCTCCAACCCGCAGCCAAGCGCCCTTACCCACTCGGCTACCGGGCCCACAGTTATCATCAATACAAAGAATTATATTAAACTAGCCGGCTACCATCGCTTCTCTCCTGAAGCCTTGCATATGTAATGTAAAAAAATATCGAATATACGGCTTTTCAGCCCTTTATGATCTTCTCCGCACCTCTATCACTTTAAACTGTCCCCCAATTGGTAATGAATCACGTTATCATTACAACGAATTAATTAATCGTATCATATAAGGTAGTTGATGCAAAATGGCCAATGCTGGTAATGTGGCCATATTGCCAACTTGCCGTTAATTGAAAAGGTATCCAAAAGTTAACGCTAGAATATCAAACTATGAAGTAGAAAGTGTACATGGCTACCACAGTTTGCAGGATAATGTAATCACAGAGCCCAGGGAAACCCGTCATTTGAGTTTTAACAACGAATCGAGAATCTGTTGTAATATTGTTATTATAATATTATTGTTATTGTTATCTTTTATTTCCTTGCCTGCAATTGATGATTATTGTTCATATATCAGTTGCTGTAGTTATTCTAAGCTCGTTCCAGACAACCAATGCTTCTTTAATTAAACTGATAATTAAGAGATTTTTCGAGATGGGCTGTAATCAGGTAAAATGGCCACAGTAGGCCATATTACCAAAACGAGGAATGTATTGGACTAATAAAAGACGATAAATCTATATTTATTTGCTACACATATACCCATGATTGATATTTTTTATATTCTATAAGCTTTGATCATTTAATGATTTGTTTTCTAACTCTGTGGATACACACATGATCTAAATTGTAACTTTGAAATAATTTTTGTTGTAGTTGTCTTTTATTTCCTTGCATGCAATTGATGATTATTGTTCATATATCAGTTGCTGTAGTTATTCTAAGCTCGTTCCAGATACCCAATGCTGGCCCTAGAAAGTTAATAATTATCTGTGTGAAAATTTTAATGAAGTCAAGACACATTTACTTTGAATCCAAAATTATTAATCATTAACAAAAAAATATTTTCCTAAAATAAAGAGATATTTTTGAATTTGGCCACATTACCTTCACAAGGGCATATTACCTGCACAGTGCAAGCTTTTTCAAAGATTGAAAAACAGAATCTTTGGGTTTTAAAAAAAAATCTTGAAATATTTTTTTACATACGCCTAAAGAGCCAACGTTCTTGTCTACACATTTTTTTTTTTTTTTAGTGAATACCATAATCATGAAAAAAAAAATATTCAAATTAAGGTGGCTATATTATCTTCAGGTACCTTATTTATCTCCATATACATCGCCTAATAGAATTATCAGGTAACTCCGCGCCTGCAAAGAATCTCCTTAAACGCACTCATTGTCAACCAAACCATAGCGCAATGTAAAACTGCGCTATCGCCATCTATCGATAGTTTTGGGAAGTTTTTCATTCAGATCTGTGGTGGTATAGACATACAATCGAATCCCACGGGAACTACTTGAACGATCGGGATGCAAAATAGCCTATATCCTACTCCGTGTCATAGACTACCTGAGTGCAAAATGTAATTCCGATCCGTCGCGCCATTGAGGCGTGATTGAATCACAAACAAACTTACAGATTTTCATTTTTATATAGTAGTAATATAGGATGATGACTGAATTTTACAAAAATGTTGTTGTTGTTGTTGAGATTGGTATTTAGAATTTATAAATTCAACCAATTGTAAAAATTTCATTTTCAAATTTATAATGCCATTTGAATAGACTTTCAATCTATTTTCATTGAGAACAACACCCGATCAACAGGATGCTGCTGTGCTTGACAAAATGCACGTCTAAGCAATTCTAAGTGATACAATTTAATAGAATGAATACCAAGGCTGCACAAGAATAAACACTAATACAATTTAACTTTCTCTTCAGAATACCTATAAAATTATAATGCTATGTTTACAGCTTTTCTGATGAGAATATAAATATTTATTCAGAAAATCAAAAGAAAAAAAAATTCGTTTTCAAACTATCGATCGTCGTAAAAGCCTTATACATCAAACCGTTTTTCTTTCAGTCTGAAATGGCTTAATTGTTATTGCTACTGGAATTTTCATAGAAATACTTTCATTAAATGTCTGAAAACTCTTTCCGAAGAATTAAATTCTTGAAAGTAATTCGAATTCGTCTCGCTCTCTTAAACCACAAACTTGCAGATGTTGAATTCGATCTGAATTTAGTCTCTTGAAATTCATGACACTCCTCAATTGTTTACCTTCATTAACTGCCTCAGGGGAGACATCTGGTGAGATTATTGGCCATTTTTGAAATTTCACAATTTCTGTTTCATTTTATGAATGAAAGATTTGTTTGTTACACCGGAAGAAATGGGGAAGTGCCAATTCCAGTTGCAAAGCACGTCAATTCATTATCAAAAAATATGGAAATTGTTCACTTCCTCCAAAGACAATCTTAGTTTGTGTATTTTTTTTTTTAAGTAATGTTGTTATCAATTTCAAAACTCGAAATGATTGCATTGAAAAGTTTTATGTTTTCAAAAAAAAAAACTAAAACTTTCTTATCTTTTTATTTTATCTTGTTGATTAACTTGATAAAGAGAGAAGTGAGTTTTGAATGTCAATTATTAAGTTATAACGGGGACATTTAGTTTTTATCAGTTAGCAAGATTTTGTTTTATCTTAAAAGCTCAAGATTTTAGAAAAAAAACCAGATCTTAGTTTTATTTCCACAAAAAAATCAAGTTTATCAATTTTTAATTAGGTTTCCCTACATTTTTCTTTTTACAAATTACACAAGTTCCAGCTACAAAATAGCTCATTTTTAGATCAGAATTTAAAGAAATAAAGAGAGGGTACATTATATTCGTTGATACTAAAATGAAACAATTACAGATCTTTATTCATAAGAATGTAATTAAAAAAGAAATGAAGAAAAAATGGAAGCTTCTAGAAGACTAGCACATTGCAAAATGTGATTGCGAAATTTTAGTGGATCCGTAAAAACTGTATTGAAGGGGATTTGATAAACTCCCTCAAAGAACTTCCTCAAAGTACTGATGATCTAAACAACTTCCTGGATGTTTTTTTCTGAATTCTAGTACAACAAAATAGTGTTAGTAACAGTTCGGAATAAAAATATTAATGAAAAAACTAATCATAAAGATAATGTAAATTAAGTTAGTTAAATTCACAAAAAAATTAATCACCGGTTCTTTAAATAGAAATGAAAAGAAAAAGATACCCAAAGATACCAAAAAAACGCCAGTTTTAAATTTGTTTTAATAATTTTAAATTGGAAATTAGAAAAGAGAATTAAAACTGAAATGATCTATTATATTTTTTTTATCATCTTTACTAAAACTTTGAAAAAAAAAAGTTGATCCGTTCAAAGAAGTGTAAATATTAGAAATAAGTGACAATATAATCATCCGTTATAAGAATCTTCACAATTAAACTGTACTATTAAATACTGTATAGGAAACGGGGGCGGGGCCTAAGTTACAATAGGATATTTTATGTATAGTGTATATATATATGCTATTATATATATACTGTACATAGTGTATGTATACTTTATATAGTGCGCTACAAAATAATGAAAAGAGATAATCAATTAAAAACATCTCGGAATTCGTGATTAATATAGTTTAATGAGAAGATCACCCTTTATGCTGCAATAAGAAATTTGTTGCAAGTGAAAACGAACCGATCAGATTTACAACGAAAAATTCACCGACTTAATGATGAGCAGAAGCAAAGGCAGCGAATCACTTGTGCGCGGAAAATGATTGTCAACACAATGAGAAGTTAAGCGACTGAGAGCTGCAGTGATATCAGTAAGGACATTATTGTTGTCATATTGTCATATTCATATTGTCGTTACTTAATAGTTTCGTAAAGTTTTTGATTTCCGTATTTCCTTATTTAATAACACATCATAAAAAATTTCCTATCTGATTTATGATTCACCCTGTACAATACATTAAAGTATAGACAGCAAACCAAAAACCAACCAGATATTGCCTAAGATGAAATTTTTATAAGCAGTTTGATATAAAGCATATTTTAAATATATAAATAAAATTTTCTTTGAATTAAAGGCACTTTTCCAATACGTATTTATTACAAAAAATTAAAAAAACAAAAAAATAGAAAAAGAAAAAGAAATTTGTTCATTAATTTTTCTTTTCAGTGAGATATTAACCAAGAAAATAATAAATGAAAGAGGAAAAAGAGAATTTGGCTACTTGATTAATATATGATAGCTGAATTTAAAAAAAAAATAGTAATGTAGTCGACATATTTTTTTTTTTTTTAAGTCTGTTATCATTGTGAAATCCTAAATTATTTCCCCAATTAAATCCGACAATGAAAAACCATGAGAGAATTCAAAAGAGAAACAATAAATTGTGAAGTGAACCAAACAATGCGTCTTTGAGGGGAGGGGGTGAGTGTTATGTAGATTAGAGTTGTGACAGTCGTACTGTCCTGTTTGTAGCCAGGTGAGTGGAGTGTATAATTGACCGTGGTCTACATAAGGGAGTGTAGGATGGATTGGGATCAACGAGGTCGCAATCGCCCACCCTTCGAGCAACAAGGATATCGGGAACGAAGAAGAATCGATCAGAAGAGAAGAAAGGGAAAAAGGATTCCAAACATTTCTTTTTTTTTTGTAGTAAATAACTTGTTAAGATTGGCACTGGTTTATTAAAGTTAATATTTTTATGTTAAACAATAACTACAAAGGGAATGGACGACACACAAGTATAAAATTTAAAAATATTTATATTAAACAATAACAGTTAATAAAATATGTTATTTTAAATTTAAGATCAATTTCTCTTGTCTGTATAAAAGCCTTCAAATAGCTTCCCTTGCAAATAAAGAGATTTTCTGAAGTCCCGCTTTCTGTTGCATATATTCCCTAATTCTGTTAAACACACACATATAAATATACATATAAATTTTGTGAGTACCGATTAGTATTAACTAAATAACTAAAGAATTCAATAGTTAAGTATTTTAGAATAGATTCTTCTATCTCTCTATTTCTCTGTCTGGAGATTGATCTGATAGCTTGGGAAAACAAAGTCTGAAACCATGGTCTCATCACTAAATATTTTTTTTTACAATATTTTGATATTAATATCAAAATATTAAAATTTCCTGATATTAATTTTGTTGTGCCAAAAAATTACTTCAAAAGTACAAAGAAGCCTATTTCCCTTGAAAGACCTTAACTATGTTCTTGATTTTATTTAATGCTGAAAATTAACGAAGCTCTAAAGCACACATAGAAGTAAAAGTCTTTCAAATGAATCAGAACAGGGATAGGCAGCTGAAGCTATTGACCCTTATTTCCTCCTCCTACTGCATACAACACTTTAAGATGACCTGAACGATTTCTATTGGTTACTAAGCAACAAGTTGCTCATCTACTGATTCGTACGAATGGACATCAAATTATAAAAATAAGAATGACCAATGTAGAGTCCCGAAATGAATCTAATCAATAACGTACTATCAACTTGAACATATTTGAGTATTTACCATGTATGAATATTTACCATACTTATAACTGAACTGGTTGTTCCCAAGAAAGACGACAAGCTCAAACTGCCTTTGATGAGCAACCAGCATCTAAGATAGAGAAGTTTGCTATAGCGGACACAGAGAGAAAGGAGACTAATGAGGGACATGGATGTGAAACTGATACGATTATTGTTGTTAATGGGAAGAAAAATCTATAAAATGCACAAATTCGTTAGAATTGTTTGCTTTTAACGCATTGAGCCATGCATTTTATAGATTTTTCTTCCCATTTCATATTACATTAATGCACGTTAAACCTTCTTTATTATTATTGTTGTTAAGATATTCTGTAATTGTGGATAACAATAATAATAATAAGAAGAAGAAGAAGAAGAAGAATTGCTTATAAAATTTATCTTGAAAGAAGATTCTTAATATCAATTTTGATCACATTTAAAAATATTATTATTTGATCATTTATGCCAGAAAAACTAATAATAAATTCAGAATTTACCACTTCAATTTATTTAGTATCTTTTTATCCTAATTATTATAAATTGAAATAAATCAATTTTATCTTAAGTTCATCGTTTAAGAAAATGTAAAAAATAATTTCAGTTTTTAACATTATTACAGAATCTCCACTGTTTACAGTTAAAAATGCGCTCTCTATATAGAAAAACAGAAAAATTACTTTCATTACCAGCCCTTATTTTGCTTTGGATCAAAGCGTAGGCGTATTGAATGTTTTAAAGCCAAAGATTTAAAAAAAAAAAAAAAAAAAAAAAAAAAAAAAAAAAAAAACCATTAATTAGCTTCAGACTTAACTAACAAATTCTTAACTAAGGAGTTTGAAATGCACTCGTCCAAGTTTCATATTTTGTTTCCTGTTTAGTTACTGTTGATTTTTGTTGGAATCTCTCACATTCTGTTTAAAGCATGGCTGTCCTTATCTTAGGCCTCCGGGGAAAGATTCTGCCCATTTTATGTAAATTACCTTTGTTGCTTCCGTGAGCATGTAACGTAGCCATGTAATTCCTTCTTTTTATATTAAGTTCTTTATATTTGGAGACGAATTTTCTAATTCCTTCAATCTATAGTTTGGAAGAAATGAAAAAAACAGAAGATAAAAATGATGATGTCTACGAAAAGAAATGAAGTAATCATGAAGTAATAAATCAAGTAATTTCTGAAAATTTAAAATTTAAATTAGCTTTTCGAATTGTAAAATTTTCCAAGGATTTGGCATTAATTTTCAGTTAGGTAATAAAAAAAATCCTATTTCTTCATTTTTCTATTCTTGGTTTTTAAAAATAGAACTATGAAAAGATGTACAGGGCCGTCAAGACGTACAAGATTGAACAGGGCCCATCTTCGTAGGGGATAGACGACGACCAACCTACAAGTGAATTTTTACTGCAATTGTACTCAAGATTTTTTTTTTTTTTTAAATAAGGAAATCTATAAATTATAAAGACAGAACGAAATTGAAAACCAGGAGTATTATCCTGAAAAATGACAAAATTTTGATTTTAGGAATATATGCAAAGTTTTGAAATGATGAAATCAATAGTTACATTTAAATAACAAGTATGGTAATTCTGGAAACTTAAACTTCATAACCCAAGGCTTAATAATTTGAAATATCATCAATACTTCAGTTTATAAATAGTGATTGAAGAAGATTTATCAAAAGCTACAACACAGAACTTAAATTACATTTAAAAGAATTCTTTTCGAGGTTTTTAGGACCAAAAATTTTAAGCGTTAAAAAAAGCAATTAAAAGCGCCGCATTCCGCAACAATATGATAAAGTCCGGAAATATGGTAAAATCAGGGCTTGAGCTTGTAGAAAGCCTCAACTTGTTTTGTGACATAAAGAAAAGCAAAAAAAAAAAAAAAAAAAAAAAAGATCGCTGGTTTTATTTGAGACATAGCCTACTAACAGTTGGTTCATAAATTACCGCTTTTTATGTCACTTTACTAGGGTTTTTCCTCCAGTTTTTCAACATTTCAAGGTACTTTCATTTTTTCCTTTAGCTTTTAATAAAATAAGCTGTGGCTTCTCAGTTTAACCATAACTTTTGTTTATAGCCATTATCCAACATTTCTTCGTTCCTTTTCTTACTTCCTCATTATTCACATATCCTGAATTTTTCGATAGACTTCCGGAAGGGTATCATCTGATTTGTGAAGCCATTCGAATGCAGAATATTCGGAAATATAAATAATGGAATGTGAGGGAGAAGAAAGAAAGTGAACAATGATTAAAAAAAAAGACACTTTTTTTCCCACAGAGGAAGGAGTGGGGGAAAAACAACAAACCGATTCAACTGAGCTTCGCGAGACGAATCGGAGCCGAATGTACGAGGCGTGTCCCAAGGCTAAGAGCTACTGACTGCAGCTGCTCTCTTTGCAAACACATGGAAGCAAAACGACAATAAACACATGGTCGAGTCCAACTAGCACTTCAAAACTAATGGCATTTAATCGAACAATCTAGAAATTAAGTAGACTTTACTTGAATATAGAACTGATAAAAAAAGTTAATAGTTGACAAAGATCGAGAGACCGTGCGTGAGAAAACGATCGATAATTTTTTTTTTCTCTTGAAATAAGGTTGAGCAAAGACTTTTGAAGAATCTCAATTGCATTTTGTCTTTCAAATATCTTAAAAAATAATTAGATATTTTTGTTTCCAGTATTTTCTGAAGTATTAACAATTAACTGTTCTATAACACTTTATTACTTTTTCTAAAGAATACTTTAGAAAGAATGGTGTAGAAGAGTGGTGTAGAATAGTTAATTGTTAATATTTTAGAAAATGTTAGATACAAAAAATTCTAATTTGATTGCTAAATACCAGCAATAAGTACACCACTTTTTCTAAAGTATTATATAAGTTATACTTTCTTCTATAATATGCCAGCAAGGTATGCTATTTATAGTCTATTATTTTGTCTTTGTTGCTAAAACTCCGATCAAATGTAAAATTTAAAGCAGCATTCTTTTTCTAATTCTTAAATCTAATTCTTTTTGTTAATAGAGAAATATTGCTTCATAAATGAACTAAAGATAGGTTTTCAACAATTACCTTACGTTTAACTAGAGATTCATCATTCATGACTTTATTTACATAAACCTGCCTTTTTGTGTACATTTTCTTTGCTACAGACTAAAATGGAAGTGAAGTAAACGTTTAAGTTATCATCAAAACTTCTGAAATAATGAATAAATGACAATTCAAACTTCATCTCAGTAAATGAGTTATTAAGTAGGGCAGTAATTCTCTGTCAGCCTCAGAATTTATAACCCGAAATTATTCAGTTATCAGATTGGTTTACAAATTAGAAATATAGGAGCGAAATGAAGTACAAATGAAGTAAGTAGTTTTAAAATTAGAAATGAATTTAATTTCCAAATAAAATTCAACACAAAATTATACCAAACTGTGAAGAATCAGAAAACTTAATAATCACGAAATTTAAAAAAACTAAAAGTTACAAATGTATAAAGATTCTCTTAACTAATGAAAGGCCAAGAAGAAACAGCATTAAAGCAATATACGTTTGTCAGTGGTAGATTAATAGGAATGGGGTGGGGGAGATGACTGGGCTGTAACCAAAGGCCCCCAAATTCTGTAATTAAAAAATATACTATAATTAAAAAGTTAACGAGGAATTCGCGTGGGTACGGATCATTATGTCACATTCAAATTTATATATTTGCTCGGTTGCACTTATTTCAATCGAGCGTCACATTTAGTTGCTCGTATACAGCAACTGTGCTCGATGTACAGTCAGTGCTTTTGATACGTGTGCCAAATAAAGCCTCTTAAAATTTTATTTCAATTTTATTAATACTTTGTATGGTGTATCAATTACGTATATCTGATCAGAATATGATCCTTTTTAATACAATGCAACTTGGATAATTCGAACGTCTTTAATTCGAAATCGTGGTTAATTCGAAGATTTCTCTTAGTCCCTTGAACTTCTTATTAAATCAATGTTAAAAATCGTGGACAATTCGAAGTTTAACTTCCTTAATTCGAAGTTTTTTATAAAAAATTTCGAACCATAACGACTTTTCGGCGTTTCATCGTTAAGAAATTTAACACGTGACAACTGAAATCCCCTTCCTGCCACCGTTCGACACGTGACGCTTCAGACGCCATTCGAGCTTCCTGCTGTCAGTGTCACCATGTCTTTCAGTAAACCCCGCGTGTACAAGAATTTAACGTTCGCTGAAAAGGTCGCCGTCATTCGCGAGGTGGAAAAGGGTGTGAAGAAGAAATGCCAATCCCTTCCTCGTCGGAGGCGCTTTTTCATTTGGGCGAATTTCGTCGGCACATTGAAGGACAAACCATCGTAAGTGATGCTTGATGATTTTGCTAACCTTAAGCGACTGAATTCTACAAAACAATCAGACATTGCACATTTTTTTGAAAAACTGTATAATTTTCTGTATTGAATGTAATATGTACTGTAGCTTACGTAATATAAATCTTATTTTGTTTACATACATATACGTACTGTTTAAGTCTTTCATACCATGATCTTTCTGAATAAATATTTACTTATTGACAGAATAATCTTTTCAAGCATTCAGTGGACCTGAAATTAAAGTTAAAAGATGTAACTTGTTTAATTCGAAGTCTTGGATAATTCGAAGTTTTGTAGTGGTCCCTTCAGCTTCGAATTATCCAAGTTGCACTGTAGTATAAAAACAGTTTGATGCAAAGGCACCGAAAAGATTTTCAGCCAGGGTCCCCATGCAAGCATGATCCGCCAGTTTTATGTAGAACAGTGCTCCGCAACCTTTTCTCACCTACGGCACACCAAAGTTTTTCCTAGAATTCCGCGGCACATCAAAAGCTAAAATATATAGATATTAATTTGATACCTCAACAAAAAATAATTTATAATTTAATAATAAAATATTATTATAAGATGTGTTTTAAAAATGATATAAATACTATCAATAAAACGAGATCAACAAG
>JAFIDM010012231.1:156161540-156173287 GCA_023159025.1 Thereuonema tuberculata
AAAAAAGTAACACTCAAACAAATGATTGAAACGTCGTTAAAAATTTTTAAAAGCAGTTTCCATTTTTTTTTCTTTTTCTTTTAGTTTTTATTATTAAAAAAATTTAATTTAGTGCGAAAAAAAAAACCCTAAGAAATTCTTAGTTTTATTATTTAATTTTATGTTTTTCTTTTTTTTTAAATTTCGAGGAAAAATATTTAAAGAAACATCTTTTCTATTAAAATGAAATTGAAATTTGCTATGCTTGAATATTTTGATTATTGTACATTAATCTTGTATCTTAAATATTACAAAACTGTGATTATCTGAATTGTCAAGTTGTATTATTTAATTTAGTTAAATTACTTCAAATTTCAATTTGTCAAAAATTAAATTAAAAATTATAATTAAAAGTGAATAATGACGCTTCAATTACAGTATTCGAATTATAATATTCAAAAACATCTCTAACGCCAAATATATATAAAAACACATATATTTATAAAACGAATTTTAGGGAAAATATGCTTCTTTCTTATGTCAAGTTTTAAAATAACAACAATGTCAAGTGGACAGGCAGCAACCACGAGGGATAGAGACTTGGTCAGGGTGTCGTTGGAAAGGTCTCGCCGAGAGTTTGTGTCTCTACGTGGTCGGGTCCTGAGATACAGGGGATGTCAACATAACAATACGGTAACAATTGATATCAACAACAACAATGCTATACAAACAATACTAATAATATACAATAGTGTTTGTAGAAAGAAAATAACGGTAGCATTATTACGTATCAGAAGCCGTTGCGAAGCATTGTGATTGGTTTACTAATTGCTATCTCTACCTTGTTTAATACAGATTACATTTGGAGTCTTTTTAAAAAAATTAAATACTTTGCATGTATCTCCATAAAACTACATAGTCGACACATTACGATTATAGGCTACTTTTTGTTTAAATTAACAAAGTAGTATTTTTAATGTGTTAATTTATAATTTTGAAATCGACGTATGAGTCGATTATGAAATTTTATGGAGATACATGCAAAGTATTTACAATTTTTATAATTTTTAGAATTAATGAGGAAAAAATATATGGATTGAGTAGAAATTCTCAAAGACTTAATGATATTTTAAAATCCAGCACATTTATTAGACTGAAGGAAAAAATACAGTTAATGTCACCAACTACTTTGCATGATTATTTGAAAAAAGAATGAGTAAGTTTTGATTTACTTATGCTCAATGCCCGCATTCTCAATTTATGTGATCGATAATTTCAAGAGTGAAATATAAAATAACAGTTCTGCATGTTATGGAAGATTAGTAAGAGTCTGTCAATACTTATTGCAGTGTCCCGGAGCCAATTCATTTTGAGAATATTTGTCACGCTACATCGCGTGACCACGACGAGGAGCATTTGTTCTATTCACCTTGTCAAATAAAGAGTTCCTTCCCTCAACGCTTTTCTAATCCATTCTTTATCTTATCTATCCATCAAATGATCAAGGATTATCCGATGTCTGTGTATTTCACAGAATCACGAAACGCTTCAAGAAATCCGACGTTGCCTGTGAAATCATTCTTTGATGGACGACACAAAGATAGCAATTGGTCATTGGGATTACAAAGGGGATTCAGAGATGGAATACCTTGTGGAATTAGAGAGTTAACTCTTTGGAGCATTTAGCTTTACTCTAACTTAACAAACCAATCAGTCATTTAAACAGGGCCCGGAGTTTTACGATAAATGCAAGCACTAATATTATCTTAAAACTGGGCAATCCAACCAAAAAAAAAAAGGACCGGCTAACATCTTTCAACGAGAAAAAATTCTTAAATATCTCGTTGTAAGAATAAAAAAATGCTCTTATTTATGCTCTTAAATATTTCTTGACTTATCAACATGTGATCTAAAAATCTCCCAAACACAAAAAAGATTGCACAAAAACTGTGCATTTATATGCAGAATAAAAGCAGTAATATTTGAATTAGAATACTCTGAGAAGTATTTGTAAATATTTATAAAATGAATTGAAGCTCAGGAAAAAAAAAATGATATGTCATGAAAATCTGGGCCATAGTTATAAGAATAAAATTAAAATGAAAAAAGTTCGACTTTTTAGAAAAAAATTGCCACTATTTTAAGTTCTTGAAAAATTTAAAATTCAGAAAATCATGAAAATTACATAAGATCAGCATTTAAGGTTATTTATTTATTTATTTATTTATTTATTTTCATCTGCTATTATATACATTTATGAAAATTTAATTATGTTTTGAATACTCTTAAAATTTACACAATTAATTGTCTGGTGTTGAAGGTGTGTTTCAGAAATGTAGCTATATTTGCAAACACTTCTGATCTTATTTGTTCTTATTCGTTCATAATTCGTAAAAAAAAAAAAGAATTATACAATTTGCTTAATATGGAAACATCAACAACAGCTTCAAAGAGAATGAAATTATAATTCAGAATTTGCTTAATTTTTTTTTTTTCGATTTGCGTTGTTTTCAAGAACATTTAAAGAAGCAAAAAGAGGAACTGAAAATATTATTTACCAAATTCAAGCTTCTTACTATTTTAACTATTTAGCTACATACACAGGCTTGAATATTGGCGTCCGGAGTTAAGGGAAAAGTTTCCCTTAGAAAGGTTAAGTTTCACGAAATATTGAGGTTTTAATATTATTTTTTTTTTTACATGAAAATTAATAAATGCAAAAAAAAAAAAAAATAGTAATTGTAAAAAGGTTATTTTATTAAAAGCATTTTATTATCGTTCTATTTTATTTTAATTATTTTAAACAAATTTACAGTGCTTACAAATATAAAAACAAAAAACAAATTGTACTTTAGTATATAAGTTTATTTTTTCTCTGGAAAAGTTTCTGTTGCGTACGGTAAAAGGTCGAAAAATGTTAATAATAATAAGTTGTCCAATTTTAATAAACATCAAATAATTAAATTAACAAAAAAAAAAACCAAAACTTTAATATTAAGTCGTCAATAATTTCTCGACAAAGAAGAAATATTAGCAAAGCCCAAAAAACAAAAAGAAAAGGTTACAAAAAGATTAAAATAATTAATTCTAATGACTTTTAATGTTAATCATGTTTACCATTTTGAATATTATTAAAATAAAATTAATTCTGTTTCAGTTTTAAAGGACAACAAAATGTTTACCAGAATTATCTCAGAAAGCAATGGAAAAAAAATAGAGCAAAGGCATTTTTTAATATCAGAGCAAATGCTTCGATTACTTAAAAAATAAGGAAAAAAAAAATGTGACAGTGAATTTTCTTGTGGAAAAGCTGTTACTTTGTGGCACATTGCATGCGGCTATTTTCCCATTAGTGGGACAGAAAAATGCTCTCTTTTTTTTAATCCTCATTTCTTAGTCATTTGTGAGGAGAGAGTGAGAGAGGAAGATTAATTAATGTTGGCAAGAAGTCTCGTCACTTGCACCCGGATTTGAAGAGATAAGACCCGATCGAAAAGACAAACAGGGTCCCCGAAGAAGAAGTAGAGGATGAGGAGGAGGTGGAAATGGCCGGGGCCTCATTCTCATCTGATTAGAGTCTATTGATCTTCTGTGATGGATTACTTTTTCTTTTTCGATTGGCAACGCTAACACTAAGAACACGATTTACGTTAGAAAACAATTAGATTCCTTCATATTTCTCAGGTCACAACAATATACCAGCCACAATTACATCGCAGATCTCTGAAGCCGTAGTTAGGTTATTAAAATGTCACTGCGTACGATTTCTATTTTTTAAGTGATGCCAACCCTGCATAATGCTAATTAAAATTCAAATGAGAAACCAGCATTGATGTTTTTATTAGTCATTTAATTTATTGGTCTATAGAAATTTAAGATGGATTACGTCAGAACAATTTTACCTACAATCCCTCAGTTCTTGTATGATTTTAAGAATGATAAAATCATTATCACTCAGTAGAATGTTATCCCAAATAACTTCGATAATAGTTGTTGGGCTTGAATTTCTTAGTAGACTAATATTTTATTTTTAGTAACACTCACGCTTATCACTAAATAATGTTAGGAAATCTGTTTTTGTTAGTAGGCAATTGGATTTCGAAACATTCCTTATACGTTATAATTTATAACGTAACATCTTTTTTGAACAATTTTTACTGTTTTTGCGAAAAAAAAAGGAGAATTTCAGTCAACTAAAATTTTTAGATTAAATTTGTTGCCCAATTAAAAACTTAATAAATTGTAAAGCAATGCTCTCAGTCAACTTTCAATTCATCTGTCGCTTATTCTTCAGGGATATGTAACCCATTCAGAAATCAGACTGCAATGATTGTTCTAACTTTGTACATGAATTAAATTATTTAGGGTTATCTCAATACAGTTAGATTGTATGTCTTGAGTATCCGTCTATATTAAAGTTCACAAAATTTTTTAAATCGTTTTTTTTTTTTTTACCTCAAGAACGGTTTTATAACTGATACTGTGTACGAATTATCATATACGAAAGACAGACTGTACTGTACACCGTACATAATGCACAACAAGGAAAGAAATCAACCCAATAAAAACTTGCATTAAGCATTAAAACGAAAGACAGATATCAAGCCCGTAAGAAGAATTGTTTGTCACTCATCATTTATTTATAGTTTTGTTTTGCGAGCTTTTACTTACGTACGAGTAGATGTAATTTATCTAAATCCAAAGATTAGATCTCGTCTTGCTGTATGGAATCCTTTCAAACTTAAAATCTGATTTTACTGTTTATAAAATAGTCCAGGTTAATTCAGTTCTGAAGCTAACGGGTAATTGTAAACAGAAAACTTTTATACTTTATTTTCTACAGCAGAATTTATCAATAGTTAAAATCATTAGTTAGCTCCCGGTTCAGATGTCTCAACTATTGTTAAAGTGTGATTAAGTACGGGTTGAAGAAAGTTGAAGAAAAACAAATTTAAAAGCCAAATAGAGCTTTGGAAGTGTTTTAATAGCTTAGTTTGATGTGCTTAAATTCTATATCTTAGACGGAAGAATCAACGTAGCACAGTGGTTATTTATTAAATATAACTTACTTTAACAATACATTATCATGGTAGATACACGGAATTAAAGTAGGTAGAAAGAAAAGTCTTTATTTATTTTGCAAAATTCCTTTTAGAAGTTCATCAATTATTAAAGAAAGTCTAATACACTTCGAAGTTAACTGAATATTTCCGATTTATTTATAACGACGTTGTTGCTATTATTGAATTTTCGATCTTTTTTTAATGACATTAAAAAATGCAGTTCCACGAAGTGAACATTTCTCTTTTACTCTAGGTAACAGCTTAGCTTATTTAATTCGCACAACGCAATTATATAAACAGAATGATTAGTTTTCGTTCTACCCTGACACAAAAAAACAAATGAATTACAAGAAATATCTTTTTTTATTTTTGTTTTTCCACTAATTATTTACGGTTTTTCAATTTAAGTAACAATATTGATTCTGGTTGTATCTGGCAATTCCGGATAACTTTCCAAAAGTTCATAGTAAAAATGATCCATTTTTTCTGCATCTAAAGAAGCCAATTTGAGAGTCTTCAATTTTAATTGAAGATAAAAAGAAAATGATCTACATTGAATTAGTTATTGAAAAGTTATTGACATATTTAATTAGAATCTTTGTTAGAATGTTTGACATGCAATCATTAGAACAAAAATTAGATCTAGTAACTAATAAATACTTTGCAAATTTTGGGGCTAAAGACATTTTTTTTTAACAATTACTAATTCTATAACTGGAATATAAATTTTTGAAAAAGTCATCAAAATTATATATTTTGAAATGGATTTTGCATTTTCGCTTAAAATTTTATACTATTCTTCCCTCCTTGGAACAATTGGAAGCGTGATATAAAAAATATCTTTCCACGATTCTAGAAAAATCGTGGCACCAGACAATCCTTTTTTTCTTTTATTTGCATTCATTTCAGAAAATAGAGAAAATAAACAGCTTACGACTAAGACTAACTTAGAAATGAACTGAGAACTTCTTGCATTTCACCGAACCTAGCAAGGCGCATGCGTCGAACTAACTTGTAGGACGATTGGAAATAATGACGTCACGCTTCATTTCCTAGACGCTTCTTACTTTTAGAGTTTTAGAAATTTTTTTTTCTCAAACACTACTTCTCCAATTTAATAGAATTTTTTGCATTCTTTATTTTTCATCATACTTTTTGTGTATTTTTTTTTCAAAAAAACTGGAAACTCATTGAAGAAGAAAATCTGAGGAATTTCATTAAAATCTCGTCATGATTGGAAGCTTTATCGAATAAGTTTTCCAGTGCTATTTGATACGGTTTTGATATTTATAAAGAAGTCAAGGAAACTTACATAACAAACCCTGGTTTTTAATTAAGTTCTTAAGCAACGAGATAATGATCAAGCAAAGTTGAGAAGACAATATTATGCCCTATTTCTATCTAGAAGTTGTTAACAAGCGATCATTCAATTTATAAATCGTGATAGTTTTTAGGCAGTTCCAGAAATCCCCTCCCTTTGTAATGGCTTTCCCCTACTTACATTAATTTTAATGATACTTTCAGTAATGGAAATCAAGGAATTCTCACTTTTGTCTTAAGAAGTGCACTACTTGGAGTTTCTTGGAAAAGAATATTAAGTCACTAAGGGGGTTTGTTTGAAGCCTGTAACTAATCTTAAAACCTGGGGGATATTTTGCAAACATTCAAAACTCCAAACTCAGAATGGCTAAAAAAAAATAATTTATTACCTTGATCCTTACTGTATAAAGATATCTCTTTCAAATACGGTAATAATTTTGATTAAACAACTAATATTGAAAAGAAATTGTATTAAGTTGGTTTAAGATAGAATATCCCGGTTCAATTCCCGGGGGAGGTCGAGGATGTTTTTTTTTTTTTTTTTTTTTAGAGTTACTCGTCCAGACAGATCCTAAGGTTCACCCAGACCTCTTTCTCGGCAGTCAAAATTAACACCTTTCCCCCAACCCCAGTTTCATTCCGATGGTCGTGGAGCTATTGGGCCTATTGCTCTAACGCCCCTGAATATACCAGCATGGCGTATAATATGGAGTCTTTTATTATTAGATATTTAATTTTACGATGCTTTAAATGCTCTTCCATTTAGAATTTTTTTCAGTCACAGTAGTACGGTTAAGCATTTATCAATAAAAAGACTCAAGTAGTTTCAACAAAAAATTAACATCTGAAAACCAAATAAATTTATACAACGTTTAGGGAAGATCATCGTGATCAATCGGTCTTATATAAAAACTTAAGCTCTATGTCAAACGTCAAAACAAGATATAAGATAATAATTTTTCAAATTCTTCTGACAAATTTATTACGAAATTTAAACAAATTTATGTGTGGCTGATAAAAGCCATTAAAAATGTGAGGGCAACGGTTTTTTTTTTAGCCTTTCTAAAAAACTTACAGAAATGTTACAAGCTTTTTACATATGCGAGATAATTATTAGTGATATTTATATTTCTTAAAAATGTTATTTAAAATTGTCGAAAAGTAAAACTATTTATATATCGGAAGCGCAGTGGTGCCTCAAAGGATAAACCAAACAAACCAGACAAACATAACCAGACCTTGTTATTTACATTGACTACTCCTGGCTGATGATCGCCAACGAGCGTGAAACAGCTGTTCCAGGATGTCACTTGTAAATAATTTGGTCTCATCGATTGTTAGTAAAACTATTTATTTATATATTTTGCCCGTCTGAGTTTTTATAATAGACAAATAAATAAAAATATAAATAAATTTAATGATATCAAATTTAAGTCTTTGCATTATTCTATTTCATTAATACATACTGCTATAATTTATCATAAATTTGCAAATTATATGTTTCTAATATAATTGTAAAATCTTAAAAAAAAAGGAAGATAAAAAAAAAATCTAATAAATAAAAGATTTAAGGTCTTTCAATCCAAAACATAATAAACTAAATTAAAAATTCACAAATCAATAATATCAATAGCTATTTCGGGATTCAGATTACAAGGTAAAAAAAATCCACTTTTCTCTTATTTTTTTTCCCCATAATAATTAAAAAGGGAAAAAAAAATGACGTTATTGAACAAATGAGGTAGTTCTCGCGCCTTAGATTTTTTTTTGTCTCTAATCTAAATTAAAGCGAAACATTTTTTCTTCTCATCTCCGTTATTACTGGAGGACACGGCTGAATAATCACCACTCTTCTAGTCCAATTTATATCGAATATGAAACATGTATTCGATGCGCTTTGGAGTTTTAACTGAATAATCTTGTCGACTGCAAATCAATACCCATGGGAGGCAAGTGTGGTAGAACTTAATTACTTTCATTATTTTTGGAATCAACACGAGATAGAGCTCGCTTCGGCTTATTTCGTCGATTCTCGGTGACTTACCCGAGTTCTCCGTGGGCGCACGAGATTAATAGCCTGCAGCAGTCGGGCCGCTTAGACAACAGTAATGGGAAATGACAATATTTCAGCTTCGTTAACTACCATCCACTAGGAGGATGGGTTGGGCGGCAAAAGTTGATTGCAAAAAGAGTCATGGTTTGGCAGAAAAAGACCTTTTTCATCTCTTGCTTCGTTCCGTTTTGCTTTCGAAATACATGATTGCGAGACACAAGAAATATTTTTTTAAGGCAGTTTTTTAAAAGAAAAGCATTACATAAATTATAAGCATCTTTTTATAAAATATTGTATTCACAATTCTTTTTATTGGCTTAAAATTTTATTCAAACAAGCATTCTTTCATTATTATCTTTCATTATTATTTTATCTTTTTAAAATACTGTATTCCTTTACATTATTCATTTTAGAGTTTTAAATCTTAAAATGCTTCAATTTGATATATTAGAAGAATTATGTCAATTACATTTAATAAATAACATTTAATTATAAGATTGTCTGTTTTCTGTTTATGAAACAAAAAACAAAACGGGATTTCCTTTATAAACAATAATAATAATTTCCTATTCCTTATTATAAGAAAAGGAAAACTATACAACTATGCTGCCGAATATTACAGTTGCAATGATTTCAGACTTAATATTATTGAGACTATTGGTAGCTAAATACAAAGAATCATTAATCAAAGATCCACAGACGTAATCCCTACAGCGTTCACAAGATAGGAGAAAATCTAAATACACAGAAGCTCGGTTATAACGCGATCTTTCGGATCCAAGATCTCGAAGATCGCGATATAACCGCGATATAACCAAACTTTTATTACTTCGCGACGTCAAAAGTCGTATATCGCACCCTATTATCGCCCATATGATTCCAAATCGATTTAAAATGGTCATTTCGCGATTACCTACATCATTCAGAGCTATGTGAGAGAATTTTATATTTATAAATACGTAAATCATTACCTTTTCAACACTTTGATGGGTTATATTAGCCAAAATCGATTTGGTGCCGCCATCTTGGCATCTTGTACAAACGACGAGTCACGTGGATCGAAACTATGTATTCATACGCCTATTAGATTACATGGGGCTCTTTACTGGTTGTTATTGGCAGAAAAATAGATCTCGATATTCATTTTGGTTAAATGAAAAAGTCCGCGATGTTGGTATTTTTTAAAAAATATAATGTATTTGACGTATTTTCGTGACATTAGGGTGGGTAGAGTCTCAATTACTGTAAATAATAAGGAAACAAGCATATTAATTTACTCCTTTGATTTGATTTTAGGCGAAAAAACGGTAAATTTTGCAATTTTACAATTATACACCTTTTCCAAAATAGAAGGGGTCCAAGACCAAATCGCGTTATATCCGAATTCCCGATGTAAACAACCGCATTATAACCGAGCTTCAGTGTACTGACAATTTTTTCTTTTTTATTTTCTTTTTTTATTTTCCAATATTTACTCTAAAATATTTACTTCTTGTTTATGTGAACTAAAATTTAGGACTAATCTAAGGGCCGGATCTAGGTACCTCCAGTCCCCGCATTGCGGGAGGGGGGGTGCCCGCTGAAAAGGGGTGCCCGCGCCGTGGCCTGGATGCGGCTCGAAATAGCTCGTTAAGGCGCGTGAAGGATTTTCGCTGGCGGGGTCAACAATTTTTAGATCCGGCCCTGACCGGTACTTTTGTTTGTAAGAATAACTAAATCCTGAATAATTTCTCCTGAATAATTAATCCTGAATATTTTTTTTTTACAATTTTTCAAGAAACATTAAATAAAAGAATAAAAAAAAAAATCGTCCTCTTTATTGTTCCTTGAGAATACAAACAATTTTTAGCGACCCATATGGGCGCTACTGTGTTTGTCCTGTCCGTCCGTGTCTGTCCTTTCCCTAACAACTCCCGGTCGGAAGGTCGGATCGGCAAATGGACTTCACCATCGTGTTCAGAGGCCCAAACACAGTAGGTATGGGGCCTATATATATCCGGAAAAATGATGCCTATCCGGGAAAATGCGGACACAGTCGACTGTTTGTTTCCGCAAACAAACAGACGACTGTGCCTCAAACTATTATAGATACGGTCGAATAAAAATATATATTTGTATAGTAGACACTTTAAACTAAAGCATATACAAATTTCAAGGCGATCGAGTCAATAGTTGTCCAGGAAGAAATTCCCAAATTTCACCATTTTCCGGTGGACAGTCGGCTGTCGTTGCTGGGCGGAAAACACTCCAAACCTCCTTAGGTGAAGTTTAGGTTTTAATGGGTCGCCCTTAATTTTATGCTTTAGCACAAATATTTTTGTATTTGTATTTTGTGTTTTAATTAATTGTATGCTAATGTAACAAAGTTATGATATTCTTCACAGCTCCGCAGCGAATATTATAGAATATAAAGAAAAAAAAATCGTTTCTCAAAATATTGGGTCTTTTTCTATTCTGAAATTAATATTTTGAAATATTCTGGTTCTGCTCTCTTTTAAAGAAACATGTTTTCAGTAATATTTTTGTAATGGTCTTAAAATGTGGCGGGAATGTAATTCCATAATGTATTAATTAACAGGTATAAAAATAGAAGGCAGCTTTTCATGATTAATATTTTATTTTGCATTATCTACTATATTTATATTAGTAGGTGATAAAATAAATATCGTAAAAAAAAGTTAATTTATTTACAAAGTAATACGGCTCTATTTGATGAACTGTCTGAAACAAAAGCAAAATTAAATAACAATGAAAGTGTAAACATGGAAATTCACAAAATGAAAAAAAACAAATATTTCTTATTTAATTTCGTGATTCTTTCAATTTATGTTAAAAAAAATAGATCTTTCGGAGACGATTTTGTTATGTTTACAAAAAAAATGTTTGTAAATAAAAAAATGCAATTCTAAAATATTTTTATAATTGAAACTGAAACTAAAGAAATTAAAGAGCTAAATACAGTGCAACTTGGATAATTCGAACGTCTTTAATTCGAAATCGTGGTTAATTCGAAGATTTCTTTTGGTCCCTTGAATTTCTTATTAAATCAATGTTAAAAAATCGTGGATAATTCGAAGTTCAACTTCCTTAATTCGAAGATTTTTATAAAAAATTTCGAACCATAACGACTTTTCGGCGTTTCATCGTTAAGAAATTGACGTGACAACTGAAATCCCCTTCCCGCCACCGTTTGACACGTGACGCCATTCGACACGTGACGCTTCAAACGCCATTCGAGCTTCCTGCTGTCAGTGTCACCATGTCTTTCAGTAAACCATGCGTGTACAAGAATTTAACATTCGCTGAAAAGGTCGCCGTCATTCGCGAGGTGG
>JAFIDM010012231.1:156173687-156186611 GCA_023159025.1 Thereuonema tuberculata
TTAAGCGACTGAATTCTACAAAACAATCAGACATTGCACATTTTTTTGAAAAACTGTATAATTTTCTGTATTGAATGTAATATGTACTGTAGCTTACGTAATATAAATCTTATTTTGTTTATATACATATACGTACTGTTTAAGTCTTTCATACTATGATCTTTCTGAATAAATATTTACTTATTGACAGAATAATCTTTTCAAGCATTCAGTGGATCTGAAATTAAAGTTAAAAGATGTAACTTGTTTAATTCGAAGTCTTGGATAATTCGAAGTTTTGTAGTGGTCCCTTCAGCTTCGAATTATCCAAGTTGCACTGTAATAGATTTTTATGATTGTCGGATAGCGTTCTTGGAGATGCAAAGTTCTTTAAATATAAGGAATAAGTTGAAGACTTATCTTGTATAATGCTTGAAAGTAATATCTTTTCTAATGGATAAATGCCTAGAGAACTATTCTTGTTTGTTATTTCTCTTTATTGTTACAATGAGGCGATTATAAACGTTTATGAAAACAGAATTGTATTTTGTATTACAAGTTGTTTTAGTTATTTGATTAATTTACGTAAAAAGTTATTAATTACAATCGAAAACAGTATTCATTAAAGGTGATAAAAATGTAATGTAACAATAATGTAATGATTTTTTGTAGTTTAGTTAAATCGAACATTTACACACTGTAGATTATCAACATTCAACATTCAGAATTGAAGTAATTTCGTGGAAATAGAAGCAACATGAAATTACTTGAATTCTAACTCAAGTGATTCATATAATCTAGACAGACAAAATCTACTCCTAATGTTAGTAGATCCCTTCTCTTGCAAATACTTACGAAAGGGAAATAAGGAAGTACTTCTTTCACTCACTTCTCACTTGTCAGCACTTGAAGTTGCTCTAAACAAATTCCAAATTATCTTGTTGCAATCTAACAGTGAATGAATTCGATTCGAGCCGCCTTTTCTAATTCATTCTGAGAATTGATTAAATTTGTTAAAAAGAAACACTGTTGAAATTCTGTTGAATCACTGCGATTATGGTGTTGCAGTATTATAATCTTCCTTTCAAATCACCAAAACAAAATATTTCTTCTGTAATGATCTTGATTAGCTTTTAAAAATAGTTCACTAAATTTTCGACTTAAATTAAAAATAATAAGTATTAATATTTCAGAAACAAGCGGAACTCTCTGTAAATTTCGCTCGGTCAATCGCTCTTCTCGAAGATCAACATCCAGCAATTATAGCTGTCAGTGTCTATCGTCCAAATCGTTTGGAAAACGATTAATTCCGAACTGTAATGAAAACTTTTTTTACGACATGTAAAGTCTTAAGGTATCATTCTAATGCAGAAGCAAGACTTTTTCAGACTTTACTAAAAACAACATTGATGAATTTTCTGTTACATATTAACAAATTACATATTTTATGAAATCATTTGTTTTGTGTAGTCATGGAAAAACCTCTTATATTATTTCTATTCTGTACAAAACAAATCAATAAATAAAATCTGCAATGTTTTCTGTTAATAGTATTAATTTCCTGAATCATCTTTTATATTACTGAATCAAGAAATTTAAAGAGTTTTCCAAATTTAATTATTGAGTTAATTATGTGATTGCTATAGAGTTATAAACCAAAAAAAAAAGAGCAGTTGTTTTACTGGCGAGGTTTTTTCTTTTTTTTTTAATTAAATTTCTTTCTTAAGGTGAATAGTAATGTTAAACATAAAGTTTCAGAAAAGTCTTCTAAAAAGATTAAAAGAAAATAGGGAAAAAGAGAAAAATGAAACTACCAACTAAATTACGTAGTGCCTCAAAGTCGTAGAACACAATGTAAATATTGACCCTGATTTGAATATTTCAATTTAAAACTCATACATCTTGATATCATTAGTTGAGATGAGTTGAATCTCAAGGGTCAGAATCTCATTAGTTACACACCAAGTTACAGAGTAAATAAAACATGAAATATTCTGTAACTCAGTCAACTGGAAATTTGACAAACATGTCTAAAGCATTGTATCTGATAATATAGAAATTTGTAGATCCAAGTACTGCACAACAATAAAATATGCAACAAACAAAATAGAATCACCAGACTGTAAATATAAGAAAAATAACCTTTCTTACATGACTGTAGTTGGAAATAGAAATTATAAGGTTATAGAGAAAACACGTGGAAACATTTTCACATAGAAACAGCTGTCAATCTCTTTGCTATGATGTCCGTGAAGTGAGGAATCGGTGAGGAAATGTCCTTTTACATTTTCACAAAAATTAGCAAATGCTTTGAAATATTTATCATCAAACGCTATCGATGAATTTTCAAATTGTATCTGTTAAAACTTACTTGTTACTTTTCACATAATACAGTGGAACCCCGCTATTCGTACATAATCCGTTCCAGGAGGCAGTTCGAATGGCGATTTGTACGAATGGCCAATCATTTTTTCACATAAGATATAATGTAAATTGGATTAATCCGTTCCAGACCCACAGATGATTGCTTATTTAAACCTTTGTAATAATATTTTAAGCATAAAATACATAAAAACTATGAAAACAATAAATATATATAGGCCTCTATTATTATTTCTTTCTTTTTCAATATAGACGATATGGTTGATTTCGCCATGCCATACTGAGTTGCCAGTTCAGTGACACGAGTTCCACTTTCAAACTTCGCAACGATTTCTTTTTTTCAATTCAATTGTCGTTCTCACTGCTTTCCTTTTAGGATTAGTTGATTTAGTAATCTTTTTTAGAATCATGGCTGCACTATTTTTAATAAAAATAACTAAAAATAACAATAAAATATCACAAAGTTTCACGAAGCTTGCGTGGATGATGCGTAGCGTACGGAAGATAGCACGAGACTGAACTGAAGCGACCGCGTGGCGCGGCCAGTACCGAGGTCACGCTGTCCGAATCGCGAGCAAGCGTACGAATGGCGAGTTCAATTTTACTTGAAAAAGTTGTAAGAATAACGAGTTGTACGAATAGAGAGGCGGACGAATGGCGGGGTTCCACTGTATTATTCATACTTTAATATTTTAAAGACATGAAGTTATGATTTGCAGATTTAGAGAGAATACAATATCTAAGATCTACTGAACAATTTCACTACTTTTTTTGAGTGATCAAAGTGTGATAATGTAGATGTAAGAGTTTCTAAAATAAAATCTTGTGAATAAAATCTCTTATAGTAATCCACTGATGTACACAAAATTGTAACTCTCTGAATTTGTCAAACTGTTTAAATATTACTCTTTGGTTAGACAGATAAATGTTAATGGCATTTATTTCCGGCGATTATTACTTTGTAAGCAAATTATTTCAAATTATAAGGTACCCTGCCCAAATAACGCCACCTTAACATTTAAATTACTGTAAGTCTGGAAATAAGGTGTATCGAAACACGAAAATTATGACCAAGAAAGTTTAATCTTCTGTTTGAAGCATACCATAATGAAACATACAATAACTTTTGCTGTAGAAGTATGAGAACTCAAATAAAAAAACTTTGCAAACTGGCGCTATTTGGAACACCTGATCCAATTAACGCCACCTACTTTCTAGTAACTTAACTTATTTAAAATTAAGAATTGTTCCATCATTGTAAACATTATTTGTACAAAATTACAGTAAAAAGCAACTAAATTTGACTTTCTGTAAAAAATAATAAAAAATCACTTGAAATTAACGCAGTCTTTCTAATCTGTAGCTAAAACAAAAGAGGAAATGTAAAATTAATTAATTTCGGCATTTTCCGATAATAAAAGCGAAATAATAAATAAGATAAAAATCTATATTTTCATGAAATGTATTAGTAACTTATACATGTCGTACGTAACCTAAAATCGTATATGTAGACCATTAACACCACCATGGCGTTAAAGCGCTACTGAGCACATCGATCACATGATACACTTGTTTGTCTACAATTTCCGAATTTTTAAAATAACAGTTAACTTATCTACAGAGAAGAATCTTCAAGAATCAAGAAAATGTATAGATTTACATAGTTAATCTTTTCTGAACATTAAAAAATCTATATTTTATCTTACATTGATATAGTAGCAGCCTTTCAGAACCAGTCCTCGATACGAAAAGGTGGAAATGTAATTTCACTCGAAAATGTTGGCGGTCTGCTAGTAACTCACTTCAACACTAGATGGCATGTCAATGCAAACTACTTTAGTGCAGTACCGCCATCTCTTATATTTATGAAGAATTAGATAGGTGGCGTTAAAGGTATACATGGCGTTATATGGCTGAGGTACCTTATTCCAGAATTTTTTGAAAAAAAAAAAAAGAGTTTGACTATTTTAAATGAAAATCCATACTGAATTTAACATGTTTGTTTTTATTAATTTATTTTGATAAAAAAATTTCCTTATAAATTTATTGAATTCACATTTAAACGTAACTTGGATCCTAAATGTGCTACTAAGTCCATGTAGTCGTTTAAGTGAGGTTGTGGAGGTTAGTTTTAGGGATGGGAAGGATGGATACCTAAACGAAAGGGCCTAGATTTAAGTTGAACCATAAATGTTAAAATAGTCATGTAATATATTAAATGGAAATCCATCCAACCGTTTGAATATGATTCGGATACAAACAGACAAACAGACAAATGGCAAACAAAGAAAAAAAGTTCAAGCAGAATAGTGAGACTTCGGGTGCTGCATAAAATGAAAAAAAAAAAAAAAAGTAGTAAAATTCATGATCAAATTTTAAAAAGGCTTTCTTTATACATTAATGATTAATAATTTTGATTAAAAACTATTTTAGTGTAAAGAAAGCCATTACTTAAGCTGGAACAATTTATTTTTTTTGGTTACTTAAATTTGTAGCTAATATTTTTCAGTAATATAAAAATATGAAATTAACTAATTCACTAAATTCAGATGGATCAGATTTCCAAACATTGAAACTTCAGCAAATCTAAAAGAATAAAATAAGAATATATTCCGTTAGAAAATTCAGAACTTTTCTACTTTTTTCTGTTTTAAAAGATTTAGATTCTCTTATTTGCTTCCTTTTTTCCCCCAGCATCCCTCTTTCAAGAGAATTTTCTGTTTCAATGTCCTCTGAGTTTTCGCCATTGCTAATTTCAAACAGAAAGTTTGGCAAAGAAACATATTAGAAATAACTGTGGTATTCGAGATACTCAATGAGCATTTTACGATATCGAAATATTTGAATATCTATACTCTTCTTCAGTAAATTAAAATAAGTGAATATTAAAATAACGCGGATTTTCACTGTTTTCTTAAGAAATAGCTTCAAAGTAGATGTATTGAAAACGTCTTTTTAATGTATTTCTTCATCTTCATCTTAAAGATGGAGGACTACAAAGCAACCTTCATATTGTGTGGCCAGAATTCGAAGTTGTATCTAAGGGAGGTATATCTGTTTGTTTTTTGTCAAAGTTTGTCATTTTAGTGTCTTTCTTTCAGTAACTAACTATAGCGAGCTTTGCCTGCATATTCGGATGTTATATCGTGAAGTAGAACATTCACCTCGATTATTTACTGAGCATTAGAAATCTTATTATTCCACTTGAATATTTTTCTTCTTTGTTTTGTCTTTTGGGTCTTTTTGGTTCTTTTTGTTTGTTTGTATGCCCATCACGCTAAAACTCTTAAACTAATTTTCATAAAATTTGACGTTACTCATTTATGGAACAATTAGAAATTATGGAACAATTTAATTTACGGAACAATAGAATGTGTGGAACAAGTATGTCCGGTAGTCCAGTTGTTTAGGCGCTGGACTGGGCACTGGAGAAGCCCGGGTTCAATTTCCTCCTGCAGAAGGATCCGAGGGTTCACTCAGCCATCTCTCAAATAGGTACTGGATTTCTTACTCGGGGGTTAAACGCGCACGAGCGTCGGACTGACCATGTCACCTCAACTAGTCCCGTTGGTCGAGAATAGCTGGGAGCCTAAATCTCTAGGGGCACACCAGGACCTGCAAGGCTTGTTGCGACACAGTTTAACTAATAAATTTTAAGAAAAAACAATCCTTTCCTAGAGACATTTATTTTGGTCTTCAATCCTTCCAATCCACAAAGATGATTCCCTAACATTTCACATTAAGACGGCTTTTTTTTTTTTTTAATTTTGTATTATTTCTTTACTCGTACTTTTTTTCTTGGTTGAACTTAAAATACGTGCACGAGTATTTTGATCTCCACACATTCACTCCTAAACTTAACTCCCCACTAGGGCTAAATGCTCAATCCCCACTTAGTTATTGATTAGTTATTAATACTTTATTATTAATTGGTAAGTCTATGTTGTATTTGCTTATATTCCATTTCGTTCCCAAAGGACTAAGATTCATTACCCAAATGCTCATTACCAGTGAGTATCTGATTTCTGTAAAATGAAAAGCAAACGCTATAGAAAATAACTCTTTCAAAAATATAACTGTTCCATACTTCCTTTGTAGGTCTTTTCTCCTACAATATGTATTGTGATAAAATTATTATTACATTTAATTTAGAGATGATGAAGACTTTTTATCTTTCAAAAATAGTTTTATTTCTCTATAGATAAAGAAATGATTTAGTTTTCATAGATTACTGATAAGCTTCGGTAAAGAGATTATGAGAAACATCTAACTGAAAAAAAACTTAAATTTTCGGAAATTCAATAAATTGAGAACTAGACCAATCTATTAAATTTGAAAATTAGTTTTTTTGCTCAGTTGATTTAAGGATTATTCATTATTCCTCATTATCTTTATATAATAAGATACAATCAATGTTATTATTGTGATTATTCTTGCTTTCTCTTAAAGCGTAACTTACAAACAGCTGAAATATCATCAACTGATTTTTTTCCAAATTTTATTATAGGAATTATTTTGATGTCATAAATAAAGCCGGTAGACCTGATTAATAATGAAGATTTTAATTATATACTTAAGAAACAATAGGCACGACCTGGTTTCAATTTCAAAGAGAAGTTTTTTTTTAATTAGCTGGAAAAGGTGAATTTATACAGTTAGTAATGGAAAATAGTGAAAGGAGTCCTTGCAGAATTCCCGTAGAATATATCCTGATTTGCATCGGCTGAAGTAAAGTTGATGTCCTCTGTTGAATGTTGTTAGAAGCTTGATCATCAACAAATCCATATGGCTGTACTGACGTCTTTTTCATATGCATTGTGGCCTTTTGGCGGTGATCATTCTAAGCACATTGATAAACAAACATTTATCCGGGTCTGGAATCGTAGACGTTGTTTTCCTCCCCAGGATGAAGTATAAATGTTAACGAACTGCAAGAAACTACAAATGAAATTAGAATAAAATATCTAATAGTAAATTAGATAATTTACAAAATTATCATTTTTCTTTAATACTACTACATCCACCAGAGGACATCAACCTTACGTCAACCGATGCAAATCGGGATATATTCTATAGGGATTCTGCAAGAACTCCTTTCACTATTTTCCATTTTACTATAGTCAATTCAGCTGTAAATCTGAAGACACGTGACAACTCCTTACATGGTAAACGATTGAGCATTAGTTACTCGGTATACTTCCGTTTTGAACATGGTTCTGAACATGGCGGCTGCTGAACACAGCGTTGTTCGTTTTGGCAACACAACTTTGAAGACTCAAAGGAGAGGAATCACTTGAAATGTTATTTCTTATTTCAAGTCGTCCATCTATATCATAAAACGGCTGAAGCAGCAGGTATTTCATCTCATTCAGTGTTCAATATTGTTAAGGAAACGAAGCCTCGCTTACCATTAAGCCTAACCCATTGTTTGAAACTAGGGCAAGAAAAGAGAGCAGCCGACATCGATAACAGAAATGGACGACTAAAAACAAACTTTTTATGAAATCGAAAATACGAAAATAAATATATTAAATGAATAAATATATAAATATATTCTTAATATTGAAAAAAAAATCAACAAAAATAATAAAAATTAAGCATTGTAGCGAGATGAGAATTTGATGTAAACACCGGAAGTAACTTACAATGACATTCCAGATGCGACCAAGCAATAACTCGAGTGAAGAAAGGAAATGATAATGATTGGTTAAGGTGTCTTCAGATTTACAGTAAATGGACTTTAACTATGTAAATTCACCTGTCATCCAATATCCAGCCACTTAAAAAAAAAAATTATCTTTGAAGTTGAAATCAGGTCGTACTATTGCTTCTTCAGTATATCATTAAATTCTTCATTATTAAACAGGTTTACCGGCTTTATTTATGACATCAAAGTATTATCAGTATACGTAAAAAACTTTCATTTATTAGGAACCAGCTGTACCCGGCATCCGCTGCAATGCCACTCAAAGAAAGAAAGTGTTTGTGCTTTAATTCTGTTTATTGAAGTGCTTTTGGATATACAATATTTTTTATTTTTCCGTCTGGTGCATACACGAATAAATCAGAAGGTTTTCCGACGCGTGAGCAGGCCACATACAACTGTCCATGTATGAAACATGGATTTTCCAAATTTAGTCCACACACTTCTGGCGATTGTCCCTGAGTTTTGTTGATGGTCGTTGCAAATGCGAGTCGCACCGGAAACTGCAAACGTTGAAACCGGAAATACACTCATTTGTTGAAACGCCTCGTGCGCCAGATATTGTAAAATGGTACTACTAATTCAGAAACCTTCGCGGGCGTGTGCACAACAACTCACCAAAGTTTCATCGCAATCTGATGAATTGTATAGGAACGCATACGGGACAAACAAACAAAGAAACATTCATTTTTATATAGTAAGATTATTTAAGTATTAGGATAAGGAGGGTGGTATGAGTGGTAAAGAGCTTTCGATGCTCTAGTTTTTTTTTAAATGAGGTTTTCCGAGCTACCACTAGGTGAAATACTAGTCCTTTGCATTTGCATGTATGAAAATTGACGAAATAATTCTGGTCTTGGCAAGTACTATGGATCAGCTCTAATTTTGACCAATTATGTTTAAATTGATCACTTTTTTAGAGAATTGTTTGATTTATCCAGATACATTTTTAGCTTTAACCAACTATTTACAATTTTACTTTATTTAATGAAATTGTTAATTTAAACAATTTAATCTAATTAAATTATTGTTAATTTATGCAGAAACATGCCGCAAAAATAAAAGAGGAGTTAAACCAATGGACGCTTAGAATGGAGTGACGAAAACATGAAGAATGCTGTGGAAGTAGTTGGAAATGGCTTGGCATCCAGGCGATTTTCTACACCATTTGGATCGTTACAGCGGAGATGCAAGTCGAAAGAAAAGACGTTCCATTTTGGTAGCAAAACAGTGTTCACCCCTGAGCAAGAAGAAACACTATTGAGAAGGTTGACGATTTTTAGAAGCCAAAGATTTTCCTCTTACTTCAATTAATGTGAGGAAGGCAGTTTTCAATATCCTGAACTCAAAGAAATTCCTCACAAATTCAACAAGGAAAAAAACAGAAGCTAGAAAGGATTGGTTAAGTGGGTTTTTATCGAGACACAAGACACTTTCTCTAAGAAAATCTGCAAAAACTTTTAATTGGCACAAGCCAATTGATTAACCAGAGATCGATTAGATGAATTTTATGATACGCTGCAAAATACCATTGAAGAGTTGGATCAAGTCTCAGCTCATCTTCAACATGAAAGAAAACTGGTTTACCACTGAACAATCCACCTCTTTTAAAGGTGCTAGCACAGAAAGGCAATCGTGATTCCCATGCAATCAAATGCAAGGAAAGGGGAGAAATGTCGCCCTGATTACTTGTTGCAGTGTTGCAGGAATGTTTTTTCCTCCAGTTATGACCTTCAAGGGAATTCGGAAGAAAACTGAGTTTAAAAAAAACCGGTCACCAGGTTCAGCAAAATTCATGTCTGAAAGTGGATGGATTAACTAGGGTATTTACCTCGAAATACAAACCGTCTGAAAAAAGTTTATTAATTCTTGATGTGATATCACATGTACATCAAATGTGAAATGTTAGAAATGATCCAGTTCGCATTAGAAGATGAGACTAATGATGCTGCCTGAACATACCATCATAGCCTTTGGACAAATCCTTTTTTAAGCCTTTAAAGGCTTTTTACAAGCAAGCAGCGACTCAATGGTGTTTTGCCAATTCTCGCAAAACAGTCCCAAAAAAAGTGATGTTTGGTACAATATTTAAGGATGCTTGAGAAAAAGCCAGTTACCGTCTCTAGCTTTCGAGCAACAGGAATTTTTCCAATCAATAGATTTGCAATTACTGATGATAAACTATTGAAAGAATTGAACTGATAACACAGAGCAGGACCAGAATGTGGATGCTCTTGCTCCCTCGATCAATAAGGAGCAACCCCATCAAGTTCCCCACCTAATTTAAGGAATGTCCTTCTTCAGCAATAAAGAAAATCCGAACATCTACAAGAGAGGAAGACTAAAACAAAAGGCAGCAGTTCTAACATCACCTAAAAATATTGAAACTCTACAAGCACCACAACAATCAAGTAACGTGTGCGGATCCACTTGGCCGCTGGAAATATGTTACTAGGCCTACATCTAAAGAACACACTACTAATATGACTGCTGATTCAGAGAATAAGTGTGATTTCTGTGAGAAAAGTTTCTTTGAACCCACATCGTCAAAATATATTCAGTGGATTCAGTGTAACAAATGCCTCTCATGGTTCCAGAATATTGTGTAGGATCAAGTGGAAAATTTACCTTTGCATATGGTAAATGTATGCAATAAAATACAGGATTAACGGGTGCCATGTTTTCGTATAGGATATATTACAGTTATTAATGAAATACGATAAAGTTTAATCTTAATCTTTTCCCATGAAAACAATTTTATGAGAATATTTAAAGAAAAAGTAGCCGTGAATAGCCTGTATGAATAAATTTGGTCTGAAATGAATAGCTATTAATAAACATGACATTCTTTAACTAAAAAAAGAAACAAAATCCTACTTCTATTATAAGTTTCATACTTACTTTTCAATTCCTCCCTTTTAATAGTCATATTTTAAAATTAACATTTCTCACACCAATTAAATATATAAAATGCAAACGAATTTTCAGACAGGATTTTGCGTATTTCCTTTTTCAAGGCATAATCGTACACAAAAATAGGAATATGAGAACATGAAATTTGGTTAACAATATGTAACATACAGACAAATCGAGCTTTGCCTTCATTAAAAAATCATCAATTTATTATTGTCAAAGTTAACAAATACAATTACTAAAACCTCAACGCTAATCCTGAAATTTCATTATTTTGTTAGATTTCAAAATAAACAAATCCAAAGCTAAACTGACGAATTTTTTACCGACCTCAATACCTTCCGTTTAAATTCCTACCCTTTTGTATTTCTAATTAAAATACTTTCCATTATGTTTCTAATTGAAGTATTTTTTTCAATGTATAAAGTCTATTGTTACATTGCTACTCATTTGATGTCCACAATTTAAGCAGTGTTCAGCTATCAGTTTTATTTTGTTTTACATAATTACTGTGTTCTATTATACGTTCTTTTACTCTCTCCTAAATAGAATTTTCTACAATTTTCACATTCAATCAAGTAAATTATTAGATCTAAAAATAAATTAAATGTATTAAATATATACATTAAACATATTTTATATATTTGATTGGTGTGAGAAATGTTAAAATTCTAATTAAGACATTCCGAAGTTGTTTCTGTTTGCAATAGTTAAATATTGTCAAAAATTTCAATCATTTCAAATGATCCATTTCACTCTCCATTCGTGAGTGATATGGATTAAAGCAGGGGTCAAACATTTAATTTTTTTAAAAAATTCAGTAATCAAATTTTTAATTCAGTTTTTTTTACAAGCAGCCTAGTAGTATGTGCATATATTAAAAATGTTATTGGAATTATTTTTCTTCAACTGCGTCTTGTATCATCAATTTTGTTCGAACTGATCAGCACCCCCTTCACTTAACTAACTGTGTTAGTTCAAGTAGGAACTTACTTAACCATCTGGTTAGGCTCTGTTATGATAATTAGTAACTCATAATGTGGATAATTAGCGGGTATATTTCTTCGTAGTTTTTGTCATTATTTCATTTTTATTTTTTTATAACTAATTTAGGTGTAAAAATAAATAACTTTTGGCATCAGGAACACATTGCAATTTTTCTATTTAATAATTTCCGTCATAATTTACGAGACTTATCTTATCGAGTTTTTGAGAACGCACGAAGCTCATAAATTTAGAGAAGAGTGTTTTATTTCAGAGGTCGTTAAACTTTTTATTTTAATATTTAGTAATCGATGAAACTTGTTGTTATCTTAACTACTGTCCTTTTGAAAATTCTAGATTTTTCTGACAGTATTCTCCCAACATTAAGATCAGTAATTACAGAATTGCTTTAATACCAATGGGAAGAAGCTTATAATGCTATGGAGAATATTAGTTTTATTGTGTTTCTGATATGATTTTTTATTTAAGAAATATTTTGGTTTGATTGATTTATTCTTCCAGGAAATTTAGCTAAAAAATTTATATAATCAAATTAATTCATAAAGAATCATAAAAACTAGAATGTAGATTATTTTAATTCAAAGATAGTGAAAACCCTTTTTTTTTTTTAAAAATGAATGACTAAAAAAAAAACAAAAAAAAACATTTTATTGAGGAATACCTCTAACGTAAAAGTTTATCTTTAATTTAATGTATCGATGAGTATTAAATTCAACATGTTAGGATTTTATTATTCAAAAGGAATAATAAAAATCCCAACATTTAAGTTGTTCTATGCAAGTGAATAATAATAATTGAGAATGTTATTAAAATTGGATTCTTTCATTTATTATATATAAATTTATTATATGTATTTAATTTCAATAGATAATCATTTTAGGCTATCTCTTAAAATTAAGCACATTCAATAAATTTGCATTTAAGAAATGAAAGGATCCAAT
>JAFIDM010012231.1:156198598-156215911 GCA_023159025.1 Thereuonema tuberculata
TATATTTATATTATTTATATTTCTTTTCATATTGAAATTAGCATTTTTCGCCTGTAGGGATTGTAGATTGAAGGATAACATTATGTTATTATTTTGTTTAACAAGGAAGATGATATGAAATAAAGTTTATGCATACCTTATTGATACAAAATAATACATTTGAAAAAAAAATATTATTGCTAACATAAAATAAGAATTTTTTTTCCATTCTTAATTACAATTAAGAATGCGCCTTTTGATGTCCACTTTTGATGTCCAGTCTGGACGTAACTAGCAGGGTGCATTTTTAATTGTAATTTAAAGTTTATTTTTTAGTCAAGTGCGGAGGCTTTACACTATATCTCAGAATATCGCCCGCACGTTAATCTTTTTATTAAAGGAATATGATAGTTTTGATTATTCTTCTTCACGTGCCATCTCCATCCAGGAGGTCGGCGACCATGGTTTCCATGGTTTACTATAGGGAAGTTTCCGTGGTAAGGCCCCAATCTTTTCCACGTTTGCAATAGCCATCTTACTAGGCTCGGTCTGCCAGCCATTGACCATTAATTGGTTCCTCTGCCTGCCAGTTGTTCTGTGCTGCCGTTGACATATAAACTGTTCTTCCGCCATCACAGAACTAGATGTCGTTGCATTCCCAACATCTTTTAAGAAGTCGCCGTTGATCAAAGATTGATTCTTCCGCCGGCCTCTTCACCAGTTCAAATTTAGCCGTCTTACAGAGTTCCCGGGGATTCCCACAGGCTATCTCTTTCTCGCGTTGTCCATCCCCCACCACGAGGAGGTAAAGAACTGGACTTTGGGGGACTTTTGATTATTACTTTCAGAATTTACAATAGTTTTTGTAAAATTACGTTAATTAAAGTTTTAAGTTGGATACTTACAATTGAATAAACTTGTAATTATTTCGTACTTTATTAACTTGTATATATTATTCCAAATTTTCTTTTTAAATTAATTTCAGTACTTAGTTTATAACTTTTTTGAGATGATTAAGATAATATTTAAAACTGGACCAGATATTTACCTCGTAACTTATAATGGAATCAAATAATGAGAAGCGTAATAGATGAGGGCTTTTAGATTATTATTATTGTTATTAAATATTAATAATTCTGACAGAAAAAAACCCTGACACAAATCTCTTATTTCAGCTCTTATTAATCTCTTAATTTTAGACTTTAAGTACCACACACATAGAAAGAGGAGCGTTCGCTAAAGAACTGTAAAGTCACATCTACTTATAGGTTGACGTAAAACAATATTTTTCAAGAAATTGGAAAAAAATCTAGATATTCAATGATTTTCCATTGTCTTTACAAAATTTATTCCGATTTATTTGTTAAAATTTATTCATTTTAACATTGAAATTGCTGGAATGAATATTAAATTTTAGCCATTTCAATTCTTATAATGTTATAGAATTAGATTAAGAAATTCATAGAAGTCTGTTATTATGATATTATTATCTTTTTTTATTGTTTATTATTATTTTTTTCTTTTACACTATTAAATGCAACATAGTTTGTAAAATTTTTCGCATTAATGCTTAAAAACTTTTTTAAGAAAAGACTCAAAACTTGAAGTAAACTTCGTTGATTTAGGATTTAATTGATCGCTTAGAGTTTAAGCAAATAAGAAAGTGCGAATCATTTTTTGCCTTCTAAAAGTAAGCGTTCCATCAAAAACTGATGCCTGTTGCGTTCTTTGACATGTTTGACTTGAGGCCTTCGACTATCTTCGTTCAACGATGAATGACGCCATTAATAATGTCAAATTAATACGTGACGTCTCTTATCAACTGACACTCAGCAGGGAACAGCAAACAAGATGGCTTCAGCCGAAAGAAATATACTTTGGATTGACTTCTTACATTGCTGTAAATGTATTTATTTGAAAAACTGTCAGGTTATACATCGAGGTAAGTTTTTGAAAAAAAACTTCTAGATAAAAAAAACAAAAACAAAAACAAATAAACACAGAAACATAGAAGCATTTCATTAGTGATTAAACTCAGAAATAAGGAATCGTAAAACACTGAGTTTCTTCTGAATTTTGTTTGGATTTATTTATTTATTTTTCTGAGAAAACTTTGGATACAAAAAAAAATGCCTAAAGAATTTTGAAAAGTCATTCGAATTTTGAAAATTTAACGAGCTTAAAATAACAAAATGAAACTTAAATTTTAATGCTGCTTTATATAACTGCTTTGGGATTATCTAGAACATTAACTTATTTTTTATCTATTTTAACTATTTTTCAATACTGGAAGGTTTAAGTTAAAAAAAAATAAATAAAAATAAACTCAAACTAGAATCTAGTGATTTCTTAACTTAAACCTTTAATTTTATTAAAAATTCTGCCTAACAATCCAATTGTCAAATGTTTTCATTGGAAAAAGAAGATTTAAACAAATAAGGGAGATGAAAATTCACTATTAGAATTTACAGTTCATGACTTATAAACAAAATAATAAATATTGTTTTAAGAATTTTAAAGGAATATATTTTGTGGAAACGAATATATTATAAAGTAAACAAAGTAGCTTGAGTAATAAAAGAATTAATTTATCATTTTTTGCACATAAGAATCTTTATTATTTCTTCATATCTATTTGACAGAAAATATAGAGACAATAATGCTATATAGTAGATATTCTGCATTGTGAGTAATAATCATTGACCAAATCTATTGATAATTTATTTAAAATAATACATTGAATTACTGCTTATTTTTTAAAAAATAGGCTAATATAATACAAAGTCTATCTGTTGAGTGATAGTTTATAGTAATTTATCTTGTAAACAACAGCCGACTATATTTCATTAGTTGTTATAATTATATATTATAATGTATTATTTTTCTTGTTAAAATTTTCACATTTAATAAAAAATAATAATTGAAAATAAAAATTAAATATCCTTTTTAAAGTAATATCGGAATTGAACAATTTATTTACTCATCTTTTATTTCCCTTTTTTCTTTACTGTTCTGATTAATAAATCTCAGGACTGAAACTTGAGGATTATTAACTTATCAAGCTTTTTTATTAAGTAATAAAAAAAAAGAAGATTATATAAGAGATTCTAGATTTAAACATTTGTAATTATTAGGACGGAGAGTTGTTATTTCTAAAGTAAAAATATATAATTAATTCAAGTTGTTTTAATACTTCCTAATAAGTTAAACTGGTTAAAGCCAGAAGCTCATAACAGAATCTTTTTTTTTCTATTATTCCTTTTTAATGTAGTCTTATACGATTTACAATGAATTTTTGTTCAGTATATTATCATCTGAATGAAAAAAAATTAAGATTTTAGACAGCTTTTCTTTCTATATTAATTTCAATTTATATTGTAGTATTGTTTACTTTCATTTAACAGGTTTTATTTTGTCAAATCTTATGTCGTTGCCACGTGATTGGATCTAGAAGAGATTCCCAGAAGAAAACAGGATCTACCCTTGAATTGAACCCCTCTTATTACCTAAAATATTCTTTTTATTTTATCTGTTTAATTTTAGTTTATTTGCTTAATAACATATTTTGTGATAAGAAGGAAATACGTTATATTATTCAAAATTACATTATAAATTTCATTAATTTTAATCAAATATATACTTAATATGCCATAATACAATCATTAAAACTTATTAAATTTACTGTAACCTCTTAACTCCTTGGCGATATTTCGTCTTATTTCTCAAAGACTTAATCATACCATAAATATAATTCTTAAATCTGGGGGCACGGTAGTGCCTCCGCCAAGACGAGCCGAAGGCAGGAAGAGCACTACGTACCTTTTCTGGAAGTGTTTCGTCGTATTTTCGAACCCTCATAGCTTCGGCCTGGATAATACTAGAGAGCTCAAATTTTCAGGATAAGATGCAGTTAGCAGACTAATGAAATACGCTAAGTTTCATTTATCTAGCTTTTATACTTTGGATTTTATTAAGATCTGAAATACGTCGTACCCTCAATGCTTCGGCCTAAATAATACTGTGTAATAATGGGATTTCTTACAAAAAAATATACAAAAATGTATATACAAGTTGACCAATAGAAAGAAAGAAAAGTAGGGTATTGAAAAAAAATCCATTTTCTAAATAATCTTAAAACTAAATTTAGTTGTAATAGATAATCCCACCCAAAACATTTCATGTAAAATAAGTTGCCAAGACTCACATGCTCATAACGCTTTCACTGTTAAAAAGTTATCAGATCTTATCTTACAAAAAGAAATGAAATCCCACCCAAAATATTTCATGTAAAATAAGGGGTTGCCAAGACTCGCATGCTCATAACGCTTTCACTGTTAATAAGTTATCAGATCTCATCCTACAAAAAGAAATGAAATCCCACCCAAAACACTTCGTGTAAAATAAGTTGCCAAGACTCACATGCTCATAACGCTTTCACTGTTAAAAAGATATGAGATCTCTTGTAGAGCCAAGCCCCTAACTCTACGAGGCCTAACTCTACAAGCCCTAACTCTAAAAACCCTATATCTTGGTCAAAAAGTATGGCTTGGCCGTTTCATGGAACTATTTCATCTCACCCAAAACATTTCATGTAAAATACGTTGCCAAGATGCTCATAACGCTTTCACTGTTAAAAAGTTATCAGATTTCATATAGTGCCAAGCCCCTCACTATACATGCCTAACTCTAAAAACCCTACTATCTTGGTCAAAAACTGTGCCTTGGCATACTCCATATCCTTTACATAACTCCATGGGATTGTCTGTGTGACAGCTACGAAACGGCCAAGGCATACTTTTTGACCAAGATATAGGGTTTTTAGAGTTAGGGCTTGTAGAGTTAGGCCTCGTAGAGTTAGGGGCTTGGCTCTACATGAGATCTCATATCTTTTTAACAGTGAAAGCATTATGAGCATGTGAGTCTTGGCAACTTATTTTACACGAAGTGTTTTGGGTGGGATAAATTCTTACCATAAGTAAAATTAAGTCTTTGAGAAATAAGACGAAATATCGCCAAGGAGTTAAATGGTTACAGTAAATTTAATAAGTTTTGATGATTCATTGATTTTACATTAATATTTAATCTATTCTTTTAGATTTTTTTTTTTGTTGACAATTAAGTTTTTCTGATCTGAATTTTTCCGACTGAATTTCTTTCCTCGACTGATAGTTTTATAAATACCGCAGATGTTGATGTGTTTGATTACAAAGAAGCTAGACTGAAGACGGGTGATCTCTTAGGAGTTTAAACCAAAAAGAAAAAGCCTTAAAAACCGTACAAAGCTTTCCCTACTGGAAAATATGAACAGTTCTAATGTAAATATAAACATTACGTTTTTTGTCGTTTTCCCGATTATTTTAAGAAATTTTAAGAAATAACATTTTAACAACTTCTTGTTAATATATTGAATATTATTAATTATGTATTTATAGAATTGCTTTTTTTTTAATTCCTGAAATCTCTTCTCAAAACATATTCTTGGCAAATTATAATGTTATAATATATGGAATTGTTAGATATTTTCTTGTGTGTGCCTGGATTTAAAAAAAAAAAATTAAGTTTTTGCGTTTATACTGTGTAATTGCTTAATTAAATAAAATTACTATTGGAGAAGATGCTATAAATTACAAATTCACGTTTTTATTGATAACTGGCAGAAAATGTGAAACCTCCAAAGCTATCCTGAGATGTCACCTAGTAAAATACTGGGTCTCAACCTTTTAATCTGTTCACACTTTTATTCTTTTCTATTTTTTGGGGTATTACACACTAATCCTTCATTTCGACTCTTTCATGCAATTCTTTAGATTCAAAGTTCGTAAATTCCACTTAACAAAATTATATTTTGTTGAGAATATGAATTATTTTTAATTCGCCATCTGGTCCAATCGTTCCTCTGAATTAAATTTCAATAATTCAAATAAATTATTTAAGTTCATTTGACATTCGTATCTTCACGAATTCCTAAGATTTGTGACAACACTTCAGTCCTTAATATTCATTTGAGTCAGCTTATCAATGTTATTTTACCATTGACTATTTCAATGTTCATAATTTCAATACTTTTTGCTATTGAATATTAAGAAATGTTACTTATAAGATTACCGTATATGCTCCAATAAACGCGGAGTCTCTTCTTGTCGCCGGTCTCTAATAACCGCCAGACTGCAGAGGGGACACGGCCAAATAGTAGCCGGTCTCTAATAGTAGCCGGGTCTTTGATATTTGCCTACCGGTACTAGTGTAAGCATCTTTATAGTCGTGCATAATATCTTACGGTACATAACCTTACAAAATGCCGCCGAAACGGTCATTTGACATTGCCTTTAAGATTCGCGCGGTGGAATAAGCGAAAGAAACTTCCGGTGAGGCGGCCGCCCGTCATTGCGGATTCGGACGACGAATAGCAGCGAAAGGTACAGAAAGACATTGCTATTTATCTTTAACAGTCTTATGTAGCACGTGAAATTCAAATAAAGAAGCTGTTTGTAATATTAGCCAGTATTTAAGTGTAAAAATATTGCGTTCTGAAGGGTTTTGTTAATAATGGCCGGCCTCTAAAAGCAGCCGGTCTCTATTAAGCGCTGGGAGCCGAGGCTAGTTTTGTAAATAAACGCCGGGGGCCTCTATTGGAGCATATACGGTATTTTTAGTTTTTTAGTGATAAATGTCATGTAAAGTATGTCGAACATTAATAAAAAAGCAGCAAATATTTCGTAATTTAATTTGTTTTATTTGTAAGAATTTTAGCAAATTTTAAAATTTTACCGTGAGATTGGAGTTGAAAGAGCAAAATTTTATTTCTACGATCAATATATACCACTTAATTAAATGAATATAATTTGATACTTTGTTGGTTTTTTTCAATATTTTTTTAAAAAAGTTTTTTTTTTTTTTTTTTAAATTTATACTGAAATTTTGGGAAGATTTGATTGTGTAAATAAATTATTCGAAAACCAACTTGGATATGAAAACTATGTAGATATGTTACTATGGTTATAAGAAAAAAAAATTAAAATTTTCAAGACAACAACGTATAATTTCAATAATTTCGGCTATTGCGTCTTTTAAACTTTCAATTAGAATTTTTTTGTGAAACTTCTCAACCTTTTCAGGAAAAACAAAAATAAAATTTGCCAACTTAAAATAATTTGAAAAAACTTAGAAAGTACCAAGTGATGTATCAAAGATGTTCTAAATTTCGATCGAAGAGACCTTTGTTGACAAGCTTGACAGCGCCATTTTAAACGACGATAATAGATCTTAACGGCCTTCGTTTAATCAAAGGGTCAAGGCATTGAATCAAAAGTTATTATAATTTCTATTTTTAGCGTTTATTCTTTTAAAATCACACCTGATCTTACAAAAAATTATCACCTATATGTGATCTAATGTGTTAATTTATTTCCACTATCCCGAATATTATCAGTATTACCATTTTTGAAATCACTAGTGGTGCCGTGTCAACAAATTTAATAAACTAAAAAAAAAATTGAATACTCTGTAGTAGTTTTATCTAGTATTCATAAAGATATTATTTCACTTCATTAGTTTACTTAAGATCTGCCATGTTGAACATTAAAAAGTTCTTTAAAAATACCGTAAACACATATTTTTGAAACTTCAAAATCGACACAAGAATTGCAGGGAAGCCTCTCAATCAATGTTCATCTGAACTTTACGATAACTAGGAGCAGCAGCATTGATTTCGTATTATTGGGAGAATTCAGACAAAATAAAAAAAAAAAAAAAAAATATTACCAATGGTTAAAGTTTTATATACAAATCAAAACAAGAATATTAATATTTGAAATATCTAATATTACAAGTACTAAAAATAATAGAAATAACAAATTCAATCCTAATTAATAAAATGAAAAAAGCTGAACGGCTACATGGTATGAAGGTCATTGGGTGCGAAGAAGGTTTAGGCTCCCAGTGAGTCAACAAATAATAATTAACTCAATAATAATAAAATAAAAAGTAAAACAAAAAAAAATTTAAGAGCTAAAATGGAGTTAAACAATAAATAATATTAACAAAAATTAAACTGTCTAAACAATTTAAACTTAAAATACAAGAAAAATAAAGGAAAGTAACTAAATCAGCAAAATATATGTAATAATAAAAGCTTTGGTTTCACGAAATTTAATTAACATTGACTTTGTTTCTTTTTTTGTTTTTCATTGCCTTTTGATTCATTTCTGTTCTTTTAATTAACGTTTCAATTTACGTGTGAATCAATTGATTAAATGTCCATTCACTTTCTTCTATTGAATTTTTTAGTTTTCAACAATAATATTATTGTTTATAGTTTGACCTACTTTATTTGGTTTTCCTTTCGTTTGGTTGTCGATTTTGTCATTACAGTGGTACCTCGACATACGAATTTAATTCGTTCCGTGACGATCGTTATATATCAAAAAAATCGTATATCAAATCCATTTTCCCATAGAAATTAATGGAAATAGAATTAATTTGTTCCTGCGATAGGAATTTACCCCAAAAAAATAATTAACCTGCTTTAAATACCAACCAAATATATATTTAATATAAGATAAATACAATGTTTATTGTATGCATGATATAAATGTACTATATTTTTTTATGTAAATGTACTATTTTTTTACTTACACTAAGACTAATCACTATCACTTCCACTCTCACGTCTGGCTCTTTTGGCCGCGCTTGCAGTGGGTGTATCGCCAAAAAGACGTGGTCTTTTCAAAAGGAAACGATCAAGAGAGATATGTTTCTGTCTGTTTTTTAGAATGTTTCTAAAATGCGCAAGGCACGTGTCATTGAACAATGCACTGGCTCTCCCTGTAGACAATTTCTCCAGGTGTCTCTTTTCTACAAAATCGGAAACTTCTTCTTGCCACTTAGCAAGGATATCACGAATTTCACGTGAAGATAGCACCTCCTCCTTCTCGACCTCCTCCTCACTGCTGAGTTCCTGCATCACCTCTGAGTGCGTCATCTCTTGTAACTTCTTCAGCTCCTCCGTCGTGAGTTCTGCTTGCTTCTGCACCAGATCCACAACATCTGCCTCATCCACCTCGAGCCCCATGGAACGGCCATGAGGCCGTGATACAATCTCCTCCTCAACAAGTGGTTCTGTTACCTGTTCGAATCCCTCGAAGTCACGCTCAGCACAAACACTGGGCCACAATTTTTCCCAAGCCGAGTTCAGGGTTCTCATGGTAACCTCTTGCCAGGAAAGATCAATCAGTTTAAGGCATTCGTATCTCAAAAATATCTTCGTATTTCGAGGCGTAAATTATATGAAAATTTTCGTCGTACATCAAGAAAATCGTATGTTGGGGCATTCGTATCTCAAGGTATTACTGTATTTTTATTGTTCGTGATTTTAATTTTATATTACCGTATCTGCTCCAATAAACGCCGAGTCTCTTCTTGTCGCCGGTCTCTAATAACCGCCAGACTGCAGAGGGGACACGGCCAAATAGTAGCCGGGTCTTTGATATTTGCCTACCGGTACTAGTGTAAGCATCTTTATAGTCGTGCATAATATCTTACGGTACATAACCTTACAAAATGCCGCCGAAACGGTCATTTGACATTGCCTTTAAGATTCGCGCGGTGGAATAATCGAAAGAAACTTCCGGTGAGGCGGCCGCCCGTCATTGCGGATTCGGACAATGAATAGCAGCGTAAGGTACAGAAAGACATTGCTATTTATCTTTAACAGTCTTATGTAGCACGTGAAATTCAAATAAAGAAGCTGTTTGTAATATTAGCCGGCATTTAAGTGTAAAAATATTGCGTTCTGAAGGGTTTTGTTAATAATGGCCGGCCTCTAATAGCAGCCGGTCTCTATTAAGCGCCGGGAGCCGAGGCTAGTTTTGTAAATAAACGCAGAGGGCCTCTATTGGAGCATATACGGTACATACTATCGATTGATTCGAAGACTTTCAAGATCCTTTATGATGAGTTTTCTATCAAACTGATCTGTCAAATTTCCAATATAATAGTACTTGTAGATGAATATATTATTTTATTTCATTACTATCTTTCTATATGAATTATTATAATATAACCCTTGCGCTTCGGATTATATATTTAGTGTCGTGTTATCCGAATCGTAATATCGTAATATCCGAATCTAGTATCGTGTGTCTAAATTCCTTCATCATCCGAAATATTAAGGTAAATCTTCACTTACAGTTCAACGTTTTTTGATAAATATACCGTAGTTATATTTCATTGAATACAATACTTTGCAGGACTCATTGAGAACTTTCCAGCGGACATCTTCCATTCCATGAATTCGACACTGAAATGGAACTTTCATTCACTTATCCAAGTTTGTAGTCTGTTCACAACATTATTCAATATCACACCAATTGAATACAAGAACTTCCATCCCAGATATTTTGCTAGCCCATTTTTCAAGAAGAAATCCTTTTATTTCCCGGATATTTTATATCAGTCTTGATTTCATTCATCGGCCACCATCTTTTTTTTCCTTTTTTTCGTGTGTTCACATTATTGTGGTCAATAAACAAAAAAATTGTCGGCTTGCTCTCGTTTGTTGTGAACACTATAATCTTATTTGATTGTTTTTTTTTATACCTTCTTCTTATTTTTAACATCACAGTTCAAAAATATATTAATACATTATCATTTATAATCACAGTAATCACCTAAAGGGAGTCCCGGGTTCGGTTCTCATGTGGGTTTCGTGATGGTGGACGATCCGCGTTGAGCAGGTTTTCTCGGGGTTCTCCCTTTTCCCCTGTGAGCCTCCCACCATACTTTCTACGTCTTTCTCTCCGTCTGTCCTCATTTCCGTGAGTTCGCACAATACATCTACTGGTCGCGGTGCTTGGCTTCCTGCCGCCCACATTCCCCCCATTCTAATCTAATCTAATCACCTAAAGGAATTATTGTAATTTTGTAATTAAAATTTACAGCTACTAGTTCAGGGTAAAGTCTACTTTATAATTAAACCCTGCAATATCATTGCCAAGTACCGTATATGCTCCAATAAACGCCGAGGCTCTTATTGTCGCCGGTCTCTAATAAGCGCCGGGCTGCAGAGGGGACACGGCCAAATAGTAGCCGGTCTCTAACAGTAGCCGGGTCTTTGATATTTGCCTACTAGTGTAAGCGTCCGTATCTTTATAGTCGTGCGTAATACCTTACGGTACATTGCCGCCGAAATGGTCATTTGATATTGCCTTTAATATTCGCGCGGTGGAATACGCGAAAGAAACTTCCGGTGAAGTGTTCCGCCCGTCATTAAGGTGTTGATCCGAAAAGAATCAGAGTGGAAGAAACAATATGATAATCTTGTGTCTGCGAAAGTGGACAAAGGTAGAAGCAGGAAGCGGTTAGAAGGAGGAGGAACCAAGAAAGTTAGTTACGAACTTAACGACCGTGTATTGTCCTGGACAACAACGAAGCCGTCATTGCGGATTCGGACGACGAATAGCAGCGAAAGGTACAGAAAGACGTTTCAAATAAAGTAGCTGTTTGAAATATTAACCGGTATTTACGTGTAAAAATATTGCGTTCTGAAGGTTTTTGTTAATAATGGCCGGCCTCTAATAGCAGCCGGTCTCTATTAAGCGCCGGGAGCCGAGGCTAGTTTTGCAAATAAACGCCGGGGGCCTCTATTGGAGCATATACGGTAGTTAGCAATCAACAACGAGCTAGAAGATTGCCTGTTCAATTCTATAAAAGCGCAACAACTTGTTATAGCAACTTTCCCTACAATATCCCTATTTAGGTTTATACAAAGGAGATAAGTAACGCGTCTTGTATTTGCAGAAGGAAGTTGTAAGTCAATCTAGTGACAATTAATTAATAAAAGTTAATAATCGTAATTCACGAAGATAGATCATATTTTCATAAGTTCTCGGATGATTAGAGGAAAACGCATTCGAAAACCTTTCTGAAATCTTGAGAGAATCTATAGCAACTTCCAACCTCACAGATTCTCGAGAAATCCTGAGAATGAACAAAAAGAAATTCAAAAAGAAGAAATAAAAAGTTTCTGTTTAAATTTATTTTTAATTTATTTATTATAAATGAATTAAAATAAATAAATCTGATGCATTGAATAATGGCATTTAGGCTAAACAATTTTAGTAGTAATGACAACAAAAAATTATAATACACCAACTGTTCTTCAATAATACTTGATTAAATTTTCTTGTTAGGATGAAATTGTAGTGAAGTAAGCAAGGCGAAAGCTTTCTATTTGATTGGTAGTTTACTCTGACATGAATGCTATGGAATTATACCATAATTATCCTACAAAAACAATGCATTCCTAGATAATCTTTTAAATAAATACTAGGCCATCTCCCGTGTACAGATTGTTCGTTATAGATATTTGAAGAAGAGATTTATTTAGATGGACGTTGGTTGATATAGTTGTTAAATGAAGATCATAGCTTATGTACGATACTCCTGGCGACGAATTGATTGTGACTATTCTTTCAAGTGAAGATAACCAAATTCTGATGACTTGTGAATCTAGACAAATTTTCCTCTTTGGCGGAGACTTCAGACAAATTTTACCTGTAATCAAGAATGGCCGAGATTACGACATTATTAACAGTTCTTTGAAAAGATCTCATCCTTTCTCTCGTTGTCCATTTCGATACTAATTGATTATCGATGATAAAACGATGGTTTATATGAGATAATCCAAGAATAATCGATTCCAATGAAAGCGGTTAAAGCAAGAAGTTTTGAAGACTTTTCAAGCCATCTCTTTTTCAAGCGTAATAAAATTGGAATAAGTACAACAAAACAAAATAGTTGAAAGCTTAAACAAATTTCAAAAACACGTGAATCAATAAGTTTAGTTGTTTTTACAAAAATATATTAATAAGGTACAATTCAATTATTAAAAATAATAATAAGAAGAAAAGGAAATTTAAGATAATCTAACAAAACTCGATTCCAAAGAAAGCAGTTAACGCATTATTTTGAAGTTCAATAATGCTGATTTTGAATTTGTCGACTTCCTCGTGACAATAAAAAATGAAAAACCGTTTTCCATTGTTGCACTAACATTGGGGCACAACAACAACACAACAATTGCGGAGATATAAGTCAAAAAACAATATGTAAAGACTTGTAGTCCCTACGGCCTAATGGATAACACATCCGACTTCGGATCAGAAGGTTGCAGGTTCAATTCCCGTCGCGGAAATTTCATTGTAAAAATTATTTCTATTTTCCATTCGCACAGAAAATTGCGCCGGACAGACAGACAGACAGAGAAATAAAAGATTTTAGTAATATAGATTCGTGAATTTCTAATAGATAATAATGTCTTATTTTTTTTCTTTGAATGATATTTTCTGTGCTTGTAAAGCAAAAGTAATGAAGTTTTTCGAGGTAGATGGAGTTTCAATAATAATTCAGTTGAATTACTTCAAAAAATATTTTCTTTTGACTTCTATCCGCGGAGCTAAGCCAAGTTTCTGAATGAAGAACTGCTGTAGATTAATGCTTTGTGATGCTTCTTAAAATGTTTGGCAAAACTTTTGAATGCCTCTCTTCGAAGACATTAATATTCTAGCAACGCCATATAAATTACTCATTCGTCTCCGTAAGCTGACAACTAATGAACCAGAAACGCAACAAAGAAAAAGAAGACAAGATTTATTAGAAGGAAGAAGGAAAGCGAAGGGAGAAATGATAAAAATCCTCAAATGCAGCAATTTACTTTTAATTCTGTTTTACGTTTAAAGAACAACAAACGTCGTTTCTGTAAAAGATTATCTTACAAAGCGAGCATTTGGGTCCCGCCCTCTGGTGGCATTTGCTCGAAGCTTGAATTAAATTCTCTTCGGGCTAAGGTGAGGTCGCCATATTTCCATAAAATTGCTTGGCTCTGCCAGGGTTTAATTACTTGGCAGCTAAACGACGCTCATTAGGTGGCAGGCAGATGCTTATCGAAAGCGACAGATGCTCCATCCCGATGGGCAACTGACACTCGGATTGCCACTTGATTTGGAGCATCAGTACCGGTGACAGTTGCAGACATTTCGATAGAAATTGGCAGTGATAAATATAGGGAAATAGAGTCATTGATGAATTCCCTGATATCTCCACCGAACACGTCTCAAATATCACAGGCAGCGAAAAGTTTGCTTTTCAGGAAATGAAGCTTGAAATTCAATTTCGAGTAACAACATAATTTTAAAGATAAATAAATGAATAAATAAGTAAAAAATAAATGAATAAACATTATAAGTGAGTTTTTATTTCTACTTTTTTAATGAAAAAAAAAAAGGTATTGTATAAACCAACAAGATGCTTTTTTTTTTTTTTTTTTAATAACTCCAAATTCTTTTTTTTTTTTTTGATGAAGGCAGTGGATCATCTATTTGTCATCTTTATCAGAAAAAAGATATTTGGATTATTTGGATTTGATTTTTATTTTACATAATTATAAAAGATAAATTAACTTAGGATACATAAAGTAGGTGAAATAAACTTAAAAATTTAGATAAATTTCTTGTTAAACTTAGCTTCTTCACATTGCGATGAAAATGAAAACATTACATAGGAACATTAGTTTCGACTGTAATAAGGAAATCAATGTTAAATAACAAATCCATTACTTTTTTTTTTCTACTTCAGATTAAGAGTTATTTACAAAACTATGATCAAAATCAAGCATTTCTGTTATTCAGAATTCTCTACGGTCTTAAATTTTTTAATCCATTGCTATTTTTAATATGTTCAGGAGATTAATTAACACAAACCTTAAGCGGAATATAATCCATATTGACAATACCATGAAATTTTATAATTGCTTTTGAATTTCAGTAGACTTATTTATAAGCGTTATTTTCTCACATGGTATCCAATGGTAAAATGTTTCCTCCAAATTTTCTCAGTAGGAAAAAGAGGTTGATTTCTGAAAAAAAAAAAGATTATTCAATTAATGCAAAGTTATCAATTATATCAGTCTTCGAATTCCCATATCTAAAATTCTTTAATGTCTAGATTGTTTTCTTAAGAGGACATAATCTTTAGAGATACAATAAAACGTAAAAAAAAAAAAAAAAAAAAAATGAAAATGAAATATTTACTGAAGCCTTGCTTGAGTAAACAGAAAAAGCACTCACAATTAGATATGTTTTTAGACTATTTTTTAGCTTGTAACTTACAATCCAAAGTCTTTATACGCAACAAATATTGTATTGCATGGGTTTTTTTTTTCTTAAGGAATTCAAAGAATCAAGAACTAGATGATTATGATTGAAATTCCTATCATTGTTTCAGTTTACAGAGGATAAAATGCAAAATTTTTACAAAAAAAAACTGCTAAAATTTAAAAAAATGAAATGAAAGCTTTCAAAGGAAAATAATCACAGATGTGGAAGCAATTCAGTAAGTTTTCATTTTCAGCTTCTTTCTGCACAGAAGTTTATGTTTTGTGAAGTCAACACTTACTAACGATTCTTCAAAAACATCCGTGGAAACAATTTCATTTAGATAAAAAAGAAACGAAACACAATTAAAAGTTTTCTTATTCAATGGCAATACACATTTCTTTACGGATGAAACCTGTACTTTGAGAAAAAGAGATCGGAGTGCGATAAGAATTTATGGAGACGAAACTTCTTAGGTATCTTAAGCATTGAACAAAAGAATAATGATCGTTTTAGAAATAAAGAAATTAGGAATGAATTGAATATATATTGATTGAATGAAGGAATTGATAAAAGAAAAGAAAAATGAAAAGGTCATTTATCAAAAATGACAGAAGGAAGATTTCTGAGGGAAAAATACTCTTCTTTCCAAAGACAACAAACAAAAGGAGGAAAAGAAAATGTTAGAGAATTGATGCAGATGCCAAAATCGAAAAAAAAAGAAAGCTATCATTTATTTAAATTTAAAATTAAAAGAACATTAGAAATTTTCCTGGAAATATTGCATTAAATGATCCCTAAATTGTCACTTTTGAAAGAACTGCAGATCATAATGCAAAAAGATATATAATTTTTGGTCATGCTTACTTCTTTGTTGTGTGCCCGGTAACCAATAGGTTGAATCCCCGGCGGTGATCAGAGATTTTTTCCATAGTGAATTCTCCTCTTAGATTCACCCATCTCTGTTAAATGGCTGTCGGGTTTCAATAGAGTTATTAGATTTCCTGGGGGTTAAGTCGGGTCGGCGTCGGGATTACCACCTAACCTCAGCTTAATCGATCTTGCCACCCCCGACCTCAAGGGTCATTATTACTACTTTAGGATAATTTAGGATACTTTCACTTTTAATGCGTTGTAAAATCTTTCAGGAATCCTCTTGGTACATTAGAGCAAAATAGTTCCTCATTCATTTTACACTTATCAACACATTTGGCTACATGTAATAGGACCTTCTAAAATTTTTAGATATCTATTATTTCTCGAGAGAAAAGTAGAAAAAGAAAGTATTCAATGTAAAGAGCTAGTCAACTTTCCAAATCAGAACGAAACTGATTGGGCCATTGATTTAACAAACAATTTAACAAACAATTCACAAGGAAACTAATAAGAGATTTCTAAAAGAATTTTAAGCCTTCAGAAGTCAAGAGAAAGTGATTTTTTATCCTGGTTCTCACATTATGAGTCACATGACTAGTCCTCACATTATTTTTCATTTTTTTTTTTCTTTTCTTCATTTAAAGAAATGCTGAAGAAAATATATCCAAAGGAATTGATTCATTTAATAGCAATTGAACTATTTTTACTCTTTCAATCATTTATTTTTTTTATAAAATTTTCCAATTGAAATTTTGTAATTCTTATAACATTACTAATGTACAAATAAAAAATATTTTCAGAGAATTGAGTAAGCAAACTAAGGCACAACGTTACAAGAAAGGATTCCCTGAGTTGTCACCGGGAAGAGACTGGGATGGACCATTTCGTCCTTATTAGGACTCATCAGCCAGCCAAACTCCACCGAATGACAAACCCAGAAGGTGCGAGGGGTATAGCTTTCCCGGGACTCGCTCCCGAGAGCGGGAATTTCCCCGAAGAAATCCTAACCAAAAATTAAATAAAAACAAAAAACAACAGTTCCTTGTCCTGCAATCTGCTAGGCGCAAAAGGAATTTAAATACGGCATTAAATAAAGCTCAAAAGTCATGTATTTAAAATGAAAAGAAATTTAACGTGCCCGATTCAAAGACTTGAGTAAGCAAACGAAGGCACAGAGCTATATGACTTTTGGGTTTTATTTAATGCCATATTTAAATTCCTTTTGCGCCTAGCAGATTGCAGGACAAGGAATATTTGTTTTCTGTTTTTTATTTAATTTTTGGTTAGGATTTTTTCGGGGAAATTCCCG
>JAFIDM010012231.1:156225911-156247938 GCA_023159025.1 Thereuonema tuberculata
GAATTGGAAATTCCTAGGCGCCGCGGCACGGCAAAAATAAAAAAAATGGTGGGGGAGGCACAAATATCAAGTGTAGGGCGTCTGACGAAATCTTGCCCTGGGCGCCAACAAAGCACGCGACGGCCCTGCTGATAAGTACTGATCGATGGTTGAGTAGATAGGCGAAAAAGAAATATAAAATAAATAAAGTTAGAAAGAATCATTACTATATATTCTCTACTTATTTCCACTTATATGGGATAAATTACAGTAAAAATTTTATTTTGAGTAATAACAACCGTTCTGAAGTGGAATTGCCCCATGGACCACCAAAATATCACTATGGACCCCCAATTTGTTATTTCTTGCCTGTGGACCCCGAAGAATATTACATGGACCCCCAGGGGTCCATGTGGACCCCGGTTGAGAACTCCTGGGATAGACGATGAATAAATGAAGAACATTAAACAAATATTTTGAATTAAGTCTCGTGGCCTAATGTATAAGAATCAGAAGATCAGAAGAGAGAAGACTTCGGATCAGAAGATTGCAGGTTCGGTTCCTGTTTTGGAAGTTTCATTGAAGAAATTATTTCTATTTTCACAGTAAATTAAAATTATTTTCTAAACATTTAGGGGTAGAGCGTTACGTTACACCGAGACAAATCTGGAGAACTACATAAGAGATTGTTATTTCAGAAGATAAAGTTTTCATGATGACGATTATTCGATTACAATTCTTGAAAGATAGGATATTTCGTCTATTGATTGAATGGCAAAATTTTATCTACAGAAAAATACTTCTTGAATTATAGATTTTCTTCCTTTAGAATTGGGCATAGAGGAATTTTTTTAAATAATAGATGATATTTTTTTTTTTAAAAAAAAGAACACATTAGAAGCTTTTAATTTTTGAAAAATTAGTTATTTGTTGCCATTAAATTATCATTTTGCTACTCGAGACCGTTTCGGTTACATCTTTAATGGCATTTTAATAAACATGTGTCAATTAAGCATATGAAATTCGACAAGTAAAAGAATTAGTTACTTAATTATTTACAGAAGAAGAATCTTATTTATTCAAGTTCAATTATTAAAAGTGTCCAAATTAATACAAATCAATTAAATGGAAAACGACTAGAATATTCCAACATAACGGACTTTGAAGTCAAATGTCAGAGGTAGAAGAAAAAGTTGTTTCAGGAATGTCAATTAGAAAAAGAACTGTTTTGGAAGGTCCTGGAGATTTGGGTTAAAGTAAACAATAAATCTTTTATTAATAATGATAGAAATCTATTAAAAATGATTATATTGAATTCGCAGCTAATAAGAAAAGACTAATTACACAGTTTTCACTGCCAACTTCAATTTAGCTAAACATTCTTTATTCTCTTCATTCTCTTTTGCAATTTTTGCAAAAATGTAATGCTTGTAATTTCCTTTTAATGTTCATGTGTTTTTGAGCTGTTGAAATGGACACACTGGAAAATAGACCTTATTTTCTTTTGGTCACTTTGGAGGATGTCGGAAATATTTTTATCAGTTTCAATCGTCCTTCAATAACATTTTTTTTTCTCTGATGAAAGGTGAAAATGACTTTTACTAATAAAGTCAAAGAATTTAATTATCCTAATTTATTATTTCAGATCAGTTAAAGATTCGGAACTTCACATGGTACTGTATTTATGGTTCGTAAATCTTTCGTCATTGACATCAATGCTAAAAACCGCCAACAATTGCTCAAAAAAAATATCAAAACTGATACCTTGAAGACTGATAACATGTAATTTGCAAACGAATCGTCTTTCCGCTTGTTCCCAACTTAGAGAGAGTGTTCGAGCCTCCGGCTGAATCATCCCATTCTGACCGTCTTATTTTAATTATAAATCATAAAGGAAGGTCTAGAATGGTATGGGCCACTATATCATGGCACTCCTTAGGACTTTTGGGGTCGTCCATTAATTACGTGAGGTCAAAAGGGGGAGGGGGGGTCCGGCAAAATCTCACCAAAAGGAAGAGGAGGGGGGGATGACAAAGTAAAGTAGTGTTTTAGGGTAGGTCAACGAAATTCTCACGTCAACTTTTTCATTCAGAGAATATACGTAGGCCTATTATAAAAAACTACAACATTTTGTAATATTGACTTTTTTGAACTTTTTTGATTTTTTGACTTTTTGAAATCTCACGTGAGGGGGAGGGGAGTCCCATCACATCTCACCAAATCTCACCAAGTGAGAGAGGGGGGGGTCCAATTTTTTTAAAAAAATACCTCATATAATTAATGAACGGCCCCTTAAGTCATTCTGCAGAGTTGTGTAACAGTTGCAACGAATCTGAACAACCTGAAGGACAACGTACACGAAATGGTGAATTTAATCTTCCTGATGCCTGGCCCTGGTTTCCCACGGATAATGTTCCCATTTACTCTGCAAACTATCTCACGAGTTGGTTTGAAGAACAAGAGCAACTATCCTCGTGACCTGAGTTACCGGACCTTGATGTTATCGGGAATATCAGCCTTAAGTTGAACATTATCAGCATTAACGAATTACGTGGAACATTATCTTATGAAAGACCTGCAGGTATACATGTCGAATTGCTGCTGGTGGAATGTTCACGTTGGCCAACTCTATATTAATAAAGAAATTTATACAAATGACAAGTTTTGGTTCCATTATTTTTATATCCCTGCATACGATACTTTTAGAAATGTATATTTGGAAACTTATCTATTGCACTGGTATGCAACCATTTTGCTTCAGAGAAACTGTTTATATTTTTCAGTTATCCACCATGGATAGTCACAAAAACCAGTATTTAATTTCGTTTCATCGTGTCCAATTTTTTGAGAAACATAAAGTTTTCGAAATTCGTGAAAATGATTATGTATTGACATCAGTTAGTATATATCATTACATATTAAACTATTATTATTATTACGTAAAACCTGGTATTAGAGGCTTAATTGAATCAAAAAATGTTGTAAAATGTACAATTAACAATTAGAAACAAAGTATCTCTCAATGTTTTTTTTTGAAGCATAATATTGCTGGGAAACATGAAAACCTTAACTTTTTTTCTGCCTTTTCTTAGAGCTGGTAAGCCTCTAAATTTGTATTTATTTTGTGACTACAATCCTGTTTTATTACTATTTACAAGAAATGGATTTTGTCCTTTTTCAGTCAGTGTTTAAGCTTCTTCTTTAGATACAGAAGTAAATTAGTCTGGCCGAACAAAAGTTGTGTTTCCTACAATCACGTCGTCTGTGTATTACCCATCCCGATTCCTTATGTTTAAAGTGTGGTAAATATAATACATTGCCAAAACAGAAAAGAAACATTACTGACGTTTGTAAGAAAGATTATTTAGCATATTTTGGGATAAAACTTGGTGGCCAAGAAAAATATAGTGCCCACACTTTGTATGCAAATTCATATAACGTGAATATGAATCAGTGGTTAAACGGCAAGCAGAAATTATTAGGTTCTGGTGTTCCCATGGTGTGGCGGGAACCCCAAGATAATGTAACAGATTGTTATTTTTGTTTATATAGTGTGAAAGGCATAAATAGTAAAAATAGACATTCTGTGATATATTCCTGTTTAAAATCTGCCATTCTCCCTGTTCCTCATAATGATGATGTGTCAATTCCCCCTAGAAGCTGGAAAAAAACCAGATTCATCAGAGTCTGACCTCCCTTCGGAAGTGGAAGCACCCGATACTTCCCAATCATCCCAATAACTCATACAAAGAAAACTTATAAATTAGTGCAGAATTGTTAGGATCGCGACTAAAAGAAAAAAATTTTACTTATCCTTGGCACTATATTTTCGTGGTATAAACATATCGAGAGGCAGAGTTTGTACCGTTCTTTTCCAAAACGGGTGAACTTCTGCAATAACGTAGGGGTTTAATTAATACGCTTGACCTTGTATATGATCCCGCTGATTGAAGATTTTTTTGTAGATAGTTCTTTAAGAAATCTTAAAGCAGTTCTACTTCGTAATGGTACCCTCTATATCCCTTGGGTACTCTGTCCACTTAAAAGAAACATACGACAAATTGAATTTCATGTTACAGAAGGTTAAATATGATGAGCATTCGTGGATGTTATGTGGTGGCTTTAAGATATTAACAATTCTCCTTGGTCAGCAATCTGATTTTACGAAGTTCCACTGTTTTCTTTGTGAATGGAATAGTAGAGAACTTTCTCAGCACTGGGAAATGCGAGATTGGTCTCCAAGATCAGATCTTACACTAGAAGACAATAATATGTTGTACGAGCCACTTATCCCTAAAGAGAAAGTTCTTTTGCCACCACTCCATATTAAGTTTGGGATTATGAAACAATTTGTTCCAGCCTTAGAGACGAAACAAATGTAATTCCTTTTCTAAAAATAAAATTTCCAAAGAAAACCGAAGCAAAAAATGACAGATCCAAAGCGATCTAATGACAGATCCAAATTTCTCGTCTTCCATGAATGAAACGGAATTATCTTCATGGTTATCATTTACGAGCTTGACTGAAAACTTCCTAGGTAACCGAAAGGCTGAAAATTACAAGGAAATTGCCGAGGAAATGTTACCCAACCTCAGAACTCTAGGTTGCAAGATGATTGTTAAATTCATTTTCTACATAATGTGCACGAATGAGCAATGTTAACGATTTCACGAGGATATTAAAACCATGGAAGTAAGATACCAGGGCAAGTGGAATGAAGCAATGCTAGCGGAATAAGCATTTTCTTTATGTTTCTGGTGCATAAAGCACTTGTGCCCACGGGAGGGTCACGGCGCAGACTGCGACATTGAAATTATTTTTTTTTTTTTGGGGGGGGGGGTTCAAAAAAAATCAAAAAGGGGCCGTCCATTAATTACGTGAGGTGTTTTTTAAAAAAATTGGTCCCCCCCCTTGGTGAGATTTGGTGAGATTTTGCCGGACGCCCCCCTCCCCCTTTTGACCTCACGTAATTAATGGACGACCCCAAAGAGTGTAAATGTTATTTTTAAAAATTGTGTAAACGTCTTCTAATACTATTATAAAATTGAATGAAATGGAATTAAGCGATTTTCAGCGCTCTCAGTCAATGGCGTAGCTAGAAATTTTGGGCCTTAATGCAAATGTAGGCCAAGCCCCCCCCCCGCCCCGTCCGTCAGAAGATATAAAACTATAATAAAGAATTTTAAAAATATAAAAATTTTCTTTATTTTCTTTAGAATATACTTTACGAAATAATAATATATAAGTACAAAAAAATATAGTAAGTATATGAAATTTCAAAATTAAAATTTTTCTTCCTTGCCTCTGCATTTGTATTTTCATTAATAACATCATAATATTATTTGATATTCATTTTTGCTGCTTCTTTGTGCTTGATACATAATAACGCAAGATCACGTAATCTACTTAGGCAAATAGAATTTCTTTTGTAAGCCTTAATAATTTTTAATTTCCTAAATGTTCATTCCACACTAGCAACTGTAACTTGTAATGTAAGAAACAGCTCCTTTTTCTCCTTTTTAGATAGTGATTAGTGAGATTATAACCTTACCTACTACCTTAGAACCAACGGTAGAGTACTATATTACTAGATTCTATGGACCTTTGAATTTTTCATAACTTGTGTGATTTATCAATTTTAGCCATGCCTAAGAAACAAATGCATTACAAATACAAGTGCTTAAGAGTTAATGTGCAGCGCGATTGTCAGACACGACAAGTGGAGTGATATTACAGGAAAAAACATGTTTATAAATTTAAAAATAATGTTGACATAAAATTTAAAATTTTAATAGAAATTAAAATCAGTGGTACTGATTAATGGAAGCCGTACCGAGAAAACTTCCACTACAAATTCTGATGACCAAGAAACTCTTAATACTAGGTAAGTTGTAAAATAAATTATTTTGTTTACTTTCCCAAATAGGCCTAAGTTTCTAATTTTTATAGCATTGGTATATTTTGGGGATCTTACTCAAAACTAATAGAGATGTCAAAAGAAAGAAAATTTTGCTACAATTTGTGTCAATTGTAGATGAAAGGCCCAACAAAATAGCGCAGCCATTTCTCTATGAAATTTGCATTCAGGAATTATGAGGTTTAAATCAAACTTTTAGCAGTTTTTTAATAAGACACGAATTTTTATGGGGAAAACTAGGGAAATACTTTTGGGTAAATCTAAACACTGCTCAACATTTGAAGTGGTAAAAATAAAAATATTGTTACCGGTGGTTTGGGCCGACTTCCCTCCTAAGGATAGACTCGTCCGACCCGGCTTCCCTATTGAGAGTCGAGAAGCCAGAGAGTCTGTAAATGATCGTATGTAGAGATGCCGAGTCGGACCAGGCAGAGCAAAGTGCTCTCCAGCCAGGATAACAGTGAAGCCGAGTTAGTTTTGTGGCCGAGAGCCACGAGTAGTCTCCAACCAGAAGTGAAGCAGAGTGCAGTTGTGGTCGAGAACTACGAGTTGTCTTCAGCCAGGAGAATCAAGCAGCAGATGGTTACTGGACAGGAGCCCAAAGAAGAAGCGGCAGTTCAATTCAGTTTCTTACACGCCCGGAGCCCTTAGAAGAAATCAGTCAGTGGTAGCCAGCCACCTAGTGTGCCTGAGAGAAGCAAGAGCATTCCGGTCAGTCAGGACGTAACCGAGGAAGGGACCAGACAACCGTGCAAGTCGCATCTGATCCCGAGAGAAGCAAGAACATCACCGGTCCAGTCAGGACGTAACCGAGGAAGGGAGAAAACAACCGTGCCAGTCGCACTTACTCCCGGTCTCGCCAGGACGTCTTCGGAGAGGACAGCGGTGGCCACCATAGTGACTGTTTAAAACTGTTAGTTTGTTTATAATAAAGTACCACTTCTGTTAAGATAGGAGTAACAGCGGAAAATAAAAATTCTCAGTATCCAAGTGCAGCTATCATACTGGATAGGCCTAGGCCATCTGTCCCGTTTCGCAAAGAAACCCCAAGCTACTGTACATTGTGGCAGACGATTGTAGCATTTTTGGACTCAAGAACTTTGACCAAAAGTACAGGCAGCAACATAACCATTAAAATATTGAATTTCTTTATTTTTTAAAATTTTTCATTATGAATCATCTTGTACTTGATTTTAATAAAAGGATGAAGAATAATAAAAGCCATTTAAAATATGTGAACTTGTGTTACATCTATTTTTCAGAGTTCTGTAACTATCAAATAATTTTACGATTTTTCGTTTCTTAATATTTTTCTGATTTTCTTATAGTTAAAGTGCAATTTATTGTGCAAATGATTTTTATTCGACCTAATATACTATCATTTATATTTATTTACTATTAATTATGTAATTTTAGCTATCTGTATTAATACTTTTTCAATTATCATCTTTTTGGGATTTTCAAGTCCCAAATTTGTCATTTTTATTCACTAATTCCTAATCTATTGATCTGGTACACACCGAATTTCATCAATAAAAATGTTCCTTTTAATAAATTAAATCTAGATTTTAAATTTTAGCTTCCTGTCAGACATGGGTTTTAGGTTACTAAGACAAAAACAATAAATGAATCGATGCAAATGCGTATTTCGACTTAAAATTCGTTTTGTTTTTTCTCTTAATCTAAAGAACATTACGCGGCAAGCTTTTGTTTCTCTGCAAAAACTCCGCGAACTTCTCTGTAAAACATGCAGAGGTACAGCTACTAATTCACGATAATAAATGGGAATTAATAAGATTTTTTTTAAGAAATTATTTAAGAAATTCTTTTTAAAACTTTCAGTTTACATCCAATAATGCCGATTCTGTTTCTATCGTATATGAAAGAACTTATTAATTTCCTTATTACTTCAATGTTATTTTTGGAAAGATTTCTGAACTGACAAAGAAAAAAAAAAAAAAAGCTTTTTTTTTTATATAATGTTTTAATAGTCAAATTTAACGTGCGTTAAGGACACTACAATTACAAAAAAAGGCATAAAAATGCACACAAATTAAAGGTTTACTGAGCTAATTTTGAAATTTTTTTACCGGGAACCCAAGACGGAATCGTTTTGAGATTCCTATCTCTCATCGGTTGGGTTCGCCCAGTACTCAATAGCTCAGTGGAACAGTGAACCTTTAATTTGTGTGTGTTTTTATGCCTTTTTTTTGTAATTATATCGTCCTTAATGCACATTAAATTTGTCTATTACGTTTATGTTTTCTTAAAATTAATCCCTTATATGCTAAGCGTGGAGCTAGCGGGGATTAATTGATTACCCTTTTTATTATTAATTTATATTTTGATGTTTTTTTTAACTTCAGCGTCATTGTTTTGTTCTTTTGTCCTTTGTTTATGGTTCTTTTGGTTCCACTGAGCTACTGAGTACTGGGCGAACCCAACCGATGAGCGATAGGAATCTCAAAACGGTTCCGTCTTGGGTTTCCGGTACAAAATTTCCAAAAATAACTCAGTAAACCTTTAATTTATGTGCATTTTTATGCCTTTTTTTAGTCACCATATAGTATTTTCTCTAAAATTCGTTTAACTATTTTTAGATTATTCTTAACATTTTTTTCGGAAAAGTAGTTCATTTGTAGACTGTAAGGCAATGTCTATACTTAGAGGTGCAGAATTTTGCTGAAGTTGTTTGTGACATTTTATTTTTCCCTGAAGACGACTGCAACGACTCTCTTGGGATGAACAACAACACAAAAAAAAAAAGCTGTAATCCCTAAGCATCCATAACCTCATGCTCATTAAACCCCTTCGAAAATGCATTGGAAATCCCTTACCCCTTGTAATTCCACCTCTCTCGCTTATTCACTGTGATTTGAAGTGTCTTAGTATTTTTATATCGCAAATGCACTTCAACAAATGGAATCTCTTTTCGTTTCTACCTTCGAAGAAAATTTTCAATCCAAAGAACCCAATAATGACAACAAAGTAAAATCCTAAAATAATACGAAATTTTTCTTTTGCGTTACAATTTAGAAAAAAATACTAAATGAAATCAACACTGTATTTAGCAAGCTTTAACGATAAGCAAATCTACAGGTCAAATCATTTAAACATATCCACTGTCAATACATTTATTCTAAGGTTTCTGAAAACTCGCTTATAGTCGTTTGTATTAAAGTGGCTTCTGAAAAAGTGCAATAAATTTTGTTTTAATTTTAAACACATATTAAGAATAAATTTTAATAATACACATTAAAAAAATTTAAAATAAAGAGAAACTTTACTTTTAACTTATTTTCAAACCGTGCTTTGTAGTGTAAATGTTTATACATGAGACTTTTGAACCCTTAACTAGCTCTTCTTGAAACTTGGCAGGCATATTTTTCTCTAAATGTGTAAAACTGCATATTAATATTTTATTAATCCTCTGCCATTTGCACACGCTTTGATATAATTAAAATTTAATTGAATTTATCCAACTTAAGTAAGTTATGCGAATTTAATTATTTTTGTTTTTGAAAATAAAAGTAATTTAAAAATAAACTTGTAAATACTGTTTTAAGAATTTTATAAGTTCTAATGCCATACTTCCTCTTCAATTCACATCTTAACATATTTGAAAAAATACTTCATCTACGCTTCATATTAAACAACAACAAAAAAAAAAGTGCAGAACATACAGTCGGACCTCTATTTAACGAACCTCTATTTTGCGAATTTCTCTATTTTGCGAACTTTTCTTTGGAACCAAGAACATTTTGCTAATTTCTTCGTTAAATAACCTCCAAATAGCGAAGTGCATTTTCTATTTAACGAACTTTTTCGTGGTATCTATTTTTTTTCTCTCCTTGAAATGTTTTTATTATTAATATTCCCTTAGAGGAAATGAAAGAAATGTGGATACATCTGAGGGAAAAAGAAGAAATTAACGATGATGTGCTGATTGATGATTATCTTTCACTTGATTTTGAAGTTGAGACCTCGGAAATACTAACTGAATCGGATATTTAGTCAGTGTGAAGAATAAAAACAATACAGCTATGAATTGCGATGAAGATGAAGATGATGAAAATGGAAATGATCATGATGAAGAAATCAAAGAAAAACCTTCGTACGATGAAATGCTAAAATCATTTGAAACAATCCGTTGCGGATAACAATTTGAAGAAAATACTGAAGGGATTTTTGGTGCATTGCAAAGATGCGAGACGTACTATGAGCAAAAACACTTTTTCAAAAAAAAAAACCTCAGACAACATTAACAAGACTTTATTAGCAAAATTTAAGTACGCATGTGGTAATGTATGCTTTACGTCATTAAAATTATTATTATTTTTAATAATATTGAGTAATAAAAGGCGAATCTCTATTTAACGAATTTTCCATATAACGAACTTTTTTTCTGGATTTAGCGACTTCGTTAAATAGAGGTCCGACTGTATTAAAGAAAATAGATTTTAAGTTCTTTCATGAAGCTCTTGTTTGTTTTTTGTTTTTGTTTTTTATTTTTTATTTTCAAATTGTAACCGTAAATGTTATGAAATTAAGATCTCCAAATAAATTTTTTGTTGATTAATTTGAACTTTGAAGGTTCTTCAAATAAAAAATTAAAGTTTACTTAATTGATCCTTTTATTTTCATTTGTGGCATGTTAAATTTTATTTAAAGTTTCTTTATTTAAATTTTACAATTTAGGTTGAATTTCAATAAAAAATTGGGCAAGTTAATACATTTCTATTTCAGTGCTTGCCTTGCTATCAATATACACAAAAGAATTGATTATATAAAAGTATTTAATAAGACTAAAAGCAGTTACAAACGTGAGCCCTTTAACTAAATAGTAAGTTACTTCACTGCGGACTAGACAAGCATTCCCACTTAGAGTTCTCTTCCAGGACCACCCTCTCTTCTGAAGAATGATACTATGGTTGAACAGTTTTTAGATTACGTTAATAAACTTGATGTATAAGATTTCATGTTTAAGTTTATTTGGCTACCAGAGTAACATCCTTGTGTTTGGTAACAATGTAAACCGAAAGCCGTGCTAATAATATGTTAGATTCGATTGCAGTGAAGGACGCTGAGACCGTTTGTTGTGTCTTGGTAACGGCCTTTTGAATTTACGCTGCAATCTTGGGACTTTGGATTTCATCCGAGGTTGATACCGATTTTCTGTTCGATAAAGGATACATCGACTGTTTTCAGTAACGATTTGACGAAGTAAACTAATCAGGGTTGTTTGGTCGAGAAAGCAAAATAGAAACCAGAAGAAGCATCGATACGATTAGTTGTATGGCCTCATCCAGTCCAGAGGAATTACAGCAGATCAATACAGATGATTGTTACAATAAAAATTAACATCAATTTCTAATTATTCAATCATATTTTATTGTTAATAAATTAATGCATCAAATGTGGCTATTTTTTTTACTTCAATATTTATAAACTAGCAGCAAAGCCTGTCGGACGACAGGCATAAAAAAAAATCTGAAAAACCATTTTATTATCAACTATCAAATGTAAAGTAAATGTAATCTAAATACTGTGCTAACTTGTGAACGAAGCTTCTACGGCAAAAATGGTTTTGAGTTTAGAAATCAGAGTAAACAACTGAGTAAGTATGCCAAATTTCATTAAAATGGATGCAGTGGTAACAAAATTATTTGGTTTTGAACTTATGTTTTGTTAGAATTTCAGTTGTCGAGGTCAGTTCCCAAGAATAAAATTTCATGGAAACAACATGGAATGACAAAATGAACTAATATTTTCATCCAATTTGCTAACTTTTGATTCAATGGTACCATTGAGAACCGTTGGATCTATCTTAATAGCTTAATTATATCGAGTTACAGACAGACAGACAGACAGACGAAATTAGCCAATTTATATGTATATACAGGGTGGTCGCTAGAAAAGCGGAAAATATATCAAACAGCTATTTATTTTTAATAATAACAATGGGTGAGACCAAGTTGTATACAAAATGACATCCTGGTTCACGCTAATATTTCGACGCTAATATTCACGCTAATATTCCTGTTTCACGCTAATATTCCGACGTTTTAGCTATTTGTTTTGTATGTCAGTTTTTACATGCACTTTTTTGAAATACTGTATCTCTGAAAATAATTAATATTTTTAAAAACCCTTTTAATATGTTATAATTTGAACCTTTAATAATGTTCATTCCAAAGGACAAGTTTGTAGCTTTAACCAGTTTTGAGAAAAAAATTCGCAAAGTTGACTCGAAACTTAGCAAAAACTTCGTGAAAATGAGTCGCAAATTGGAACTTTTTTTTTTGGATAAAGCTAGAGAGCTCAACTATGGCTCATTTTTGTTTTCTCAAAAACCATATTCTGTAAAAAAAAATTCGTTAAATTTCGACAACCTTTGATTTTTGACAAAAATCGAAGATTTTTTAAGGTTTACCTTATATAGTAATCACATGCCTTTGAAAGTCTGAAAGCTGTTTCCTGTTTCCTTCCATGATGTGGGTATCACATAAAAGCTAAAAGAAATGAAAATAAAAATTAGTAAGCACGCATTTTATTCATGATCTCATCTGACCCTCAAATTTTCCGCTTTTCTAGCGACCACCCTGTATATATATTTGATTCGATTGATGATTAGATTTGAAATTTTTTTTTTTTTTTTTAATGTTTATCAGATTTATTTAGGTGTACTTCTTACCTGTACACCTGTAATATAGGTTCTGAGAGTTTAATCTAAAGGATCATTTTCCACACAAAAAGAAAAACGAAATACCAACCATATCTAAAGTTTAATTTATCTAAAGAATAATTATTATTTTTGACTCATAACGCCGAAAGGCATTTAAAACTCACCTTTATATAATCTAGATACTGCGCTAACTTGTGAACGAAGCTTCTACGGAAAAAATGGTTTTGAGTTTCAAAATCAGCATAAAAAACTGAGTAAGTATGCCAAATTTCATTAAAATCGGCGCAGTGGTAACAAAATTATTTGGTTTTGAACCTATGTTTTGTTAGAATTTCAGTTAAAATTTCATGGAAACAACATGGAATGACAAAATGAACTAATATTTCATCCAATTTGAGTACCCTTGATTCAATAGTACCATTGAGAATCTTGGATCTATCTTAATAGCTTAATTATATCGAGTTACAGACAGACAGACGGACAGACAGGCAGACAGACAGACAGACGAAATTAGCCAATTATATAAGTTGATTCTTTCCTTAACATAATAGCATTTGGATCCTCGGAAGCTCCTTCGCATCTATTAAAATTTTTACTTTTAGTATTTTTTATAATGCAACTTTCCAAAATTTTTCTTAATTTTAAGTCAGTTTCTTTATAAAGAACTTTTACATCCTTGTCCATAACATGTCCTTTTTTGCAAACAATGGTAAGCGACGTCAGAAATATCCAAATTTTTACTTTTTAGGGCTACTCCGTGTTCAGAAGCCCGTTCTACTAGTTCTCCCATATGTAGAACTTACCGCAAGTTTTACAATCAATTTTAAATACTAAATCCATTTCATCTGATTTTCATGATGATTAATTTTTTTGCAAAGTAAATTTTTAATTTTATTTTTTTATCTAAAACCAATATTAATGTTGAATGATTTACATTATTTTTTAACAATAAACTATTTTCATTAAGATAGGGGATGAAAATTTTGTTTTCAAAATATGTTCAAAATTAAAGAAATAAATAAATTTTGTTTTCAAAATATGTTCAAAATTAAAGAAATAAATAAATTTTGTTTTCTCTATCTTAATGAAAATAGTTTATTTAAATATACGGTACTTATCTGTTACGATAATAAATATAACTTCTCAATAATGTTCTTCCATAAATTCTTTACTCTATACTAACGATAATATTTCGAATAATCTGATCGATTATTCTTCTTCTTTAAGCAAATAGTATATTGTTAAAAAAATTATGTAAATCATTCAACATTAATATTGGTTTTAGATACGAAAATAAAATTAAAAATTTATTTTGCAAAAAAATTAATCATCCTGAAAATCAAAATGAATGGGTTTAGTATATTAAATGGATTGTAAAATTTGGGGTAAGTTCTACGTAGGGGAGACCATAGTAGAACGGGTTTCTGAACACGGAGGAGCCCTAAAAAGTAAAAATTTGGATATTTCTGACGACGCTTATTTTGCAAAAAAAGGACATGTTATGGACAAGGATGTAAAAGTTCTTTATAAAGAAACTGACTTAAAATTAAGAAAAATTTTGAAAAGTTGCATTATTAAAAATACTAAAAGTAAAAATTGTAATAGATACGAAGGAGCCTCCGAGGATCCAAATACTATTATGTTAAGAAGAGAATTTATAAATACGGATGTTAAAAAAATAACCACATTTGATGCATTAATTTATTAACAATATAATATGATTGAATAATTAGAAATTGATGTTAATTTTTGTTATAATAATTGATATTTATTTGAATTAGCATACCTTAAAAGCAATTGATATTTGATTTAGCATACCTTTGAAAAAAAAAAACAATTGTATTTTTTGACATTTCATGCCTTTAAATTTTGTTACGTTCATCTTCCCGGTTTTTGCTTGTTAATTTTATTGTAATCATTGTATTCTGGCTTGATAAAGTGAAGATGTACGCTTCTCGAAAATTTGCTGTTTTCAGTATTTAAACAAATATTTTTAAATACTAGCGTGATGAGTTGAAGTGTTTATTTTTGCCTACCAAACTTGAGATGGAAAGAAAGAAGATTATTGAAGAATTTGGTGTATATACAACTATATTTTGCGATTTACTTCATAAATTCTTAAATTTACTTCGGAATAAAGTAAAATAATAAAAAAAAGGTAAAGCTAAAATGGAAAAAAAGATAATGAATGATAAGAGAAGATATTGTTAAATTAAAAGAGGATAACAACATTAAATTCTATAATAATAATAATAATAATAATAATAATAATAATAATAATAATAATAATAATAATGTTATTCTAATAATTTGTCAGCAAGTTTGATGAAAAGTACAATCTCTTAATTTTACATTGGATTTATATTGATAACACTGATTTCTCTATATTCTGTGAATTTTTCATTATCCATGGAGGGTCTAATTTGGAGACAAATTATTTACACTCTCCAAACGTTCAGTTGAATCAAAGAGATGGTTTACTCTTAATCTTAATAAAAGAAATCTTCTCATTAGAACATTTCCTATCTCTAAATTCAAGCAGAGCTATTTTGAAAGATTTGCTATTCGAGAAATGAATAAAACAATCGGTTTGAAGTGTGAAAATTCGAACATTCTCCATACAAATTTTTCTTCTAAAGATAAACTTCTTTAAATACAACGCCGTTACAATTATTAAGAAATTCTTATTTATAAGAAAACAGTGGCGCCTCCTTTCAATGTTAAAGTGAAACATTTTTATTTTGTTATATGAAGGGAAATACCACCATTACGAGTTCCGCTTTCATGATGTCTATCGCAGTCATTTTCTGCCCGAGTTTCAGTCGATAGCTTATCTTCACGGGTAATTAACGTGATTTGAGTTTACGGAGTCATTACAATCGAGAATTATACGATTTCTTTTAATTTCTTTTCGGTAATTAAAACGAGAATCACAATATTAAAAAAAAAAAAAAGCAGACAAGGGAGGAACATATTTTGTGAATCTTCGAAAATTCATCCTTTAACGATTTTAAAATATTCACTGAAATTTCAATACCTAGAATACGATGAAAAGATTTAATGAAAAGAGCTCTTTAAGAATGGAACAGGATGGGACACAATGAAGCATTGATTAAGTTTTTTAAATCAAATCGGTAATTTTATTTCCACAGAAATGTGATACAGTCAGAGATACATCGCTCGGAATATTCTGTAATATCTGCATCTCCAATCTTCAGCACTTGTCCAACGCTTGTTATACCATAGCCTAATAAGTGTCTATTGCTTGGACTGGCTGCAAATGGATCTTTTGGGAATAACTGTCTAATAACTATTAATCAGTTGGACAAGACACAGCAGTTAAATATTTTAAATTTAACTTTGTATTTTAATAAAGAAGTACACAATTTTTAAACTTAATAACAAATAAAATATTTTTTTAAGTAATCATTGCATATAAATGTTAACATGTATAAAGTGTCAAATGAAATAAGAGATGGGAGATTACAATCTGAAGGAAAACAGAAATAAAGTTTTCAATATCAGATTGAAGTAAATTACTGCTTGGAAGAAGTAGAATTGCTAGGGAAGGGATGACAGGAAGGGGGTGGGGATGGAAAGGCAACTTCGGTTTCCATTGTTTTCTATGATCAATGGCTCCATTGTTAAAAGCTACACCCATGCATGGAGGGGTCAATAAGACTTTATTCACCAAAGGATATCATTGATAAGTTAACGAAAAGAACTAATATTTTCTTTATACTTTCTCATTGGAAATTTATTGGATTAAAAATGAATTCAAATTGATATATTTAAAAATGTGAATTTAACATTATTATCAGGAGAATTATTACCAGGAAAATAAATTGTGTTTCTAACAAAACCTTTTAATGGTGTAACTGATCGCAGAAGCCGAACAAACTATACTGTATGAAATTCAAATTATAATCTTTCATTTAAAACCCCAGAATCTTTCTATTATTTATTTAATAACTTTATAATGAAGATGGCTTAAGGAGATTTTAATGAAGTTCTCAGATTTCGAATAAAAAATTATTTGAAAGAAATTCAATCAATTTCTATGTTTTTATTTATTTTATTTTTCGTATAAGCTCATTTTGAATGGCAAGTTTCATTCAGAGAATCAATGCAGTTGGTAGAGCTTCTGAAAAGCCTTGTAAGTCGGTTTTCAATCAATGCAATAATTTTCATCTACGGATTCCATGGCTTTGAGACAGGAATCTCAGTCATTTCTTTTTCGCAAAAGTCGTCTTGTTGGGTTTTGAAGGAAGAAAGAACGTTAGGTATTCGTCTGTGAAATAAATAATGACCAGTGTGCGATCCACTTTTAATCGCTGATTTGATCAAATACGAAAGTAATTAAACGCGTGGCAGCGAAAGGAAGTAATCTGCGCGACGGCTGCTTTGATCTTTCTCCGCGGTATCGGATTGCAAAACTTCAGTAAAAGCATCGAAGACGGCGGCGGTAGAGTATGACAAGCATTGCCCCGAGGTGCACGTATCGGCCTGGCTTTTGAAAGGCGTGCAACGCTGTCCTTGTCGCTATGAAAACCGGAGAATGAAGGGAAGACTGATAATTTCGCATCCTTACAATGGTTTCGCGAAACGTTCGGCTTTCCCTGTTGAAAAGGCGGTGAATGGCATTCAGGCGATACTTTTTGTCTTTTGAGGTTACTTTCTAAGGAAATGGCTTCGCAGGGAAACTTGTGCAAAGCAGATGCAGTCTTATTGGGAACATGGAAAGGCGGCTTTGTAAAGGAAACCATCAACATGCTTTTCACCATTACTTTTTACCTTTTTCCAAATTGCTCGGGAGTTTTATTGGGAAATATAGTTTGAATTTCAAAAAGCATTCCTTCTAATGTAAGTAAGCTGAAAGCAAAGGAGAAACTTCTACCTCACTAATGAATTGACAACTTAGTGCTTCACTTTAGTTTACTAATTACTATACTAAGCTTTATTATTTAAATTTTTACCAACAAATCTTAAAACTTGCTTTACATCTGGAAACTTATTTTTATCTTTTAGAAATTATCCTAAAACTTTTAACTTACATATTGCTTATAGACGTAACAAAAATTCAACATTTTTTTTTTCTATTATTATAACTTATTACGCGAAAGCTAAACTAATAGCAGTAGTGAAGAAACTAGTAGATGAAAAAAACTTTTTCTTTCTATTTTTAAGGAAATATTCCTTAAGGAAGTTGTCTGATGTTCTACTCCCAAATTAAAAACAGGAATACAAAAAAGTGAATATTCCAAGAAGCTCTTTTAACTTTGATTACATAATCAGTTTAGAAATGTATCAGCTTGAATTTATTTAATGTTTTTTGCTAGTAATCATATCCAACAATGTTAGGGCATAAAATCTTACAAGTAATAGATATTTAATGACTAATTACTGCTTTGAAGTTATATCATCTTAAATTATATTCTCAAATTTTTTTTTATTTAGTAGATTTTATTAATTCATTAGCACAAAAATTGTCAGAGCTTTGAAAAATATAATTTGGAATCTTCAAACCAATTAATTTCTATTATAATTTATGTAACTTTACTTTCACTAGAATGCTTCAACTTATATCGAAATGTTACAATTTAATATATTATGATTTGCCACCTTTTCTAATAAATAGGTTGAAATCTTGTTTGTAATATTTTGTTGAGTGGCTTAGTATTAAAAAAAAATCAACATCTACGAGTTTCTGATTTAAATTATTTAAGGAAAAGCTATGGCATTGAATCGAAGAACTTTGTTACTTTTTCTGGAAATTATCTCATTAAAGAATAATAGCAGAGATTCACATGTTACCGGACTAAAACGTAACTAAAACTTTTATTGTGGTTTTTCCATTGCTTCAGAAGCTGCTATGGCTTTGAGAGGATGCTTAGTTAGATTTTGCCACTTTCGAAATACATGTTGATGGCTCCTTATCTGGGTTCTTCTTACTTGATTCAGACACAGGTGATAATCACTATTTTTGTTAAAGCATAGCCCTGATCAGTGCCATAAGTGGAAACACATCAAGGCTACTTGTTATACAGTAAGTGCCGTTTAATGTGATCGCGGATAATGTTATCATTCGTTTAATGTTATCGGAATCGCGAAGTCCCGAACGCTTGTATATTAACAGATGTTAAAAAAAATCGGTTTTTTGTAATCAGCGCCTTCGTTTATTGTTATCACTTTCGCATATCATTTTCGATTTTTTTTTTTTTTCATTCAGTCAACAAAAATTTCAAACTGTAAAAGCAAAGAAAATCCCCAAAAGAGGGCGCCTTTTGTTAGCACGTGCAGGAATTTCGCGTTGGGCATGTGACAGGTGATGATTTCCGGTCTTCCTTGACTTCCGATCAAGCATTTTAACAATGGAAAAAAAACGCAATGATTTAACTGTTAAGGACAAAATTGACATTTTGAAACGCTTTGATAATTTACTCAAGATGAGTCAAAGAAAAGTTGATCTACAACATCTTACAATGCTGATGAAACCGGACTTTATTTCCGTGCCTTGCCAGAACACACGTATCTGTTCAAAAATGAGAGCTCTAAGGGATGCAAGGTTTCAAAAGAACGTATAACTGTACTCTGTTGTGCGAGCATGACTGGAAAGAAGAAGAAACTTTTTGTTATCGGAAAAAACAAAAAGCCAAGATGCTTTAAGATGTTAAGAAATGCCTGTTGATTATGCTGCGAATAAAACAGAGTGGATGACAGTTGCTCTATTCAGCGAATGGCTTCTAAGGTGGGACAAAGAATTAACGATTTGTTTAAATCAGCGTTTTAATAAATCATTATCAACAAAGAATTAACAATTTGTTTAAAATAGCGTTTGAATAAATCATTATCTTTTAAAAATTTGTAAAATCTTAAAGTAAAATTAAAATTTTGTGTTTCCTGATACTTTTCGTTTATTGTTATCAATCGGTTATTGTTATCAAATAGCATCGGTCCCAAAGTGATCACATTAAGCGGCACCTACTGTATTTGATTGTGATCTTACCTCAGTTGCACTTTGGAGACTTCCCTAAAATTGATCTCTTGCTGTCGTTGTCAAGCATGCCTAGCTACATCGACCTATTTTAAAATAATCTGAAACTGTCTTGCATTATAGCTTAAATTTATATTTTTATTTTATATTTTTTTTCATTTTATTACATTATTTTATTTTATTGTATTGTATTTGTGGTCGGTTATTAAGCAAAGTAATTCTAGCCACTAGGACCGTCACGTCAGCAACTTTTGCATTACATTCTGTCGAAAAAAGATACTTCTGTTAAACCTCTTTAGCTCTCTAGATAATTAATTTCAAAAATCCATTTTCAAAATTTTATTAATTCTGTTTCTTTTTTTATGCTTATGTAAAATAAAACCTTTAGATTTAAAAAAAAAAAAACACAATCTCTTTAAATTTAAAAATCTAAATTTAATAAATTTTCTTTCGAGTTCCTCGTAATACAAAATTAGCAATATTTTATGTGAGAATTACTATCTTCAATAACTTTTAGAATTAGTTTCATCTGTTAAGATTACAATTGGTGGCTTTAATGGATTTTTTATGACCTCCAATACTGTTCTTCGGTTAATGATAAATTACCAAAGAAAAAATTGTTCAGAAATATTCAGAACATAATATTGTCTGGTCAGTTAATCCAACAAGAGAAACCAATGATATTTATCACGGTTAATTTCTGACATCATTTCTAATTGTGTCCAAGATTTCCTAAACTAACCAATATTGTGTCGGTTGAACTATCGACAGCTGGGACTCATTCTAATGCCTTCAAACAATCATTGCTTTAAACTTTTATTTCTGGTTTTGAAAAGAAATAATAAACAGAAGAATAACTAAAGTTTTGGATTATATTGGTTCTACTCATATTCTTTATTAAATGTTTATTCTATATGAGTAAGGAATCTTTTTCAAGTATATTGATTTTATATATATTTAAAAGAGATCTTTATTTATCATTGAAAGTAGAAAGTTCTTTTGAAGCAGATCTCTCCAAACAAGTAGATATCGGCGAACTTGTAAGACCAATATCACAGGAAACTATCAGAAGTTCTTAGTTGTCGTGAATGTATTCTCTTCATTGATCTTATCTGCCAATAGAGGTAGGTGAATCTCTCTTGATAACCTCCGTTTTTCTGGGTAAACAAACTGTCCATTTACTTTGAAAACCTACATCTCAACCACTTCCACAGTAGATGTCAGACGAATTCTTCTAAGATTTTTCGATGTGCACATGAACACTAGGTTCTTTTAGAGCAATAATCTTTTTCTTATTCTTTGGGTGTTCATATTTTTTTATAATTATTCCACCTTACAGTAAATCACTTATTTTTAATTAATCAATAATTTTCATGTAAAGAGATAGAGCAACAGTTCTACAAATTAAATGAAAATTAAAATAGTTTGAAGTAAAAGTTAATGAAAATGATCAAAATACAACAACTTAAAAATACAACCAGATTATCTTTTTAAGAAAATGATGCTAATTTCAGTATCATGCAAAATGCTTTTTAGTTAGTGTAGTTTAACTGAGTGTACAAAACTGAATTAAACTGGGAAAAATATATGTTCAATAATTGAGATATCATTTTGAAGATTACGTTCACCGCTAATGACGAAAAATAAACAAATTGTTTAAAATTAGTGTTTTCGTTAAAAAACTTTATTTTAAAAATCTTTTTATAAAAATGTAGAAGGCATTTGACAATCTATTGACAATCTGTTCATTTATTTATTTCCACATTATCAGTCGGTGACTGATCAAGATACCACGCGAATTATTCGCACGGGTCAACCTTTTTTATAAAAATGGAGAAGGCGCCATCAATTCACAATATATTTAACTAAAATGCACGACAGCTTTAGAGTTATTATTTCTCAAAGGTGTTTTTTTTTTTTGTTGCGAATTATTCGCAGGGGTCAACTAGTAACAATATAATCTTAATAGAGAACAAAAAAAGGTCAACGGCAATACTGACGGATACGCCGTCAGTAAAGCTCTGCAATAAAAAAAGCTCTGCAAGAAGAGCAACGAAAATCTAAAGAAAGAAAAGAAAGAATAGCAACGAAAAACATGACTCGGCCATCAGTCTCTAAAAGCAGCATAAACAAAAAAAACAAATAGAAGCAAAGGAAAAGGGAAAAGGAAAAGAGGAAACAATTACAGATGATTAGTGATGATGATGATGATGAAGATGCTGTGCGCCTCTCCTGTTGAAGAACTTTAAAAAAAGCAAACCATGGCAGGAGTGGATTTAATGTACGCAGTGCAAGAGATGGGCCCATAGTTCCTGCGTAGCCAGTGATATTCGGGGTTTATTTTACGAATGCCTCAACTGCAAAGAAGATTTCTCTAGTGAAAGTGATTAATTAATTCCATGTAAACGACTTTCAACTGCATAATGATTATTTTAAATTTTCACTTGAATAT
>JAFIDM010012231.1:156270237-156292952 GCA_023159025.1 Thereuonema tuberculata
AGATAGGTTTGGAGGGTTTTTTTTTTCGGGGGGCGCGATGAGAGTTGTGATTGAAAATTGGGTCGCAAGTACTAAAAGGTTGAGAAACACTGACTTAAGAGTTGTGATTGAAAATTGGGTCGCAAGTACTAAAAGGTTGAGAAACACTGACTTATGGTAAATAACAAAATTGGAATGTTGGCGGATACGCCTTCTATTCTAAGGGCATCATATCTTGGCATTGAGTTAGGATCTGTCCGTAGATTCTTATTCAAATCCGATCAGTCCATTTAATTGGCGGAAAAAAAAAATCAACATTGTTTTCGTAATAAAGAAAACTTATTAATGTTTTTTATTTATGTATATAATAAAAAATAGCTTTAAGTCTAGGCATAATACTGCGTTTACAATTTGGATTATTTTGTTTGCGGAATTACACCAGCTTATAAATTCCTGCTACTCGTTAGCTATTTTTTTTTTCTGATGATTTCTTATAAAGTCTTGAGTTATAACTTTAATATTATTTTCTGCAATTATTATGCTTTCATGTAATTATTCATGTGAACTTATTTTATTATTGTTAAGCTGTACAATATTTTTTTTTCTTTTCTGTCAATGTATCATCATTAATTTTGGAGAAAATTTGTTTCAAGTCCCAATTCCAACATTTTGAGCAGAATGGTTCTGTTGACCCAAAGTTCATCAAATGTTGAAAATCATATGTCAAGATGAAAAATATGTCAAGAAAAAAAATGCTTAAATTCCTCAGGAAATAGATACCTACTGAAGCAGAAAATTGTTACGAAAAAAAAGAAGATGTCACTGATGGAAAAAAATCAATTACTCATTATTATTATTATTATTATTATTATTATTATTATTACTATTATTATTATTATTATTGTTGTTGTTATTTCTTTTATATGCTATTAGAAAGTGATATAGCTTTTTTTTTCTGTTATTTTATTTTTTTAGCTATTTCTATTTACATTAATTTATTGCTGAAATAGCTAATTTCAAATTTTTTTTTTTAAATCTGTTTAGAATCCCTTAGTTCAAATATTGAATCATATTTCAAAAATTTTACTATTTTCTAGTAAAATTGAAGAAGTTTTAACGTGAGTCTTGAAATTCAGTATTTAAATAAGCCAACACACATAATTGTATATAAAAACAAAACTATTTTTAAATAAATTTTACACCGGTTTCAAGGAATTCAAATCACCCCTCTTCGTCAGGCGGTTAAGAACAAAATAAACAACTAAAAAGAATATAAATTTGGATAACAGGTACTTCAAACGATGCGCTCGGCGTTTATTGAAATAGGTAATTCAACTTCCTTCATTTTTCTATCCCCGACTTTAAAATATGAGAAAATTTTCACTTTTTAAATTAAATGAAAACACTCAATTTCAAATTTTGAATTTTGATACATATCTTACATTTCAAATATGAGCTGAAGAAGGAAATTTCAATAATATTCTGAACTTTTAATAGTTGTTTGGGCCGGTAAGGATTAGCATAAAATATGCTAATCTCAATTCTACACTTATCCGCCATAGAATGTAAAGAAAGAGAATGTACCTTTTTGTTAATAATGAGGGTTGTTAAGATTAAAGTTCCTCTACGAGATGGCTGTGGAGCGTATTCTAAGGCTCCACATGGAAAGAAATTTGGATAACAGGTACTTCAAACGATGCGCTCGGCGTTTATTGAAATAAAAAGTGTACAAAAAATGACCAACTGATACAAATCAATTGAACAACGTTACAAATTAATATTCAATGTGTCCAGCATTGTTGTCAACAACGTTTGCCATTGCCAAAACGGCATTTTCTACCGCAGAACCCAGTATGTCTGCTGGAATTGCTAGAACATGACATCTAATGCTGTCCTTGAGATCTTACAAATATTTCACTAATCAACTGGTTCTTCAAAAAACCCATAACCAGAAGTCACATAGGGTGACAGGGGGGAGGGTCAGGTGATCGGGAAGGCCAAGTTGTCTGGAAATAACGGCTGATAACTCGTTCATTTGTAAAGTGCTGCCTTAACAAATTTTGAACACCACAGGTGATGTGGAGTACACCGCCTTCCATGAATATGGTTTCCCGAAGGCACTCGCATTGGTGAAGCCCTGGTATCACGAAATTCGCCAATAAGTCGTAATACCGATGTCCAGTTATGAAACAGCTGCGGGGCCCAGTGAGTTACCTCTTCAAAAAAATATGGCCCAATGATGAATTAGTCGTAAATCCACAGTAACTTTTGGAGAATACAACGGAATCTCTTGGATAACACGAGGGTTTTCTGTTGCCTATATGTGACAGTTGTGGGTCTTCACTTGCACATTTAAGCAGAAGTGGGCCTCATCACTCCAAAGAATGTTCCATGGCCAAGTGATATCAACTGCCATTCGCACCAGGAACTGAAGCACAAATATTACATGAATTTCTGTGTCATCGTGCTGTAGCTGCTGTAGACTCATTATCTTGTTCGGATAGTACCACAATATCTGATGTATCACTAGCCTTACAGTGGCATACGGCATGTCCACTGCAAGGGCAACAGCTGGTACTTTTACATTACCACATAGAGATTGATGTGACAAATCCACGACATGATAGCCATATCTTAAACCCTTACCAGATAGAACGCCAAGTTGTCCTGTTGCTTCAAATTTTGTAATCGTTTTGTAGACAGCGCGAGCAGACATGGGTCCACGACTTACATGCTTCTGACGCTGGAATTCTCTAACTGCCGCAGCTGTTATTGTTCTGATAGCGCTTTTTCCTGCAACGTTGGTAATACTCCTGAAATGCCGGTTAATGTTGTATAGAGCTGCGAGTCAACATCATGTGAATAACATTATGTACTACTTTGATGCGACCTCCAATCAAAGAGCGACATGTGGTCAGTGGCGAAATTCTTCGCTCCGCCCTCGGCAAATGGAGCAATAGTCGAATTTTATAGAATTGCTTCTTGGCTTTCGTTAGGTCTTGTGTTACTTTTTAGTACAGTATCTGCATTATTTAAGTTTGAAGTACCTGTTGTCCAAATTTCTTTCCATTTGGAGCCTTAGAACGCGCTCCAAAGCCCTGTAAATAGATTAACTTTGATGTTAACAATCCTGTATTTTGAAATTAATATGGATTATTTGTTTCTTCACTGACCCAGACTACGGTATTAGTGCCAATCAGAAATACATCCAGCAAACTTTCAAACGTGTATTCAAACGTGTATGTTTGGCAGATAAAAAATAGTTGCCATGACTTCCATAATGGCCCAAACATATATATTAATTCGTACTATTTTCATTATTCATTTTTGTTTTTCAGATTGAGAACAAGCAGTTGTGTTTCAAAGAAAACTGCTTTTAAAATACAACTATAAATTCGAAACTATCAAAGAACTTCAATTGAATGAGAAACGTAAAAGCCTATAGAAAAAACACTCACATCTAAAAATTAGCTGTATGATGAATTTGAGAAACATGGAACCATGTAGATATTAGATAGAACAATGGGTAATAGAATATAAATAAGATGCTGAAACGAACGTGAGGAAATATCGAAAACACTGAAGTTGTCATGAATGCAATTAACTTTCCAAGGAAATCAATAAGACAATCAACAAGACAAAAGCAGTAATTGAGACATTCAAGAACTCTTCAAAATCCTAAAGAATACAAAGTCAAAGCCATTTTTGCATGCAATCACGATGATCCAGATCGACGAACACAATTTTGATGATGGGTCATTCGAAAATGCGCTTTTTTTGTCTGTTTTTTAAGATATAAGTTTAAAAAATCCAACTTACAAACAGATTATTCGAATTAATCTTCAGAATTACATTGACTCATTGATCGAAAGATCCATCTTATTGGAAAGATATCATTCATTGTGCATCTGATATCATCGAATAATCGACGGATGCAAAATAATCAGATTCTATGGCAATCTTAAACCTTGATATGTTAAGAAATTAAGCTTTAACATAAATCTTTGGAATAATACACCCATATCCTCGTAACACCTCAACACCTAAGTAAAGTCTATTATTAGTTTCAATAATAAGTTTTCTGAATAATAAATTGGTGAAGGAATATTCTCCAAGGACTTTTGAATATTCTCCAAAGTCTTGAAACTTCATTGCTTTAGATTTTTGTTGTATGACAATGTTTAAAAAATAAAGATATGGTCAGAAATCACAATCATTGGAACAACTGAACTTAAGATTACTACAGTCCGCAAGATCTATAAATCGAGACTAAGGAACATTGAATAATGATGATCTATTAAACATAATAATTTTATTTCCTTTCTTTCTATCAATGAAACTCCAACTCTCACGATTATTTTTCTGATTTTATACTTCAGTTATTCTGTATGAAATACTGTAGAAAACAAAACAGCAAATACTTTTCTCAGAATTATCTCCTGAAGTCGGACATCTTTTTTTCCGTAATTTATTTTTCTAATTGCACTACTACACCGTTTGAATGAAATAAATGATTCAGATTGAAACAAGCCAACAGATCAACAAAATAGGGAAAAAAATGTTTCCAATTCCTCTATAGTTATTTCAAGAAGAAAAGAGATTCTTTAACAAAAGTGGTTTTCAATAGACACACTATATGGAATGAGAAGATAGTTACAGATTACAGGAACACATTAGACAGATTTAAAAGAATTAATAATTTTTTCTAAATCTTTCACAATTTTTTAATGAGCATCATTGCTGTAATACGATAATTCGAATGAATGAATGGCTTTTAGACAAGTCTATGGATAGTAGCACTATAATTAACATGGAAGAGATTGACCATGTAAATATATTGGTACCTTAAAATGTTTTCTATGCTTTTTTGAGTAATGAGAATTTATTGACGAGAATATAGCGTGTTTTAAAATTGCAAATCTATAGATATAATATATATCTAGGAAAGTTGTAGAAGGTATAATATATTTTTGCACAAAATTTCCACCCTCTGCTCCCATATATCGCTACTTAAAACAGTTCAGAATGAATTCTAGGATAGTTTAATAAAGTCCGTAAGTTTTCTTATATCCATAACTTTTTACTTATTTAAAAGGCAAAAAACAAGTAACGGCAAGTAAGAGTCTACATTTACTTTGTATTCTATAAATTTCCTGATGTCGTTGTTACAAATTATTTTTAAAGCCTACAAATTCGCTAAAATATTGAAAAATTTGTGTAGGCGATCCACATTGTTGTGGAAGAGTAGCTTTAGATTCACTTCGAGATTTAATCTATAGTTATTGCTTTGAGGGAAGTCTTGAAATCGGGTAAATGAATAAATAAATAAATAAATAAATAAATAAATAAATAAATAAATATTTAGAAATGACTGTTAGGCCCAACACAAGAATAAACAATCAAAATGCCTTTTCAGATTCATTTTTATGAGGGGAACTAGAGTACAGCTGTTTCACCATTCTACTGGATCTTCAGCTCTAGCCAGTCCCCTCGATAAAAATGAATCAGAAAGGCTGTCCTAAGGTGAAACCATAAGCCAAACTGGCTATGACCTCGCCGAAGGCAAAAGGCAATGAAATAAATACCGAAAAGCCGAGAGGCAATATCGGCAATGTTCCCTCATAAAAATGAATCTGAAAAGGCATTTTGATTGTTTATTCTTGTGTTGGGCCTAACAGTCATTTCTAAATAGTTTTGACAACACGTTAATCCCATTTTGTAAATAAATAAATAAATGGGACTAAATAAATTATTGGGACTTTATCCCAATATACATCTCTAACAGCTTCCTTGTTTAAGAACATTCACAAAGTGAGATGATATTTCCTCTCAATATATTTTCAGAATAGAAGAAAAATACACATATTTAATAAAGAATAAGATATAGTTAGATATTATTATCATCCTAATTAGAATTTACTTAAGTTAATTTTCTTAGATCCAACAAAAGCCGATTAGAACAAGCCATAAAATAAAGACAACAAAAGAAAAAGAAAAAAAGAAAAGAACTTGAACGTGATACTGTTAAATGACAGAAAAAAGGTTGAAGATCATAGAAAAGTTACTCGAGATCTGTTTTTTTTTTTGCCCCTCATCGTGAGATATACAGACTGACTGATGACTCCATTTCGCTCTTTGCAAGAGAGGAAATTCCTATCGAGACGATCCATCATAGTGCAAAGGTGGCGGCAAAGACGGGTCGATGATCGCCGGGGCTAATTGGTTGTGCTCATTCCATTCACTCTATTCATCGACCGACTACCGTTGAAGATACCAAGATGACTGTGTCGCCGTCGCCAACTAACTATACCCACAGGACTTAAGAAAATAAAAAAGATTCCCATAAACATCTGGACGCCAAAAATAAAAGTCCCTAGCTGAGAGAAACTTTCAAATAGAGACTGAAGATTTACTATTTTAAAGTATGAAAAATTGGAAGACTTTGCTAATGGTAAATGGTGAACAAATTGGTAAAGTAAACATCATGAGAGGAATTTTCCAAGGAGACTCACTGTCACCACTGTTGTTCAATATCGCCTTGTTTCCTCTTTCTATAATTTTATACAAAACAAAATTGGGCTATCAAGTTTCTAAACATACTGGAAAGATAAATCATCTACTTTATATGGATGATTTGAAATTGTACGTGAAAAGTCCTGCCGAACTTGAGTCACTATTAAACGTTGTCCAAAAATTTAGCAGGGATATCCAAATGCAATTTGGCATTGAAAAATGTGCAATTTTGTCAATGAAACGTGGCAAAATGCAGGAATTAGAGGGAATAAAACTGGAAAATGGTCCCATAATGAAATCATGGTCCCATAATGAGAAATAATGAAAGTTACAAATACCTTGGTATATTAGAAGCTGACAATATTCTGAACATTTGAATTAAAGAACTCACATTAAGAGAATTCGAAAGATTTTAAAATCAAATCATTTTAATATCAATGGTGGAAACACAATTAAAGCCATTAACACATGGGCAATTCCAGTAGTCAGATATCCTGCTGGAATAATTGATTGGAACCAAAACGACCTAGAAAAACTTGATCGTAAAATACGAAAATTGCTCAGTATGCATCATGCTTTACATCTAAGAAGTGACGTTGACAGACTGTATTTACCGCGAAAGATTGGTGGCCGTGGACTGCTACAGGTTCACCATGTAGTGGAAGAAGAAAAACGAGTCTCAGTGATTACATTAGGAAAAGTAAAAAGAAACTTTTGAAAGCTGTAGCCTGTGAGAATATTTTAAAATCAACAGAAACCAAAACAGTTTATAAAGCACGGCAGTTTGAAATAAAATTAAATAGTTGGAAAAACAAGCCCTTGCATGGACAATATCTGAGAAATATTGAAGACAAAAATGACAACGATTTAACTTGAGAATGGTTAAAGTCGGGTACTATCAAGAAAGAAACTGAAGGATTAATTTTTGCTGCACAAGAACAAGCATTACAGACAAATGTAATGAAAGCAAAAATCCAGAAAACCAGTGATAACCCAAACTGCCGACTATGCCAGGAAAAACTTGAAACTGTTTCGCATTTAATCTGTGAATGCAGCAAAATCGCACAAACGGACTATAAAAGCAGACATGATAGGGTCGCCAGATTAATACACAGGGCATTATGCAAAAAATATGACTTGCCAGCATCTAAAAATTCATGGGAACATCAAGTTGAAAAAGTTTTAGAAAATGAGGACGTCAAAATCTTGTGGGATTTTAGAATACAAACTGATAGACACCTGGATCATAACACGCCAGATATAACAGTGTTAACAAATAGAACTATTTTCATAATTGATATTGCAATCCCTGGAGATGCAAGAATTTTAGATAAAGAACAGGAAAAAATTACAAAAACGGGATTTGGCAATTGAAACAACACAACAGTGATCCCCATCATAATTGGGGCACTTAGGACAATCTCAAAAAATTTTACTAAATATTTGAACCGATTGTACTTGTCTGAAATAACAACATCAGAACTACAGAAAACAGCGCTGCTTGGGACATCACACATATTGCGCAGATACCTGGTGGATACTTAGGTTTCTGGCTGTAACTTGTATCAACTAAAGGCTCCAGTCAGCGAATTTTTGACTGTGTTTCAAAATGTGTATAATAATAATAATAATAATAATAATAATAATAATAATCTTGGAAGTTTACAGCTCTTCGTGGTAGATACTCCCATTCACTTGAAAGGGCCAACAGAATTTTCAATGCATTGGTTAAAGGATGGGTGTCTGTTGAAAGAGAAGGGTTTATCCATGCTATCCAGGACCAAGTGATAGTGACAAAGAATTATAAGAAATTTATTGAAAAATTTGACATATCCGATAAATTCAGAATTTGCCATATTCTGAGACAATAGATCACGTAATATCAGGCTGCTCAAACCTGGCAAACACGAATACCTCTCAACAGACATACTCTCACTGTAAATATAATTCTTATGACACGGCTAAAAAGTTTGATCTTATAGAGGAAAGAGAAATAGTACCGTACTACATATACAAACCCACAAGCGGTACTTGAAGATGACAAAACTAGACTTTACTATTGGCCTTACTAAAATGTCAGAGAATAGAAAAAAAATGCTACCGACTGCATAGTTAGTGTCAGGACTGCCGCTGTTCTGTAAGGCGCCTTTGTTCATAAACGTTTTTGCCGCCCCTCCCTTAATAATTTTATTGGCAATTTTTTTATTAATGGTTATGGCAGTAGTTAAGACTAGAAAGGAAATTTTGAAATAACTACGACTATTTTTTTATTGTGGGCCCGGTAGCCGAGTGGGTAAGGGCGCTTGGCTGCGGATTGGAGGTAGCGAGTTCGATTCCCGGCCTCGGCGGAGGATGGGAATTTTTCCTCGCTTCTTTCTCCTCCAAACGGTAAAATGTAGAATGTACCGGGCTTCTTTCCCGGGAGTTAAGGCGGGCGGACGTCGGGCTGACCTCCCGACCTCAATCTAGTCCTTTTGGTCTCGAAACGCTGGGAGCCTTACCTCCCGCGCTCCCGTGGGCCTGCATAGCCTATTCATGGGATTGCTTAACTTAATTTTTTTATTACTTATAGTAATTGAGAATTGATTATAAAACTTAATTCTGCTGTCTCCGTTATATGGCGTTGTTTAATGATATCTACTTGGACCCTTTTTGAAAAACGGCTAAAGTTTTTTTTTTTTAATAAATGTGAGTCAGGTGAAATTATAATCTTTAATTAATGTTAAATTGAAAACAAGTCCGGTTTTTTAGTATAATGTGGTGTAATTCACTTGTTTCCTATATTCGATAGCAATCTTTTAATGAACTGAAACATACACAATTACTGCAGTTAATATTACGAATAATTTAGAACAGCTGGAGTTAAGTTATTTCAAAATAAAGATATTTCTTTAACTTTTCAATAATAAATTATCTTTGCAGTAACTTATTAAAGCATCAACATATCCAGAGTAGCACAGCTAAAATCCAAGTCAATAACCTAACGGGATGAAGTCAAAGGACCGATTCTCCTTGCTTTTAACTCCAGATAAGAAAGTTATTCGAGTATTTGTGGATATTAGCAATTTTGTGCAATCCGAAGCTTACATTTGTTGATCAAATTCAAGATTATTTAAGTCTGGAAAATAGCGTCTGCATAATTTCTCAGAAATTGTCCAGTCGAAAGAGTTACAATATGATGATAACTTGAGTAGTTGTTATAAAGAAATAGTGGATAGAAGTAATAAAAATAATCGTACTATATTTTTATATAGAAGATAACATTTTCGTTGTTAAAGAGTCCTGACTATGAATTACTTTTACACAAATCACCTTAAGTCAAGATTTTATGAAATAACGAGCTCACCATCCCAAAATACTCACTGCATAAATCAATACTACTGTCATACTTCCTTCGCGATAATTTTCTTTACAACGCTTCCCTAATAAGACAGCTGATTCGCCGATACGAAAATTATGCGGCACGACGCTATCTCTTCCAGAAGATAACACGGTACTTGTTTGATCTCTTTGTTTACTCTTTGTGATTAAGTGAATATTAAACTGAATATAACTTATATTTCCTTTTTTGTTTAAATAATTTAATCCTTTGCAATCCAATGGTCGGGCTCAGTCAGCCATTTTGGTTTTCGATGCACATATATATGACGATACATATATATGACGATACATATATAAGACGATTGCATTGCAGTAAAAAGTGTTCTTGGAATTTAAAAATAAAGCGAACTCAGATTGAAAAGTATTAATCTAAATTGAATTAAAATAAAAGTAAACTAGCGTTCACCTATCCCTCTGTCAAATGGTAGGGGATTTCTTATTCGGGTTAAAGACGGGCGGGCGTCGGGCTGACCATCCGACCTTAACTAGTCCCGTTGGTCAAGAATCGCTAGGAGCGGTGAAGTTCCCACGTACCGAAGAGTCTGCATGGCCTATTGTGGTATACAACTTGAACCTTTATTAGTTATGGATGTCATAACATATGCTATTCATAGGATGACCTCTCATAACTAACGTATATTAAATTTTGAAGATGTCATTTCATCAGATCATCTTGTCCTGTATCAATAAATGAACTTCGGGAAAATTGAGAAGTATATTCTACAGACATAAGAAAACAATTGAAGTCTTATCATTCGTTAGCAGGGACCATCACCAATGAATGCTACTGAGAAGACTAGCAGTAAGTCATATGGACAACTTCTATCTGTGTACTTTAGAGAGGTAGTGCATTCCAAAACCAATGCCTTTGCCTGAGATTTACAAATTTGCCTTATATTAAATCTAGCGTCTACTCGTAAAACTTTTATGAAAACATCATTAAAAAGCTTTATAGTATTCTTTTATTATGAAGTCGATACATAAAAGCGATATTCACTGTAATTGCCTACAATTCTTGTGATCGCCGCTTTTATTCCTCAGCAGTATTGTAATATTGATTGACTTCATGTTTACATAACAGTGTCTCTATGTCCAAACCACATTTTTAATGACCCTTACGTTTGAATATGACAGACTTGTCAATCGCTAACGTGACATTTGGCTTTCCTTAATTAGTTGTCTCTCCTCGTTCGTTCTTGGGTTTTATGAGGTGGACCGAGTTTGCAACAAGTTATTCAGATGAAGCTTAGATCACGGCAACTTCATGTCTTTATTAACATATTATAAAACTTTGGAATTTAAATGAATATTCATCAGAGTAAGATTTTAGCATAACATACAGACTTTATGAAGTGAAGTTCATACGTGAAACTTTAACAATGCGAAGTAATGTAAACATTTTAAAAATTTTAAAAGTATAAAAACTACTATTAATTATATAGGTACACAGAGGGAAAATGGTTTCATTATTATTAGAGAATGTTATATATTTTTGGGTGCTGGATTCAAAATGTAACTCGTTTTTCTGTAATCACGTAAACTCTTTTTATAAAAGCCGATTAAAACCTCAAAATATATATTTTTTTCCTGTTTGTAATAAACTTATTAATACTTAATGACTGATATATTTGAAGTTAAGTTCCCTATTTATTTGCATTCGTTAACAGATGTATGTTTCAAAGCTACCAAATGGCTTTTATTACAAATGAAGCAAAATATATCTACAATAGAATCAGGATGCACGAATCATTTGTTTGTAAATAAATAGTTAGTAAAAGCCCTACCAAAAGATGGAAACTTTTTTTTTTTATATTTATGCAGAAAGTTTCCAGGTTTGTCTGAATCAAAATTAAAAAAGGAATATTTACAGAGTCCCTTACAAAGAAGTTGACCTCAGATGTAGAATTTTAATGAACGGTAGAGAAAAGATGCTTGAATTTTATTTAAAGAAGTTATTTCAAAGTTTCATCGAATAATGACCCCAAATTATAGAGAATATAGCGAATAATTTGCTAAGTTCTAAATCCATACTTGCTCTTTAAATCACATCGTAACATATTGAAAAAACTTCATCTACACTTCATTTTATTATCGAATTTTCGGAAGAATTTTCTATCTTCCTTCTTCAAGATTACAATGTATAGTCAGGTGATATCAAATTACAAAAGATTTCTTAGCATAGTTGTTAACAAAACTTAACATTTTATCCTTAAAATGCTACTAACATATTATTATATTTACAATTGTTTCAAATTCAACAATTCTTAATTTTAATACAATTGTTTTATTTTACTAACAATCATTATAATAATCATAATTTTTTAAATTCATCGATTATTACACTTTTTTTGTTCTTGTTCATATGAATTTTTACCATTTCCCTAGCTAAATTTATGAAAATATTCTCAACTTCCAAACCTTTGCTTCTATTGTAATTTAAATTTCTTGTGTTTCTGATTATTATGCTTTCCAGTATTTTTCTTGTTTTTGTATCTTTTCACAGGATATATTTGTTTATATAAATAGTAGAATATTCAATCGATATAGTTGAGGTCATTAAATTCTAACTTAATTAAAATGATGTTTTGATGTAATTTAAGTTTAGGATTCATGATTCCGATTGTTTGAATTTACTAAATCAATCAAAATGAACAAATTTTCAGGAGAGAGGCTGCAAAAGAATTTTTTTAATGAAAGGAAAAAAATAGGAAGCATCTCAGTTACAGTGAGGTTAACAAACTATGCAATCAAGTGTAAATTGCAACATTTAAAAACATTGAAACACATTAGAATTTTAAAAATCATTTAAATAATTTTGTCTGCAACTTTAGAGAACCAAGTGAATGTAAAGTGATTACTGAGTTACTGTATTTAAGAGCAAAACTAAATTATATATTATCTTCGTTCGAAATACAAGAACGTTAAGTAATTTCTCCAAATTCCTTTTTTTTTTATGCATTCTTTCTTTTTGAAAATAGTAGGGGTGGGCGAGTAGTGGTTTTTTGATTCGAGTCGAGTAGCACGGATTATAAGTAAAAGACATATAAGACTTAGTTTCCAATAGTTTTTATTAAAATTTAAAACAAAAAATGTTCTTTATCTCTAAGATATAGGTTTACAATTATATAGGCCTACAAATGTATAAACTAAAAATTATAAAATTTTGACTTAATCTTTTTCTTTACTTTTAACGTTAAAATGTGTAAATAAATTGATGAATTTACCTGAAATGACCATACTTCAAGATACAAATATAGTAAAAAAAGGGTCAAGTGTAAATAAAATAGTGTCAGGTAAGTATTAAGCAGGCCTAATATAATTCTAATATTGCATTTAGAATTAATCAGTAAGTAAAGTACCCTAATAAACTACAATGGCAACATGTAAATTATAACTTAATAAAAATGGAATTGAACTTTGAAGTTTTCCTTCATAAGAGACCTTAGCGATCCTGGTGGCTGGCTGTTACACTAACTCAGTCTGGCAAGTATAGCGCGATTTAATCAAAAGGAATCAGCTGATACTATGACCACTTGCAGCACTGTTGTGTTGATCGATTTCGTATTTCTGGGGAAAACTAACTGGAATGGATTAAAGTTTGGACTTGCCTGTGGCAATGTGAATGCGTGGTCGAAACAAAGTGTATCTTATTTAGTATCGATTCACACCCACTTCGGTAATAAGGTAATCTTTTAGCGATACGCGGAAGGATATCAAACTCGTTGTTGAATATGCTGGAATTTTTGTAATGTTAAGAATCGGGACATATTTATTTTTGGCAACGTTAAGAGGAACTTTTTTTTACCGATACTGATACGATAAAGATTACTACGCGTCGTCTGCGATGCTGTCTCGGTCCGGTCTCTGTCCTGTCTGTATCGACTACAGTGTTCGGAACAAAATAGATGACTGTTGACTTAATTTATCTACTTATTGCATGATTATATGAATTAAATCAGTATTCATTTAAAGGAATGGGAATTAAATAAAACATACTCAAGTATAGTTTTAATTTGTCAAACACATTTTTTGCAAAATAATAGCGATTGGCATTTTCAACACTTTTTAATTACTCGACTCGCGTTTTCGAGTAGTCTCCACTACTCACTCGAGCTCCGAGTTTTAAAAAATACTCGGCAGATACTCGAAAACTCGAGTACTCGCCCACCCCTAGAAAATAGTTATCATTTATCAACACATTAAAAGGTTGAGACCCAGTGTTTTACTAGGTGACATCTCAGGATAGCTATTTCAGGTCTTTAGCGTTCATCAGCTGAGACTAGTCACCAGTAAAAGAAAAAGGTCTCAGTACGGAGGTGATTGTAATGTTAATCGGCAGAAATGTGGAACCTCCAGTAATTAAACTAAAAATAAAAAATATACCTGAAAAATAAAATTTAGACAATTCATGTGCTAGCCTCCGCTAGCCTGATTGAATTTTTCATGCGTAATTAAATATATATCAACACATTAAAAGGTTGAGTCCCAGTGTTTTTCTAGGTGACATCTCGAATAGTTACTTCTCGCTCATTAGCGATCATCAGCTGAGAATAATCACCTGTAAACAAGGTCTCAATACGGAAGTGAATAGAATCTGTCAAAAAGATTGTAGTACCTCCTTAAACTAAAAATATGAACAAAAATTATAATATAATATGAGAAATTCATGGAGAAAGCGCTTGAGTTCTTCTGTAATTAATAAAGTTAATTCAAACAGTAGGCTAATTGGGTTGTTTCTCATAATGAGCTGTCTGCACAAGGGCATTTCTAGTAATGTCGAAAGGTCTTAATTTCTTCTCAACAAAATACGCAAAATAATTCAATTTCATTTTTTCTTCAGTCATTCAAAATCTCCCCAAACTGCAATTTTAATTTATTTATTTTTTATAAATATAATTTTTATTAGTTTATTTGGATGAAATGCATTCGCATTGTTAAATAAAACATCATCTTTCCTTATCTATAAGATTTTTGCTAGAAAATAATTAAAGTGTTGTAATTATTAGTAATTTGTTGTTTTACAAACAGACAATTGAAATCTCACCATCCTAATCCTTTAATTTACTCTAATATCAACATTCATTTAAATTTTTTCTTGTTTTCCTATATGAATATAGCAAACGAAATTTGAGAAAATTACCTAACTTAACAATGCAGGTACCAATGCAGGTTCTTTAAGGCACTATGTAGAAATTATAGAAAGATATTATACTCAAAGAAAATTTCAGTCGAAAATCAATAGAAATGCATATTAAACTTTTCAAATAAATGCTCTTTATTGTGATTCATGGAAAAAGCGAAATCTGTGTGTTTATCTTTCCCCAAAGTCTCTTGAATGCTTTAACGATTGAAATCCAATTTCAACAATTTTGAACAGCTTGAAACTAAGCAATTTTGATGAAATTGACTTTTGAACAAACCACACTTGACAAAAAGAAATGGAGTAAATCAATTAAAAAATATATCAATTAACGATTATCCTATATCTTTTGCTTTTTACTGTTAAGTAAATAATCAGATAAATTCTTGCAAAATTTACTAAATATCTCCTTCCGGTTGTGACTTAATCCTTTATAAATTCTTCCACAAGCCTTACAATGAGTTGCTGTTGACTGGCAATTGATGTCGACATTTAAAAAAATATAAAAAATAAAACGTTGAAGTTATTCTGGATAACATTTTGGAAGAAAAAAGATGTAAACTAGAGAGAAATATTCGTAGAAGATTTCTAGTAATACCTTAATTACTATTCTAGGAATGTAGAATGAGAAAGATAAGTTATTTAGTTTAACAGATAACTTATTTTTGCAATTACATTTACTGATCGTCGACTTAGCTACATAATAATTTTATAATTTATGTAATTTTAAAATTTGCTGTTGTGTTCTTATTCTGTCAAGACTAAGGTTTCTTTACATTTATTTGTCGAGGATCAAAGGTTTTGGCTCATTATATTTCACCACATGGGTGTATTTTCAGAGGCTTTAGTTTTCCTTTTCTTAGTGGAGTGTCAGGCGGCAAGGGTCTCGACAAACGAAGCCATTTTGGCCGGAGATCGAAAGAGGGCATCGGCAGCAGATGAGCAGAGCTGCCGCACTGGCCGGATTCAATTACTCTATATTGGAGGCAGTCTTCCATCAATGCAAGACCTTTCATTGCTAGATTTCTTTTGTACACATAAACCGCTTGACTTCCTTCGAAAGAAAATACGATTCCAGCCATCCTCTTATTTGCTGTTCCTCAAAGGCCCGAAGAAAATTGAAATTCTTTCTTAGGATTTCAAAGAGTTCTTTAGAAATGGAAGTATGAGAAATTATCAAATTAACTAATCAAAACAACCCATTTGATTATAAAACTCTGAAGTCCTTCAAGCTTTTTGTTAATAATGAAGTTTTTGTAATATTCCATAACAATACAACTTTTTTGCCACTCATTTTTACTTTATAAGTCAATCTATTGACTTAGGCTGATACAATTTAAAGCTTTTTGTTTTTCTTCCATTTGTTAATTCAGCTTTGAATACAGGGTTCTTACAATTACAATATCACAACTCTGAGCTTTCTACAGCGCCAAGGGGTCAGAATTAAGTGACTATTGGCCAGTAGATACTCCTGGACATTCTGAAAAGGTTGAGAACGAAAAGTAGTCGTTGTAATCACCGGGGAAGGCGGTCTTCATTATGTAAGCTCATTTGCATGATTGCTGTATTTCGGAGAGTGTAGAGAGCATACAATTTGCTCAATATGGATAATAATCGTTGTTCAGAGTACCAGTATTCAACAGAGAAATGTAACATCTAGGTATAAAAAGTCAAAACAAGACAACTGATGCTATCTTTAAGCCTAGCACAGTATAAACGAATTCCGGATATATTTGGATTTTTAAGTAATCCAATAACCAATAGCCACATGCATCTCGCGAAAGTATTTAGGAGGAACGACTGACTCTTGTCATAGCAGTTTTGCGGACCACGATTGATGTACGGCGGAGCTTCATCTTGCATAAATATTGCTTCCTGGAAGCATTTATGTTCTTGAAGTTTAGGGATTACGATAGTCTCCCATCTCTCTTTGAAAATTGACAGAACAAGCAATAAGGCCAACAGGTGTTGCGGTTTCAAAAAACAATGTTTCAATGCTAAATTGTTTTTAAATCTAAATTATATCGTAATTTAAGGTGAATGCAGAGAAACTACCACGATCACATGTGTCTGCTTCATTGCCTAATTCCGTTATGTACCATAACGGAAAAAGTTACCCATTAAGAGACAAATGCCGTTCCAAAAATGTTTCACGCCCAACTGTTGTCAATTTCCATTCGCGCTAAGAAGATGAGAGTGAATATCAAATAAGCCAACTGTTCCTGCACATAGTAACCCAAAACACATAACCTTCCTCACAGTAACAGACATCAGGTGCAGCCCGAGATGGGGGCGAATCATGGCGTTCGCCTGAAGCCCCGCGTCAGGTTGATGATTTTTTTTTCGTTATTATTTGTTGTAATATTATCAAATTTTCTTTGTTTAAAATTCGACTCGCCCCAAAAAAGCCCATAACTGTAACGAGCTGCAGATATCGTCGATATCGGCAATGAATCGTTTTGAAATTAGCTTTTTTGTACCATTATTAAAAAAAAAAAGTAAAAAAAAAATGAGCTACGGAGGTGTCTCAGTGACATTTGTTATCGTAAATATGAATACTATGCTAAAGTCATTCGTCATTAGAATTAATGCGATGGTTTTTATTAAAAAAATCTCCGGAATACTTCCTCCATCTTCTTGACCAGACAATCCCATCTGCGGAGACCTACTTCACCCAAATAGATGACTTCAAGAAAGACTTTGAAATTCTTTTCAATATTAAGTTTTTAAGTCACCGAGTGATAAAGATCTACTCAATCACTGTGTGGGCTGGATTCTAAACTGATTAGATGCTATCAGTAAGAACCATGATCTGGTCTTGGGAGATATTGTGCTCAAACTTCTATAAGAAGTTAGCTGAAGAAAGGAAGACTGTTTTGAAATTTTGGAGGTAGTGAACGGAAAATTCATTCCCAAATGTTAGTTTGCATACCCTGATACTGTGACAGTAGCAGTAGTCCATGAGCCACTATATATAATGGTACCACCTGTGGTGGCAAACGCTACCAAGCAGTTTTGAACACAGTCGTACGTGCAGATCATAAATATATGTGATAGCATGGCCAACGGGGCAGCTTATGGGGTTAAGCAGGGGTCAAAAGGTCAAATTACTGTAAATTTTAGTTGGCTCTATCGAAATGAAAAAGTAATTGTAAATGCTCTCTGCATTCCTCTCCACAAGACCTGTAAAAGACTGAGAAAGGATGGCGTGAGAAATGCAGGGGAAAAGGGAGAACCCCGGGAAAACCTGTCAGCGCGGATCGCCACCATCAACGAAACCCACATGAGAACCGAACCTCGGTACTGAGAGGTGAGAGGCCAGTGTTTTAGCGACAACGTCAACCTCGCGGCCGAGTTAGGAGGTTATCAGAAAGAATAAAGCAATATGTAGAATTTATCGTACATTTCAGCAATGACAGTACGAAATTAATATCTCCTGAAAGTGTAGAATCGTAGAACTATTTTGCACTATTTTACTTAGTCCAGTTGTTGTAACCAGTCCAGCTACTAACTTGTTGATTACTAGTAGCCTATAGGACAAACGAGCAGGTATAAAATGATGTCTTTATTTCTGGATTCATCTATAGTGACTTTCCCTAAATCTTCTGTACAATTCTCGGAGGAGGACCACCTCTTTTCCCACACATGTATTTTGGGAGGTGCTCGTCAACTGGTTTAATACTTCATTGTTTTTCTTTCATGATGTTGGTAAAACAGGAGCTTCTGGCTGTGGACCATAGCCAAGAGACTGAATTGCAACACCATTCAAGCAATGCGCTGTACCACCACCAAATAAAGTTGCTTCTAACCTGCCAATTTTGTCGAATGCAGTTTTGTCGAATACAGTTTCTATGTGTGGGTAAATATTTCCAGGAAGGGCTACGTCTTCCTGTACTGCGGCTTACTTTTGAAGACATAGTGATGCTTCTAAAGACAGTCGCGTGTAGGATACTCCATGGCCTAGGTGGTTCAAGATTTTCAACAGCTCCACATTGCCCGATAGTGACTTTATAACAGATGGTCGTATAATGTGCTTCGGTTGCTTATATCTTCCTTCTCTGATTGCAAACATCAAATCTTCAGCAAATTTGAACAAATTGTTCAAAAAGCTTTGGAATATAGATATTCTCCACAATCAGTTTCTCAGTATTTGGTGGCTAGGGTTGAACAGCAAGGCTTTCCTTAACATTGTATCTAATCGATAGTGCTGATTGGTTCACTACTTCAATAGATGTGGAAAGAGTAGATTTTTAATTTTGCTTTCAGTTCGTAATTTTCAATTACCAATTGATCTCGAGTCAGGGAAATTAAAATTTTGTTTTTGGTTGTTTGGACCATACACAAGAGTTCTTAAAATTCTGCTTTAATCTTCCGGCTGATATGTTTACTTGTTGATGGTTTGATATCAACAATTCTAAAATCCTTCCTCCAAGGTAGCAGATAATTTGTAATCTGAACTGAATCAATAACCTTGTTGTTGGTTATGACATGAGTTCGTATGTATTCAAACAACTTTACGTAAGCTTTACACTGTATCTTAGCATAAACATCTTGAAAGTCTTCTTCTACCTCTGAAATTATTTTTGTTCTTCAGTTTTCGTGTAAGATCGGTAACAGAAACGGTGATAGTTACCTTCGGCTGCAACCAATTCCCGACTTAAAATGACAAGCATTCTTATATGATCTTGTATGATCTGGCTTTTAATTTATGCATCAACTCGAATTGATACATTTGTATCAGACATTCTCTGATATTTATCCCTTTAACATATTTGCCAATCTTACTACAGAAGATACAAGCTTTCTCTATCACTCGTCTTTCAGGAACTGATTGACTCTGTGTACTGCTCTATCTAGTTTCTGCACTAAATATATTTGAAGCCAATATCTTGCCCAGGTCTCTTTTTTCATGGTGAAGAGGCTTCGATACTTTCTGTGGTACCACACGTCATCGGGAATTTCGATCACTTTTGATTTCTCTGCAATAATGTGTATTGATTCATGGTGACGCAACTCACCAGCTCTTTTCAAAGTGTTTCAAGATTCTACACTTTCAGGACATTTCATACAGTCATTGCTGCAATTTATGATACATTCTGCATCTTGCTTAGTTTCTTTTTGGGAACCTCCTCACTCATCTTTAGTGTTTATTTACTTTAATCTGAAACAAAACAGAACTAAACATTAACTCCAAGACAACATTATAGTGTACAAGCTATGTATTTGGCTCTATCTTTGCTAAAGATACTTTGATTTTCTGAAATCCTGTGACCGAGAGCTTCGAAAAGAATGGTTACACGAGAGTCTGCAAAGAAAACATGTTTAACAAAATTGACAGTTTATCATTTGAGGTCAATATGGCTAAATCCTTGACCTTGATCTACAAACCCCTCATGTTGCCACTCGTTTTACAAGTATTGTCGAGAGGAACGCAGAGAGCATTTCAATTTGAAATTCAATTAGTTTTTCACTTCGATGGACTGAAACTTACAGTAATTTGACCATTTGAGCCCTTTTTAAGTCTATAAGCTGCCACGGGGGCCTTGCTATCACATATATTTGTGATCTACATATACGACTTTGTCCAAAAATGCTTGGTAGCGTTTGCCACCATAGGTGCTATCAAATTGTCGGATTTCAGCTCTTGGACTGTAATATTACGAATTACATGTAGGGAGTCACAACTAGTGTAATCTTTTAAATTTGCGCGCATTTTAGGAGTAATAGTAATAGTGTTTAAGGTTTGTTCATTTAATCATCTTTTACACGTAGATATTTTTAATGGTCATTTTTTCAGCAAATAGAAAAATTTGAAAATACTATTTGATTCTAATTTACATGAAAAGGCTTTTCCTTTGCATAGTTTACAACTGAAAAAGCAAAAGCAAAAAAAAAAAAAAAAAAAAAAAACGTCTATACATTTTAAGCGACATAGATTGAAATTTCAGGATCATTTTTTTATTTTATTGTTTTTATCTCGGCGGCCCATTCCGGGATCGTGAATGCTTTTCGGTAAGCTTTCGCGCCAAACTGAGCCAAACATCAAGGGTAAATTCTGCTGATGATTCCTAATAAGGATCAAACCGCTGTACAGAATTCCGGTTGATGTTGGCTCAATGTGCGAAGGCATATTTGTTGTCCGATTGATTTTTCTCTTTATTTTTGAATTACTACGAACGTTAAATTTGCTTTCATAGATTGAAATTCTTTCAAGTTTCTTTGATTTGAAACCATGAATAATATTAATTTTTGCGTTTGGACAATTAACACTGCAAGTAAAAGTGCAAATAAACAATATATTTTACATGCACATAAATTTACAAAATCACTTTTCTTCGCAATAAACTAAATTAATTTCAGACCTGAACCAATTTCTAGGCAACAAGATTTCAGTGAATGTTTTTTTTTTTTTTTTTCAGTGCTTTCTTTTGAAAGGAGATTCTATTCATTACATCATTATTATCTCTGATTATTCCAGTTCAATGTTATCATTAATTTATTATCAAATAAATGGCTTCATCGATTTGGCTTATCCTGATGGCAATTAGACAGCTTTGGTTTATTAATGACATAATGTGAAATCCAGGAAAAAGAGTAAATAATTTTTTTACAATTTGAGACCTTTTTATCATTTAAGCCAAAAAAAAATCATTAAGTGGGAAATTACGAAGAAGTGTTTCTTTTTTTCCTTTCACTCTTTTACCATTTCTTTATTAATTGAAACTAGTCGGCTACCCGTCGCTTCGCTCCGGAAGCCTCGCTTATGTAACGGAAAACAACTTTTTATTTACTAAAAAATAAACACACACACAAATTACATCAAATAAACTAAAACTAAAATTTTTTAAAAGTTTTTTAATTTAATTTTTGATGTCTATACTCTCTCAATCCACGACGGCTTTTAGAACCAGCGTGTGAATCATATATCTATGATATATTTTTATTTTTTATAGAGATCAGAATGCAATCCTCGTGGTCTAATGGCTAAGACGTCGTCTGACTTCGCAGCAGGAGGCTGCATGTTCGATTACCGTAGTGAATTTTTAGAAATTATTTCTATTTTCACAAATTACAACAATTGCACCAGACAGACAGAGAAATAAAAGATTTTAGCAATATAGATATACTTTTCAGTGGTTTTTATGTTACAAATATTGATTTTTCAGTATTCTATCTAATAGAAATAGGGCTTCTTTCTTTCTTGACTTTTTATTTTTATTCAAACATCTCCCATATACACGTGCTTATTTTTCAATATCACATAGAATTTGATTAAGTAAGAATATTACATTTAAAATATTCCAACATTTCGACAATTATAGTTCTAATTGTCATTTTCGAATTACAAATAAATAGACGGATCGGAAATAAATAAAAAAATCTTGAGATTCAAAAAAAAAAAAAAAAAGGTTGAATTCATTCATTATTGATTAGGGGAAAGAGAAGGACATATAAGTAAAAAAACAATATTAAGTGAGTAGTAGTCACCTTGGCCTAATGGATAAGACGTCTGACTTTGGATCAGAAGGTTGTAGGTTCGATTCCTGTCGCGGATGTTTCATTGTAAAAATTATTTCTATTTTCCATTCGCTCAGGAAATTGCGCCGGACAGACAGACAGACAGAGAAATAAAAGATTTTAGTAATACAGATTACACTAGCAGCAAAGCCTGTCGGACGACAGGCCTAAAAAAAAATCTGAA
>JAFIDM010012231.1:156293052-156325551 GCA_023159025.1 Thereuonema tuberculata
AGGGATTTCTATTAGTTTATAATTTCTAAATTCCAAAACAAGATCCTACAAATTTGTAGATTACATTATTAGAATTTTCAGATAATAAATAAATTCCCATTTCAAAGGAAATTTTAATTGAATTTATATTCTCTTGTATATTCCAATCCTATACTTGTATATTCCTTGTATCTTCTCTTGTATATTCCTATCCTATACTTTAATTTTATACAAATTGTTTTATTTTATTTGTTTTACTTTATTTATCAGTTTCATTTCACTGAACCTGTCTGAAGTATTTTCAAAATGTTTTTAAATATGTTGGAGAAAAAAAATGTATTAAGTGCACCCCCCCCCCCACTCCCGCAGTTATTTTTACAATCAATTCATTAACATGAATCCTTTTTAGATTCAGGTATCAATGGATGAACAACTTAGAATTTATCGGAGGTTGAAGATCTCACTCTTTTGAATCCTTAAATATGTAAAGAAACAATAATAAAAGAAAAGTATATTTTATGTAAAATTAAGATATTTAATCCAGTTTCTAAAAATAGTAGAAACTAAACGTGTTTCTAAAAATAGTAGTGATGGCTAGGCTAGTTGCAATAAATCTTACTCTTTGCAATAAGTCCTTTTACTCTTTTATAATGCACAAACTTATGTTCTGCATTATAAAAACAAAAATTATAAAATGGCCATTCCATTGTATAAATTGTAATACCTTTGGGCAATTCCAAACAGTCGCTATTAACATCGGCTTCAAGAATGATGCAGATATATCTGGTGCCAAAATTTTACAGGTTGGATCTTTGTCTTATTACTCCCAAACATCTATTTAAAATTGTACATTTTTATTTTGTCACTCAGTTCAGATGTCCGATGTAAGCTTCTACCTGTTCATTGCAAGAATTTGGATTCACGAATGTCCAGGGATTGAAAAAAGGAAGAAGAATATGCAGCTGGACTTCACGGCAAGATAAACAAAAAAAGACTATTCTAAAAAGACAAAATTGCGGTGGAAACGTCAGTTATTCGTATTTGGATCATTACATGATACGAGCAGCATCGACACGACAGGAAACATGTGCAGCAGTGGCAGCATCTGTGCTGAGATCACCCAAGAATTCACGATCAAGAATGCTGCACTTTTAACGGTCAATTGAAGTTAGAATCCCAAAAATAACAAACACATAAACAAGATCTTCAATGTAAATAACAACTACATACGTACTAAACAAGTCTTACCTTATCTTGTAATCTTGTCACAATATTGTTATCTTGTATTCTATTTTACTGCAGAATATTATATTATAAAATATTGTGGTAACATATTCGGATTGCCTAGTATATTCCATGTTGTTACAGCTTGACTAGTACTTTTCACATTAAACTCAACCCAAGACTTATTCTCTTCTCCCTCAAACAAATTAGAAATCTTCCAAATTACATTTAGTTTGATTAAGAAGGTTTTTTAAAAACTAACTCTGTAACTTGTATTTTATTTCTAATTTTTTTATATCTGTAGATACTTATTTCAATAGATAAACAGACATAGTTCAAATTCTTTTGAATTTTTTTTTACAAACCTCCTATTATTTCAATTCTGCAAGTTTTCAGAACATTTTATTTTTTCCTGCTAAAGTAGATAAATGATTTTCTCGAAGCAATGATTAGTGTAGGATGCTAAAAGTTTTAAAGAATTACTTTTTGATACAGGGAAAATCTCAACTCCTATAAAGTTATAAAATAATACAACTTCTGATGTAGCCTAAATTAAGACGATTTCTATCCTTTAAAGAATTAAATGCTCAGAAGCACTTAGCTTAAGAGAAAGTTTCAGTTTTGCTTGAAATAAATTCGATGTTTGGATACAGAACGCGAATACGATTTTAAAAATATTCTTAAAAGCATGGCTTCCCCTGAGGAGAGACACGTGCATACCACACTCTTAAATCCAGTTGAAAGAAGTCCTTCAGAATCAATCGGAATTTTCTCTCGCCCTCAGTTTGCCATTCCCTTTCGTTTTGAAGGCCACGATGCATCTCCTTTCTTTATTTTTTTTGAATCGTTGTTGCGCCACAGCTTTTAGGGAAAAGGAATTCCCTGGGGCTGGATTTTCCCTCATCCTCGGTCTTGGGATTCACCCCTCCTACATCTAGCCTTTCAATTTCAAGAGAGAGTTTTTACAAGAACGAAAATCAGAAAAAATCAAAAATGATCAATAACTTTAAACTGAGGAGAAGTTCATTGCGTGATGAGAAAATTAAGAAATAAATTGGATGAAGAAAAATTGGAGTTAGGTCTTTATAAATAGAAAAAGAAGATAGACAACGTGGTGGAGATGGTTACGTTTAAAAATGAAGATGAATCAGGATGTAAGATAATCTAAAAAAAACTTTTTGACCATATCGACGTGAATCTTCTTCTGAAACAGAAATATTCTCTATTGTGAATAATGTGCTTTTATTTTGGTTGCCTGTGTTATATTCATGAGTTTTGATCAATATATACTAAAGCCAATTTAAAAATGTTATTTAATTCGTAAGCTTGTATTAAAGTTTTAAATATAATAAAAGTTTTAACGTGTCGGAATGAAATGTGTTTCAACCGCTTTTTCGACACAAATGGGTGAACAAGTTAAAAACTTTAAATAAAAAATAAAATTTTAAAAATTTCATTTTTTATTTAAATTTTTAAATGTTGTAATAAGTTATTTCCTTGCCGACAGATTATATTTTAGGATACATACATTCATATAATCACCTACTTTAATATTCTAAATACCTTTCTACTCCTAAACAGATTCTCCAGATGTTAGAAGTCTTTCTTGATTGTACATTATTTCATTATTTCTACATTAAATTATTTTACTCACATTATTTCTACTCTTAAGTAGACGTGAATATTTCTCTTGTATTTATTTGTTCCTATATTTCACAAAAATGACTTTGAATGCTGTGAAACTCGAGAGTAAGATCAGGTAAAGTGAATATTTTATTATGAATTTTTTAGCAATTGTTTTAATGCGCATTGAGAGACACTGTCGTGCAGCTTGTTTTGGATGATCTCAAAGTATTTCTTTAAAAAATTATAATGGTAACTTTATACTGTTCACTTTCTTGCAATATTGTTGTATCTTGAACACAAAGAAAAGTCCTAATGGGTTCACGTAAACCAACACTTACGTGAATTCTATTCACGAGGACATCTCAGATAATTTTCTTGTCTCGCTTACAATGTATTAATATTATCAAATAATGAAATAATTTATTCATGGTAATCATATTTCTAAAGTGTTGTTACACCAAAATCACCATTTTAGAATAGAAAAATCAAAGGATCCTACATTAGCAGTTTCAACATTATGTTTTGGCTGTAGTCAAAATTTGCATGAAAAAAAAAAACAACAACTAACAAAACCACAAAAAGCAATTGATGAGAAATGAAGCGACAAAGACATTTTTGTTTCTTTACTTATTACTTTAAATAAAGAACTAGCTCTTCAAAATTACAACAAACTTTATATAGGTAGATAGTTTTCTCGACAATTTCACATTCTATTAATGAAGAATGTTTGGTTATTAAACTTAATGTTATAATTTGTATAGTATTTTCTTTTTGCAACTTAGTCATAAGTTTTTTTAAAATTTTGCAAAGTGCTCTACATACAATGTTACGAGGACTTTTAGTATTTAAATATTTAAATATCTTAATTTGGGAAATTTTAACTTGTTAATGAATCAACAACATTCATTAATTGATGACATAAGTAGAGCCGTACACCTGTTTAATACTAAGAAATTTAATCAAAAAAACCATTAACAAATACACAACGGTTTCGCTAGCGAGAGCTGGCTTTTTCAAGTGGTTGTGTATTTGTTAATAGTTTTTTGGTTAAATTTCTTAGTATTAAACAGGTGTACGGCTCTACTTATGTCATCAAGATTCTATAGTGCACGTAAATATTATCCAATGATATTTATTAATTCTTAGGAAATATTACTTTAAAAGTCCATCAAATTGTGTAGATCTGGTCAAGGTCTCAGGATAGATCACATCTCGCTTATAAATGAAAGGCAAAAGAACTGACAATCTTCATTTTTCTGCTATTGCAAAAGATTAGAGAGAAGAATTGCGAAATCCTAATACTTTGGGAGGAGAAAGTAGAGCTCAATTTATAAAAACATCAAAGCCGTACTGAAACTATTGAACTCCCAAAAGAGCTACGAAAAAAAAAACAACAATCTATCCAAGTTCTACATAGTTGGATGGAACAACTGAACCGTAAAGGATTGAGAAGATTCTGAAGAACCATTGAGTAATAAATCGAAGAAGAAAACAGTTACTAATACTGAAAAGCTGAAATGTCACTTGTTATAATACGATGAATTGTAGATTTTTTTTCTTTCTTCATGTTTAAAGTTCAATTTTTTGCTTGAATTCATCGTATTACCTACAGTATTGCAGCATGATGTTTTGAACTTTTGTTATTTTTCTCGAACAACAGACGCATTATGCAACTGTTCTACAATAACTAATGAGGTCTTTAAAATTGAAGGAAGTTTTCTGACTAAGGTGATCTATCCACCTTAAATTATGAATTGTTTTTTCTTGAATTACTCAACTATAATTAACTATACTTCTCAACTATACTTAGGTAAATTAATTTTGTTAACTAACTTTAAAATTTTGCAAAAATTTAAAGCTAGTAACAAAGTTTAACTGTTTTAATAGACTTCCAATTTGTTCAAGTTAGGTTTGCAGAAAACAAAACATTAAGTCATTTGAATTTCTGATTTCAAAGTGTTTTGTTATTTCTTTATTTATTTAAATCATAATAACTTGCTTTATATCAGTCCAATTACATCGGACCATTTTATTTAAAATTAACAAATTGTATATACAGTAAAAACTGGTTTATATGTATTTCAATGGGAAAATTTTTAGTTACGCATAACTGAGAAATACTTATAACTCAGGTTTAACTTTATTTTTAATTAAACTTACATAAGAATACTCGTAATCAACATTTGTATGTTAGATACATAATTTTCAACATATGTTATGCATAACTGTCAATTTCAAAATAGTGTATTCATTTTCATAGAGGTTTTCTGATTTTGTGTTTCAAGAAACTTTAAGGTATTGAATAATTACACAATTACAGTTCTAAGATAAATGAAAAGCAAAGACTTCCCAAATTTTCACTAATTCTCCATCACATTGTTACTTACTTTTCCGTATCTGCAAATTTTCTCTTTTTTGACTGCTGCACTTTATATATTTTGAACCTTTTTAACATTCTTAACATGACTCCTTTTTACTAATGACTGCACATAATGTGGTGTAACTTATATTTAAGCTATTCGCTATTTCTGCTTTTGATTTTTGCGGGTTGTCTTTCACTTCCCGAATAAATCTCACTTTTCCTCTAAAGAGTAATTTTTATTTTTTCTATTACCCAAGGGTGGAAGAGAGCGACTGAAGTAAGTGAAGGGAACACATGTTTGATATGCGAAAATTCATTCAGTTTTTATCTCTGACCGACCCTTCATTAAAAGCCGCCCAGAAACCCGCGACAATTATATCCCGCCACTTAATTAGGTACACCCCTGCTGTGCACATGTTTTGGACCTGTCGTGTCTCAAAACAACTCTTCAAGCCGGTGGGAGCAGCGTCATGTTGTTGGAGATCTTTTCTTGGCACACTTCGGGACCATTGATATCTCTGGAGACACGTCAAGATGCAGGAGCATACCTAAACATTGTAGCTGACCAAGTGCAACCGTACATGTTAACAGTTATCCTCATGCAACTGGCTACTTCCAGCAAGATAAAGCGCCGGTGCACAAAGCCCGCATCACTACAGGATGGTTTGAGGAACATGACGATGACTTTTCCTTCCTTAGTGGCCCATTCAGTCCTCGGATCTCAGCCCAATTGAAAATTTGTGGGATGAACTGGAACGGGCTGTTCGCTTCTGGCCTACACCCAGTGGCGTAGCAAGGGGGAGGGGGGCGGTCCAGCCTAGGAGGCCCCACCAGCCAGCTTATTTCCTTTTTTTTTTTTTTTGGTTGTTAAATAGGAAATTCCCTTTTTCTTTTTTTTTGGTTGGTTTTTGCAGCCAGCCTAGGGACCCTACCAGCCAGCTTAGGGGCCCCACCTAAGGAAAATTTCCTTTTTTTTTGGTTGAAAAAGCAAGCCTAGGGGACCCCACCAGTCAGCCTAGGGGCCCCATCCACCCAAGTATTTCCTTTTTTTTTTTTTGGTTGTGGACTAATGGAACTCCCGCCCCGGGACTCCAAAGGCGTTGCTACGCCACTGCCTACACCTCCATCAAATCTCCAGGAACTGCGTGACACACTCATGTCTGCATGTTACACAATACCTCAACAAACGTTTTTAGCATCTTGTGGAATCCATGCCTTGTGGAATCCATGCTGTTTTAAGGGCTAAAGGAGGCCCGACACGCTACAAGGTAGGTTTACATAATAAAGTGGCCGGACAGTGTATATCAATACGCAACGCCGAGCTGTATATCGCTGCATCTGGGGAATATCTATAGTTCAAAATTCAATTCAATCTCGTTTTCAAAAATATACTACGTATAAGGGCGAATTACATATAACTCAGTTACATAAATCTCAGAAATAAATTATACGTAATTAAATACAATTTTCGCCAGGACCTACAAACAATTACGCACAAACCAGAACTGCGTACAACTGGACTTTATTATACAGGGTGATTACAAATGTTTGAACGATTTCAAAAATTTCCTGTAAAAGCGCTATTGCAGTAATGATGCGACGAATGGTACAGTTGGATAGAGCACATATTCAAGTTTTTTTTTTGTATATCTCAGAACTTTGAACTATGATCTACATTAATCACACGGCAACTGGATACCCGAAGTATGCAGTCCCCGCTAACGCCAAAGCAGTGGGTCATTGGCTGTTGCGTCGTATAACAAACGATTGTCTCTGCCGCTCGCCAGGTGGTGTTGTTGACAACTGGGTGTTCACAGGTGAGGAAAACGCATCTGTGTTTTAGAATATATTCCGGAACCAGGTCGGTGACGGTGGTGCAGCGTGGTTTTCGCACCAAATTTCAGAATGACCCACCTGCCAAGAATTCTATTCGTAAATGGTACGATTAATTTAAGCGACCTGGTTGCGTGATATTCTAAAACATAGTATGCGTTTTCCTCCCCTTTGAACACCCAGTTGTCAACAAAACCACCTGGCGAGCGGCAGAGGCAATCGTTTATTATACGACGCAACAGCCAATGACCCACTGCTTTCGCGTTAGCCAGGACTGCGTACTTCCGGTTTCCAGTTGCCATGGGATTAATGTCGGTCACAGTTCACAGTTCTGAGATATACAAAAAAAACTTGAACATGTGCTCTATCCAACTGTACCATTGGTCGCATCATAACTGCAATAGCACATTTACAGCAAATTTTTGAAATCGTTCAAAACGTTTGTAATCGCCCTGTATATGCAAACCTTTCCATCTCATCCATGTAATTCTTGTGTATCAAAGTGAGGCTAATCAAATCACTTAGTCTGTGTATATGTGCTCTCTCTCTGTCCAAATAATTTTTGAACCGATGGATGGAAACTTGGTATGTATATTTAAGAATAAAACAGAGTAAAACTTTTATTTCATTTTTTTTCTGTGTGTGTCCTTTTCAAAAAAATAATAGAAGGTGACAAAAAAATTCCCATAGAAAAGTAATAGAACAAAAGATTGAAGTCTAAAAACAAACTCTGACTTATTAACTCTGAGTAATTAATCGGATTTAAGTAACTTAATTAATAATGAAGATTGAATTAATTCTTTTTTAGAAAATGGAAAATTCCTATCATTTGTATTCTGGAAATACTGTAATTTAAAAATAATTGTTCACTTTTCTTTTTTGTAATTTTTACGACTTTAAAAAAGAAGAAACAATAAAAAAATAAAAATCCTACTCGCACACGAATAATGAGAAAGGAATCACTGATATGTTTTTGGTATTTTGATACCGGGCTGATGAATCCAGCTGATGAAGAGTAGGAACTCTGAAACAGCTGTTCTGGATTCCCGGTATCAAAAATACCAAAAACAGATCAGTGATTCCTTTTTCATTATTCATGTGCGAGTATGCTTTTTATTTTATTGTATTGTCAATTTGTTCGCACGTTAAACTTGTTGTTAAATGTATTCCTTTTACAATTTAATCCATCCTAAGCTTAGCTATGTCTAGCGGGGATTAAATTTCTGCCCTTTTTTATTCTTATTTCATATATTATTGTTTTTAATTAAGAAGGGCCATTTTCTTGTTCATCTTTGTTTTCTTTATATGTTTCTTGGAATCACTGACTGTCAGATACTGGGCGAATCCAGCTGATGAAGAGTAGGAACTCTGAAGCAGCTGTTCTGGATTCCCGGTATCAAAAATACCAAAAACAGATCAGTGATTCCTTTTTCATTATTCATGTGCGAGTATGCTTTTTATTTTACTGTATTGTCAATATTTTCGAATGTTAAACTTGTTGTTAAATAAAAAAATAAATAAAAAAATATTTTTAAGTAAGACAACATTACAGTAAAGTAAGAAAAAATAAATATCAAGTTTTGTAAATCCAAAATTATTATTATTTTTTTTTTTAAAGTTTGTTTCCTGGCATAAAAACAATTATTATTTTATTTTTTTAAAAACTTTTCTTCCCGACATATAAACATTATTTACAGTGTGGATATTGTTAACATTGTTTAAAAAAACATTATACAGTAAAACCCCGCTAATCCGGCATTCGATAATCCGGCACATTCAATAATCCGGCATCAGTCTAAGGGATTTTTTACACGGAATAAGCCTTCCGGGCGCTGTATTAAAATATAATACTACATAAAAATATATTTTGTTGTTTTGTTTTTAACATTTTCCATCACTACCGAAATCAGAGAAATCACAATAGAACACAGAAAAATGGCCTGATACCTATTAATAGCCCTTTTGATTCTCTGTTTTAGCGGTATTTCCGCTATCCTCGCAATAGCGACTATTTTTAGACGGCGCTCAGTAATCCGGCATTTTCGGTAATCCGGCATTGTCGAAGTCCCGAACGTGCCGGATTAGCGAGTTTCTACTGTATAGTCCTATTTTTTTCTGCAATGATCCCAATGAAAAAAAAAAATCTTTTGTTGTTGTGACTTATCCCCATATCTATTTTTTCGGATCATTAGTCAAAGAACTACGCTCTTTGATGGACTAATTAATGCTGCTATCGTCGCATAACTATCCAGGACGCACCTGTAAGGTTACAGTCAGACTTTGCCTCGTCTGAAGAGGAACAAATACAGAAGAAGAAACATTCAAGCCTCATGCCGGAATTTGAACCAAGGTTTAGACGTTTCACTCCAATGGGAGGCTATCGTCTTGACCATAAGACTGTGCCTAAACTGCGGCAAAAAACAAAACAAAAAACAAACATAATTAATTAACGTAAAATTACAGGAAGAGAAGATAAAAATTAAAAAAAAAGGGACTACATTATATTTTACATTAAATAAAATAACAAAATAATTACAATATAAATAGTCAATAAAATTAAATAAAATTTGTATAAATAATAGTAATGTAATATCAAGCAATATTGATTTTAATTACACCAAAAAAACAAACAAAACAAAACAGAATTTCTGAAAAAAGCCTTGAAACTTAAGATTTAATTTGAAAGTATTTCAATATCTGTCAAGTAGAATTCTCTTTCCTGAAAGAGAAACATTACTTTGCTGAAAAAAGGAAAATAATTCTTTTTTCCTTTTTTAGAAAGGGTAAAAAATAACCGCACGATATCTAAAGAAGAAAGACACATATGCTAAGTAAAGTACACATATGCATCAATAAAAAAATAAAAAGTAATTTTCGGAAGCAATATTTTTTTCCATTTTCATTAAGCATTTTTGAGAACGTGAAATTCGTCTAATAAAAAAAGAAAAATACTAACGCGAAAAACAAGTAAATTAAACTTAGAACCTCTAAGGATAGTAATTCAAGAATAATATATCAGGTAAACTTTGGCAAGAAAATACCGAAAGATAAAATAAAAGAGCTAAGCAGGCTTTAAAAAGCAACAACATTAAAGCCCGAATGTTTGTAGACGTTCAATGCTTATGTAAATAAGTTCAAATAAAATCATCAGAAATGTGAAGAAAAAAAGAGTACGGAAATGTAAAGAAATAAAAGATGTAAATATTCTACTACATATTTTAGCAAGTTTGTTTGGTTATTATTCCACAAATCATTTGTAAACTAAGTAAACTGTGCTACAAAACTTCATAATCTGTGAACAATCAGCATCTCATTAGCTGTAATAACTTACAGCAATGCTTGATTGGTTCTTTGGGACGGGAATTGGGATTTTTTTATTATTGCAGTAATATTACAAAAGCAATTTTTTTTTAGATATTAGCAATTTCCCTGGGTAGTCCTGGATATTTGTTAAATAAAGTCGAAGAAAGTTAAATCTATGAATCCAATCATATCGAAATTGAGGCTTATTGATAGTTTTGTTTGTTTTTTTAATAACGTTTAGCAGCTATTAAAGTGTGTCATTTTAGCTTTTTTTAAAAATCTTTTTTCTTATTTTCTGTTATTGTACAGAACATGATCTTTCTTGTTTTTGTTCCGAATATATTAAAAAACATTCTTATAGAACACTGCTTTGATGATATTCAAAGAATACTGTTATTAGATCGTTGTTTCTCTTGAACTTCATTAAGAATGAGAATGAAGAACAAAGTGAAATTCCGCTTAGTCATAAGAAGGAATGTAGGGTTGGAAATTTATAGAAATTGAGGGCACACAAGATGTTTCTGGAAGTCACTAATTTCGCAAATGGATCGTTTGGCCGTTAGGAGGAAGAAAAAGTACATAACTGCTCAAAGCAAAAGAACTCCGTAAACTGCTTATCTGGTGCATTTTTAGTTTCTTTTACTTTACATAATAAATATAATCATATTTACAGAAAGAAATGAAGTGAACACAAGCTTGACTCTCAAATGGATCAAACGAAGGTTATTGACAGGGGAATATCCGGCTTGTTTTCTTCCGTATCCCCTCCCCCCTCGAATCTTCTAAAGTATATTAAAAATTGTCGATGTGAGTTAGGTTAGGAAAAGAATTCGGAATGACCTCTAATAAAAAATCACAGGTATGATAAAACTTGTAAAATCATTTATTCAATTTTATATGGAATAAGGATTACAACGATATTCTATGAATATTGAATGACATTATAAATTTACAATATAAAGTTTATTAAGTATCAAATGCATCGAATAAATGCACCGAATGCACCGATTTACCACACATACTCTTCTTCTCCTAAAAATAAAAAGAACTTAAAAAAAAAGTATTATAATCCTTCTAACCAGTAGAATATGTGGAGTAAATCGTAGCCTTTTTTGAGGTCCAACTGCTTTTTGTAGTTGTTTTACATTTAACGAAGCGCTTCTGTTGCCATCTGTCCTTGGAAGCAGAATTTCAAATTTAGTCAATAGGTGGTTTTAGCATTAGCGGTAAAATGATTATAAGCTGAGGGTTTCCAATTTTTGTTTAATCTCGATGAAATTTGGAATTGATAGAGAAATTTCAGTGAATATTTTCATGAACTTACTTTTAATTTAGAGCTACTAGTAGATCAAAAACCTATTACTATGATATCTTTTACGGATGACTCGAAAATAAAGAAGTGTTATTCAGAAATAGCAATTTATGTCGTACGTCAGGATAGATATCAAATCGAGTCAAAATCAAGAATTGATTTGATTCTCACTTCTTGAAGATACATTGTCTGCTTTTTTTTTTTAATCTTTAACTAAGAAAAGACTCTAATTCGCTCTCCTTTCTTCTTATTTTCAAGCATTCATTTTCAAAATGAAACCTCTATAAAAAGTTACTTGGCTATTTTCTTTATGATAAGATTTTAAACTTGTGTACCCTTGGGATTGCCTTGTAACCATAGGCCTTGTAGTAAAAAAAATCTCAAATTATGAGAATGTTTTACTGTATCAGTTTTCGATCACTTTACCAAAACTTTTATATAGAAAACTTCATAGCTATGTCTATTCAATTTACTGTCCACTTTTACTATTTTATTACAAACTTTAATACTGTAATTTTCAAAATAGATGGTGAAATAATTATGTGACAGCTTTCATAGATCAACCTTATAATTCCGTGTTTATGTGTATATTTTCCCTAGATTAATCTTAGATTTTAATATTATTCCCTCAATTACTATTACATTAATTGGTAAATAAGTAAAAAATAAAATATTTTCCCTCGATAATATTTTATTTTTTACATATTTACCAATTAATGTAACTCCGTTGTAAATCCTACTATGACTTTGAAGTTGATGTCAGTGTTTTTTTAGGACCCTTCCTTTTTTTTCTTTAATGGAAATTCCATCTTTTCTCATCAGCCTTGAAAATTGCAACACAGGAATTTATTTTAAGCGAAAAATTTTCTCTTGAGTGAGAGGAAGCGGCACTCGCTCACGGAGAATGTCGGAACCAATTGTTTTCCCTTGGTTGGTTTCTGAAAGTGTCAACCTAATTGGAATTGTGGATAAAATTACATTAGATCTTCATCAACTCAGTCTTAGATAATGAAAGAGACGGGTAATCATCAGGGAAGAAAATTCTGATTATCAACAACAACGTCCAAAATCAAAGACTCAAAGACCAATTTTATCGCTTGCTTCCTTACCTCTCATCATAGAATACTACTATATAGTTATCATTTACAAAATAAATGGCTAGAAATGCATTATGTAGTCATTTTTTTGTATTCTTTTGAAGAATACAAAAGTGACATGTCTTAACAGGTTGAAAATTGGCCTGCAATGAATATTATATTTTTAGACATAGAAAAGTAAAATTTTGGTTAGCTTCTTTATCTTAGGAAAAAAAAAACTGAAAATAACTTTACGTATTGTAGTTTTCGATATCACTGAAAACAGCTGGTTAACACATTTAAGAAATTCAATAAAATTCATTCTACAACTTTCAGAGTTTCTTCTTGTTTAAGTCTATAGCTTAGAACCGAACAAATCCTGGATTTAGGACTAAAACAAACCTCTTAAAAAATGAAGAAACTTCTGAAAATATATGGGAATTTTAAGAAATTAAGAATTGAAATTAAATAGAATTACAGACTCATCTATTAAATATTACCGAAAGAAACTGGAAAACAAATAACATATGAGCTACAATACATATTTCAGTATAAGTTAAAAAACAAAAAGCTAATACAAGAGATTTGCGAATTCTTTTAACTGGAGGGGGGGGGGGCTTTTTAATGTTGATTATAATTTGTAGAAAAATAAATTTCTGAATTTCTGAATTCGTCTTATTGTTGATGTGATGAATAATAATTGACATTTCATTTCTTCTAAATTATTTTTCCAAATTCCAAATTCTTTTGTTGATTGTCTTCTTTGTTTTCTTCATGGTCTTATCGTCATGAAATAATATTTCTTCTACTTGCCCGCAAACCTTCTTTCACCTGTTTCTGCCGATCTAATAATTTCGGATTCTTTTATTTTACGAACTACAGTAAGGACCTCAAAAAACCTGTGCTATGTCAGACATTGAGGTAAAGTCGGATTGATGTATGTCTTCGGATATATTTGGACCGCTTTGTAAATGTATGTGTTTCTATTCTTAGTATTATCGGATATAAGCTTATTCTTCAGTTCTAAAATGTTCTATACTTGTCACTTGATTCCATTGCTACAACTTAGTGAATTAGAGTAGTGACACCTCAACTATTTCATAGACGAATCAAATATTCAAAAACAGTTAGAATAATGTGTTTATTGTTAGACAAATAATAACGTAATTGAAAGGAATTTCGTTGGAACGCGATAATTTCAATGAGCTTGTTTTCACAATAATATTCTTTAAAAGTTGAAAAATTACTCTTTGGTATTACGATCAAATAAATTCATCTTCAATTTGAATCCTGTCAATCTCTCAGCAAATAATTCTCCCACATTTACCTTTATGTGAGATTAACAAGACTTTTTCTTGATGAAGGACTCCAAAATTTCCTCCATTTGTTTTTCAATTAAAGTGTTAACATGACAGATTAAAATAATAAATAAGATTGCATCGTTATTATAATCAGAAAGTTAGGATAATTTTCATTAATATAAGATATAAACCTTCCTTCATGATCAATTAGATCTGCCTTCAAATGGAATAAGTCAAACATACATAAACATCCCCGCGTTTGAATCTGAAAAACAAAAATAAAAACAAACTCAGATGCTTTTTGAACGAAATGAACCAACATATCTTACTGTACTGCTTTAAATAAAACATCCGCAGAAGAAGATACAACCTTTGCCTTAGTAATATCTTAAGTTTAAAACTGATAAATTACATAAAAATTTACTAAAAAAAAAAAAAAAAAAAAAAAATAGATGTAACCAAACTTATACCACACCTTTAGATTAGATTAATTGAAAGTGGGTGGCATGACTGCCGAGCACGTCGACCTGAAAGATCTTTTGTACTATCCCACGGAAAGAAGGACAGACGGAGAGAAAGACTGAGAAAAGATGGTATGAGAAATGCAGGGGAAACAGGAGAACCCCGGGAAAACCTGCCCAACGCGGATCGCCACCATCAACGAAACCCACATGAGAACCGAACCCGGGACTCAGAGGTGAGAGGCCAGTGTCGTTGCGACATCGCCAACCACGCGGCCCCACACCTTTAAGTTTCAAAATGCAAAAGAGCATTTTTGTACAGCAAAGTTAGCATCTCCTAGTATGATTTTTCTAATACAACTTATCAAAATTTCCTCCATTTGTTTTTCAATTAAAGTGCTAACATGACAGATTAAAATAATAAATAAGATTACATCGTTATTATAATCATCATAAAGTTAGGATAATTTTCATCGATATATTTTTGTATTTTTTTAAGTTAATTTTTTTTACAGCATCCAATTGAAGCTTGAAGAATTAATTCTTCCTATATTATGCCGCGAGTAAAACCGAATTAATGAAGCTGAAGAAAAGATCAAGTTATTCCATTCCTTAAAATATACGCACCTCCACTTTAATACCATAAAAATCTCCAAATAAAGCGGAGATAAATTAAAGAACGTCTATACAATTTGATTTTACTAACTTTTGTCAAAAATTCACGATTGCATTAATCTTCAACTTCAAAATTAAAAGTTTTTTTTTCTTATTATCTTTTATGATTCACTCGTGTAGTATTTCCTTTACGATTTGTAACTCAATAGGTTTTAGGAGATGGAATCGTATTGGTTCAACTCTGATGGTAAATTAATGTTTACGAGCTGCCATGGATCAATCGAAGGCGGACTGTGTTGATTTGGAAGCGATTGAAATGCAATGAATACGTTTCCGTCTGCCTGAGTCAGAAGCTCTGGCTAAGCGGTTCTCTCGTCTCCTTTCTCCCGCAGGGGTGATTGGGGAACACGTGCTCCGTCGGCCCAGTGCCTTATCATGCATAATAGATGCAGTTCTTCTATCACACAAATGCCAAGCCCTATTCCAGTTCCAGTTTCACAGAATGCCTTCCCCATCTGGGAATCCCAGCTCGAATTCACATAGATAATAATGGGAATACAGAGAGGCTTATGCTTTGATTCTGGTATTAATGATTAAAAACGAATTGGGAAATAACTGGCAAACCTAGCTGATAAAAGCGAAATACTAAAACATTGGCAGTCATTCTCAACACAGTTGCAAGGAGATAAAGTGTCCGGTTTTTTTTAGAGATTTATTTAATTTAATTTAAAAAAGCATCTTCTGGAATATACTCAAAAATAATGTTAATAATTTACAATTAATAAATTAACTTATAGTTAATAGTGATTGATTCCTGTTTGATCTACTTATGCACATATATATCCAAGCTGTTATCTTTATACAATCTTTATTTTAGCTGATCTTCTATATAAAAATCTTTTTTATTTTTTTATTTTTCTTCCATTCCTACTGATGCACATTATAATTTTCGTTGCCGAAGACTTTATGTATTTTTTTATTTATTTTCTCAGAAGCTTTTTTAAATAATAATATATGTGTTATATCCTTATCTTCATTTAAAAATTATATTCTTATTTTCGTTTCATTTCATTTATTTACTACATGCAATATTTCGTTTTTTTTTTCGAAACGTAAAGATAAGTTTATTTTTGACTTCTAAAACAGTTACTGCTAAAATCTCAAAGATCCGTCAGATGGCTTTAACTACGATTATTTTAATATTTTATTACATTAAAGGAAAATTGCTCCTCGACATTGTGGAATTGTTTTTAACACTTTTAATAATGATCAAGGAATCAACTTTTGGCAACACTAATCAAATGTTTAATCCAAAATTAACGTGTTCTCGCATCTTATCGTTTTCATTTAGTTTAACATAATTATTGTAAAGATAAGTCAGAATATTCAGATTCAATGAATATCAATAATATTTTATTTCTTTATTTTATGTTTTCTGCGGACCTTTTCAATCTCTTTTCCAGTTTTTATGTTACCAATATCTGCACCAACGATAAAACAATCCAAATATGATTACATTATTTTTTTAATATTTTATTTACTTGTTATTATATTTTTATTTAACACGTGTTATCGAAGAAATAGTTCAGCAGGTTATAAATGAATTAACAAGAAAATATTGAGTTCTTATTTTTGTAGCTTTCATCCTACAGTCATCAAAATCAGTCAGTCATTTTGTATGTTTGTGTAGGAATAACTTTGAAATTGCTCAGTGGATGTTTCGCAAACTTGGTATCCATATTTAAGTTCTAGAGAAGAGCGAACTTGAAATCTCTCCCAAGTGGTTCCTTGTCGAGAAATTATCGCGAGAATGCCCACAAAAACCCTGTAGAAAAGCATTGGAACGGAAAGAATTATGTCTATTAACAATCAGAATTAATTCTTTTATTTGACAACGGATTTAACAACGATATCATTAAAATTAATCGGATTCAATTAATTTTATCAGAAAATGAACAAGTGAATATAATTTTGTGCTAAAGCTTAAATTTAAGGGCGACCCATAATAATAATAAAATAATAATAATAAAATAATAATAATAAAAAAAGAAGTATATTCACATAAGAAGAAATAAAAAAAAGTAAGGAAAAATTAAAAAAAAAAATAAAACCCAAGCGGACATTGAGAGAAAAGAAAACAAAACATGGGTCCACATCTGTTTTGAGTGATGACAATATGTGAGTCCGAGATCTTACCCATCAAGCTATAACTAATAACTGAAATAATTTGGTTGCATTTCACATTTAAACTAATAGCGGAAATCCAATGAAAACGATGCCAAATATCTCGAACATGAGGGGGGGGGGGCGTTGGCCCCTACTCCTACGGTGTTTGTGCGTCTGAACACGATGGAGAAGTCTGTTTATCGATCCGACCTTCCGTTTCGGAATTGTTAGGGGGGAATACAATGAAAACAATGCCAAATATCTCGAACATGGTGGGGTGGTGGTGGTGGTGGGGGGGGAAGGGCTCCTGAAAAACACCCCATTCCTACGGTGTTTGGGCCTCTGAACACGATCAAGTCCATTTGCCGATCCGGCCTTCTTTTTCGTCTAGATCCTTACATTAAATCAATATAGAAAATTTTTTGTAACGCCTTTACAGTTCTTCAAAATTCCCGTTTATTTCGATCTACAGTTTGCATAACTGTAAAGTTATCTTGATCACAGCCGGACGGACAGACGGACAGGAAAAGTGATTTATTTATTTTTTTCTATTTTTGTTCTCTCCGATAAATACATTATTTCAAGTCTGTAATACTCTATGAGTTAATAATTATATGGCAGTAAATAAATACAATATCTTTATTCAAACTTTCATTTAACTCCTATGAAAAAAAAAATCTTTACATTAAATCATGATAAGAAGCAGCAATTTGAACGATTCTTTTTCTTTGATTTTTTTGATCTCACTCAGAAAGACGAGCCAAGTTTGTAAACCTCATTAAACTGAGTTAATCTGCTTCAATTTCGATAGATTTGAAAGCTAAGATATGAGCTAATCCCCGTTGGTAATTATAAAAGTTGTATAGTTTTTATAAAGGCAGCTAAAAACAGAACTCCTCAGACTACTGCTACTGATGTTTACAGATCGGAATAAATACCAACACTTCGCTTCAAGTCATTAACCACACACAGGCTTCTGTCAACAGTTGCTGAGCTAAATAAACGGGCTATCTTTGGAATCCTACATACTCCATGTCTATCATGAGAAACTCAAATATTTATTTTGAAATTCATCTGTATTTAAATGGTAAAAGTGAATAACATCATTGTTAAAAAAAAATAAGAGAAAAATATATCATTGAAGATAGATTTTTTTTATGACTATATTACGTGGCTTTGTAAGAACGTTTTTTACTCAGAGGTAAAAGTCTCTGAGAATACGAATTATATTTTATCTAGAATTGTTGGTTGTTATATTAGTGATTGCCCACTTTGTTGCTGTGTCGTATAGTCTTTTCAATTATGTCAATACGACACAACTACTTATTCACTGAGATGATTGCTGTGAAAGTAGTCAACATATTGCTAAAGCTGAAAATATTCTGGAATTTTGAACTGAAGATCTCTGAATACAAACGAATAAATTTTAAAAGTAGTTAAGTCAACCAAATTATTAAGACCTTTAATAATGCAATTATTTATTTTGAATATTAGATTCCTATAAAGTGATTATAATAAAAACGTTTTAATTCTAATGATGATAATTTAAAAAAAAAATTGTTAGGATTTATTTTAAACATAAGTAAATTTGTAATGATTTATTTTTTATTACACATAGTTTATTTGTTTTTATATATTGTTAGTCCTGTAAGGAATTATAAATGTTCGATTAAATTAATAAATAAAAATTTAGATTTTTGGAAGTTAGATGCAATTTTTCTTTTCTCCAATTTCATTATTCGATAAAATGAATATCCTTGTATTGAATTAAAAATTATAATTACTATAAAGCTTTGAACTTTTCAGTCCAAAAAATCGGAACTACATTTTCTGCTGTTGTTTTCATAAAGCAACTATCAAATATCATGGTCCAATTCACTCAAAATCTACCCGAACAAAAATAACTATCAACAGATGTCTTCATGATCTCATCTATTCCTTTAGATTATCTTCATTCCCATTTTTATAAATATAAGTAAATAAATTTCTCTATATATATTATTATTATTATTCCTATATATATGCTATGACTGTAACTTTGTTTTTGTTTTTTTCCTGTAATGAATTTTATAAAAATTTTGATTTTAGCAGTCTATGTCAACAACAGGTGTTTATAATTACTAAATTATATAAGAATAATTATTGTCTGGAGTGAATTGTTAAGTTTGTTTAGATAATTATATGATAAACTTGATACTTTTCTTAACAGGGATGAACTCGAAAATATCATTTTTCTCTTTTCCTCTACTAGACCTAATCCTCTTAGCAGAATCTTACTAATCATGACGGATACTTTCTCTTCTGAAATGTGACTAAGCGTCGTATGCCACAAATCATGTTTTATCATGGCGAAGACTCAATATAAATTATCCTTCTTGTCTATGTAACATTCGATTTCAAATAAATCATCCTTATTTTATGAAAACCCCTTGTTTTGGTTACAGTATTTCCCTTTCTTTATTGTTTATTTTAACCGCAATGATCTATTTCTTACTCTTATTAAAGTAGGAGATATACGTTTAAACTTTTGTTTTGTTGTTTCCTTGGTTTTTTGAATTACTGTCTGGTTCTAATCCTTATAACATCTTCTGCTTACTTTGATTGCGAAGATATTTCAAGGTTAAAGCTGAAGGTATCCCAAATTATGTGTATTTAATCCAAATTACAGGTCTGTAATTTTTCATCGTAGATAAAAAGGTTAAAATCAGGACTTTTCAGCCTAACCAGACACAGTTGAAAATAGCCTACTGGTTAGGCTGAAACGTCCTGATTTTAACCTTTTTATCTATGACGAAAAATTGCAGACCTGTAATTTGGAATAAATACACATCATTTGGGATACCTTCAGCTTTAATCTTCTGCTTACTTCGTCTTTGGAAACGAAGAACTCAGAGAAACTTTAGTATGAGTGATTCACTGTCCATATCATTCTGCTTCTCTTTAATCTTTTGTAAGACGTCTCTTAAAGAAATGTTACTAAAAATCATACGTTAAATTATTAGATTTTTCTTCCTCAAAGTCCTGAGTGGTTTTAGCTTTTTACTTCACTCAATCACATTCTATTTATATAATTCATGTTTAGTTTGAGGAGAATGATTTTTGTTTCCATTGTCACATGTCTAAATGGCCACGACACTTATATACACACTAGTCGGCTAGTTTAACATATAAATTGGTTTAACTACAAATAAGTAACAAAAAAGTCGAAATCTGTTTACGGGTTTTTAGAGGGCAGGGCTTAGAAGTCGGGCGTGACCTCAAAGTTGTAAACGCAGTTTTAAGCATTTTTCTACCTTTGCAAAATACACTTACCGTGGTGGATGCCTTGGGTAGATAAGTCTGGTATTTGAAGTCTCTTATTGAGCATCATAAAGAATTTCCTTAACTAATAATACCATATTTCAAAACGTTGATCATTGACAATTCCTGGTTGTAGCTTCGTTGGAGCCTTATAACAGCTGATTAATGAAACTTTGCATAAGTAATTATCACTTACTTACTTACGCATTAATTAATTATAATGATCAATAACTGACTTCAAATAGCAGACACATCTATTCAGCGCGTATTTAACACCAGATGGCGTAGCTTGCCTTATTTCCGGGTACGTCACGAAGAAGAATCAAGGGATTAACTGTACCCTTGCAAATGGATCCCGTACCAAGGGGGATACGAAACTTAGTTTAATTTGTATTTACATCTTTTTGTTGTTGTTGTTGTTGTACATAAGTGCTTTTACGATGGAATTTTTATAATAACAAATACCAATTTTTATAATACCAAACCAGCGGCTATTTTACAAATCATTAGGAGCAAACACAGCAAAAGTGAATTTACCACCACATAAAGAAGATACCATAAAGTTTTGGAAAGGAATTTGGGAAAATCCTGTTGAACATGATAAAGATGCCACGTGGATCAAGGACATTTGTAAAGAAACAAAGGGAAAACAAATGGAAAATGTAAGGATAACAGTGGAAATGATTAAAAATCAGACAAAGCGAGTAAAAAACTGGAGTGCACCTGGACCAGATGAGCTGCATGGATATTGGTTAAAATATTTGGGGAGCATGCATCAACGCCTTGCATCACAATTTAACCGGTATCTTCAAGACGCCACCTCTGATGATTGGCTTACAACAGGCCGCACATTTCTCTTTATGAAAGATCAAGAAAAGGGCAATGAACCCAGCAATTATCGACCAATTACATGCCTTCCTACAACATTCAAATTGCTTACAGGAATACTTGCAAGATTAATTTACGGTCATCTTACGGAAAATCTGTTATATCCAGTCGAACAGAAAGGAAACTTTAAAATGTCAAGAGGCACAAAAGACCAGTTATTAATTGACAAAATGGTACTCAAAAATTCACGACGACGGAAAACTAACTTGAACATGGCTTGGATAGACTATAAAAAGGCATTCGACTCATTGCCCCACAGCTGGATTACAACCTGTTTAGAAATTTATGGGATTAGCAAAAACATACAAAAGTTTTTAAAGGAAGGTATGAAAAATTGGAAGACTTTGCTAATGGTAAATGGTGAACAAATTGGTGAAGTAAACATCATGAGAGGAATTTTCCAAGGAGACTCACTGTCACCACTGTTGTTCAATATCGCCTTGTTTCCTCTTTCTATAATTTTAAACAAAACAAAATTGGGCTATCAAGTTTCTGAACATACTGGAAAGATAAACCATCTACTTTATATGGATGATTTGAAATTGTATGCGAAAAATCCTGCTGAACTTGAGTCATTATTAAACGTTGTCCAAAAATTTAGCAGGGATATCCAAATGCAATTTGGCATTGAAAAATGTGCAATTTTGACAATGAAACGTGGCAAAATGCAGGAATTAGAGGGAATAAAACTGGAAAATGGTCCCATAATGAAATCATTGAGAAATAATGAAAGTTACAAATACCTTGGTATATTAGAAGCTGACAATATTCTGAACACTAGAATTAAAGAACTCACTCAGAAAGAATACATTAAGAGAATTCGAAAGATTTTAAAATCAAAACTGAATGGTGGAAATACAATTAAAGCCATTAACACATGGGCAATTCCAGTAGTCAGATATCCTGCTGGAATAATTGATTGGAACCAAAACGACCTAGAAAAACTTGATCGTAGAACACGAAAATTGCTCAATATGCATCATGCTTTACATCCAAGAAGTGACGTTGACAGACTGTATTTACCGCGAAAGATTGGTGGCCGTGGACTGCTACAGGTTCACCAAGTAGTGGAAGAAGAAAAACGAAGTCTCAGTGATTACATTAGGAAAAGTAAGGAGAAACTTTTGAAAGCTGTAGCCAGTGAGAATATTTTAAAATCAACAGAACCCAAAACAGTTTATAAAGCACGGCAGTTTGAAATAAAATTAAATAGTTGGAAAAACAAGCCCTTGCATGGACAATATCTGAGAAATATTGAAGGAAAAAATGACAGCGATTTAACTTGGGAATGGTTAAAGTTGGGTACTATCAAGAAAGAAACTGAAGGATTAATTTTTGCTGCACAAGAACAAGCATTACAGACAAATGTAATGAAAGCAAAAATCCAGAAAACCAGTGATAACCCAAACTGTCGACTATGCCAAGAAAAACTTGAAACTGTTTCGCATTTAATCTGTGAATGCAGCAAAATCGCACAAACGGACTATAAAAGCAGACATGATAGGGTCGCCAGATTAATACACTGGGCATTATGCAAAAAATATGACTTGCCAGCATCTAAAAATTCATGGGAACATCAAGTTGAAAAAGTTTTAGAAAATGAGGACGTCAAAATCTTGTGGGATTTTAGAATTCAAACTGATAGACACCTGGATCATAATACGCCAGATATAACTGTATTAACAAATAGAACTATTTTCATAATTGATATCGCAATCCCTGGAGATGCAAGAATTTTAGATAAAGAACAGGAAAAAATTATAAAATACAGGGATTTGGCAATAGAAACAACACGGCTTTGGATGAAACACACGACAGTGATCCCCATCATCATAGGAACACTTGGAACAATCTCAAAAAATTTTACCAAGTATTTGAACCAATTACAGTTGTCTGAAATAACAACATCAGAACTTCAGAAAACTGCGCTCCTTGGAACATCATATATATTGCGCAGATACCTGGTTGATACTTAGGTTTCTGGCTGAAACTTGTATCAACTGAAGGCTCCAGTCAGCGAATTTTTGACTGCGTTTCAAAATGTGTATAATAATAATAATAATAATAATAATAATAAAATATAAAAATATTTCAAGGCTGAATTCTAATGTTTGAATATTAGGTATGTTTGAATATACCATAGAAAGGACATTTCCCTTGGAGCTTCTGTCAGCTCCAGTTGAGATGATGAGGTCAATTCAAAACTCGTTCGTCTTTAATCATAGGACAGAATTTTACAGAATTTTACAGAATTCCCGGTACGAATTTTACAGAAGATTGGGTGAATGTTAGGGTCGGTCTGAAGGAGAAATAACCTAGGAAAAAAATCCTCAGTTCGCAGATCATTGCCTGCACCACCGGACCAAGAATGTTTGAATGTAAGTATTTGGAAATTTTATTTTCAGTTATTCTTAGTGTGAAATTCACGATAATTTTCTAAAATGAATGATATCTGCTATGAAAAACTATTAATATTCAGAATTTCAAAGAAATTGTCTAAATGTATATCTATCGTATAACCCATCCGTATCGAAAAAGAAGATTTCTTGTGCTAAACTTCGATTTTTTTTTTGCTGACCTTGTGTGTTTCTGTCTTTGTATAAATGAAAGGTAGATGTAACGTGGACGTGTAATTGGAAAGAAAACTGTTCTGAATCCCGTAATTGAATCGTTATTGAGTGTCGAAGCCTTTGAGTTTCCATTCATTTAACTTTTCTTCTGTTTCTTCGTCTGTTAATGCGGTCCCAAGCAGATCTGCGATCTCCTCCCACCTCTCCCCAATATCCATTTATCTCGATCGCCTGCAACTCCTTAGAGAATAGACGCCTATTTTGTCTTTTCTCCCCTTTTTTTTTTTAATCTTCTTTTTTCGATTCCACTTACATGGCAAGGGTGGATCACAGCTGACAATTGAATGGGACTCGTAATGGACCCTTCCAAAAAATAGGAAAAAAATATTTGTCTTGACGTGGATTTTTGTTGCAAGAGAAAAGTTGGAATGAAAACAAAAAAAAACAAAAAATAGACAGAAAACGAAAAGACAGAAAAGAAATTGGTCCGTCACTCACCACTATTATTCCGTAGTTCTAATCAAGAATGAGTTTAAAGCTATCCATAGGTGACTTGTTTAATTACTTCGATGCAACATTTTCGAAAACAATTAAAATCCATTAGAATATTAGATTATTTTTAAAAAATTTGGAAAAGAATAGTAAAAGGATAAATACTTCTTAATCAGTTTGAGTTTTTCTATCGTAGTTGACACGAGTGTTTTCAATTCAACAGCATATTTACAAGAAAGTTTTCATCAGTTCCTCAACAGTCATTTGAAAGCAAGTAAGTTATTATCTTCGTCTGATCTCAAATTTCCGCAGTGACAGAATCCAAATGAAATACAATTAATTGATGTCTTATTATCAAACATCCGAACAAACGAACACACAAAGTTACAGAAACTTCGGATTTCAATATTACTTAAGGAAAAAAATAAGTAAGCTGGCCTACCAAATTTCGAACGTCTCAAAAATAATAAGATCGAACAGAAATTGTTGAAAAGATTTTGATTGGTATAAAGGTAGCACATAGATTTATAGAATAAAATAACACTATTGATGATGATTTACAAAAATTTAAGAAATTATTCTGGTGGCTTTTGGCCATAAGTTTTTCTATGAGTTGCATTAATAGGAAGCTGAATTTATATTTATAACTCGGATGAATGGACGCGGTTATTTTTCACTTCCAAATGTAATTTTTAAGTTGATATATTCTACTTTTCCTTTGATATGGGAACATCACACTAACCTAATCTGTAATACGTTTAATGCTCTTATTATAATGCAACTTAAAAAAATAAACCTAGCTTTTAATATTTAACAAGTGCTACCAAACATATTAGGGCGAGAAAATTTCAACTCTTTGTTTCTTGGAATTCTTTTTCTTGGAATCTATTTCCTTTCAATTCAACAGTAAATCAAAAGCAGAATTTCCTTTTCACTTGATAAATTTTTAATCCTGACCTGTCTTTTCTCAGAGTAATTCTCTTCCCACCAATAAATAATTCAAAGAAACTATTTTTCCAGCAGTTCTAGGAATTTTATTTGTTCCTTTTCTTGTCGGTTTTTCTCTTTTTTTATTTTAATTAAATGATCAACTTTTTTTCGTTAAATTTTTCATACATTGTAACTTTCCTTTCAAAATTCTTTTTATCAAGTATTGAAATAGAAACGCCAAATTTTGATTAATTTCTGATTCGATAATTATTCATCTTCCATGATTTTCTTTTTTCTTTATCAAACGTATAATGTCTGTAATTCTCAGAACATGTCTGTTTATTTGTTAACTATGCAAATCATATAAGTAATCGGATCAGTGAGTGAATCTTCCTAATGTTTTTCTTTTTTTTTTTTGGTCTTCGTTTTTCTGAACTGAAGTCATTAAAAAAATCATTAAAAAAATAATTAAAAAAGAAAAACAGTACAGGGGTAGTTCCCTATTCGTTCTTATAAATTATGAATATTATTAACTACTCTTTACAACAATTTGACGAAATTTGAAAGAAACAGTCCTTCCTTATAAGTTGCCTTCATATAAAGGTATTGTCCTCCAAATGAGAGATGGCCGCCCTGTTTTTGTGAGATCTGCGCATGTATGATCGATTAGTCTGGTCAGGCACTTCCGTCTGATTTTATGACAGGACGCCGCCATTACGGTAATCGCTTGTTACTTTGCAAAAGACCATTGTATTTATAAATAATATATATTTATTTATTTATATAAATACTTATTGTTCAACTGGTATTGAAATAATGCTAAATAGTCGAGAGAAGTTTTAATTTGGCGTTATCAACATGTCTGTCTCAGTGAAAACAGACGCCATCGTCCATTGTGACAGGAAAAGATAATTGATCAGCTACCGGAAGGGCTGCGCAGTTCAAACTTCCGCCGGCCAACTTTCATTTGGAGGACAATAATAAGCTGTAATAATTTTTGAAATATTTCAAGATTAAAGATATATTATTTCTTAGACAAAGGGATTACCGTGATACATAAATCAAATAGCATAATAATCAAGATTAGTCCATCCCTCAGATGATTGCAATCACTGATAGACATTATACGTTTTAAAAAATAACGGGCTCAAATAAAAAGTTTACAAACTTCACGTTACAGAAAGGCTTTTAAGTATTTATATTTTTATATTGTAATTATTACCCTTCATCTTAATATTATAATGGTCAATGTAAACTTCAGTTAGTGTTTTATTATGTTTCTCATGATCAATTATCCATTATCTACTTTTGCCAAATTGTGAATAGAAATTAAAAGATGACTGCAGTGCAATTGAAGAAAGTCCACTTAAGAAGGTTTATTATTGCAGAAAAAAAGAGTTACTAGCCAACAGAAACACATGTCCTTGGAAAAGAAGTTGTTGTTTATTTTACAAACCACTATTTCCTACTTTCTGATATCAAACTTTATACCTCTTCTTAAGAACTTCTTCTTTATTTCGATCGGTTCCATTCCGATTTTCTTCAGGTGGAATAAGTTAAGTGTAGTCTCTAAACCTATTTTCTAAATTTTTGTAAAATGTACAACAAACAACAAGTTGCAAAACAAATACGTTACGAATGTGCTAAAATTCACACGTGCTTAATATATCATAGCAATATCATTTAACAATATCTAACATTTTGTAGCAATTTAGATCCATTTGATTTTTTTTTATGTTTTTTCCACTTTCTTTAAATAATTTTACTGAATAACATTAACACTTTTTCCCTTTTCCTTAATACAATCGGAACTTCTGATAATCATAGCTTCTATTATTAACCTGTCATATTTAATTCTGTACATTGAATCCTGTTATTGGATCAGGTTTCTGCTTTTCATTCAAACAATGATCCACCCAATCTGAAGTACTCCGTTTGCTCCTCCTATAAGCTCCTATATCTAAATTGCTATAGAATGTTAAATATTGTTACGATATACTATGCACGTGAGTTTTGTAAAGTTAGTTGCATACTTGTTGTTTATTGTACATTTTACGAAAATATAGAAAATAGGTTCAGAAAATATACTAAACTTGTTCCACCTGAAGAAAATCGGAAATGGAACCGATCGAAATATTGTATATAATAAAGAAGTTTCTGCCGTGCCGGTGTGGTCGTGCGGTCTCAGGCGCCGGTCTGCCGTGCGGCCTGTGTGCCGGTACCCGGGTTCAAATCCCGGTCGAGAGCATGGATGTTTCATCTTTCTTCTTCTGTGTTTCGTCCGTTTCTCCCCTGGACTTACTATCTCAGGATTATTTCTGGACGGGATGTGAATCTCGTTCCCCCCTCTGGAATTTCCTAGCCTCACCCTGACGTTGTCAGGTAGGGTTAGCCCGTGGTCCATAGTTGGCCAAAGTCGATGAAAGGAAAAGAAGTTCCTAAGAAGAGGTATTGGAAATTATTGTTCTTCTTTTCAACTAATAATTTCTATTTTACTATTCCTACGGAACTTTCTCAATCTTTCTGTGTAGTATAACACTAAAAAGCAGTGATTTCCGTAATCAGTGTCGTGTAACTAATATTTCTATTATATTTCGTGTAACTAGTATTTGGCTACGGTCGATTATCATCTAATGTCAACATTTACCATCAGTCTTGTTTCCATCCATACAATAGTATGACTTACTTGGAATATCGGACTGCGTTAGATACACTACATTTTTCTAGTGCACTGAATCGATTTTTGATGATTTTGTTTTAGGTATAAGCCTCAATTTTTTTTACTATCTTAAATATGTCCCTTTAACAAACTTTATAGCATTCTTGATAGCCGAGATTTTCAAATTAATTTACAGCTATTGAAAAAAAATCGGCATAGCATATTTTAGATAAATATTCCTAAGCCTGATACGCACATGAAAAATGTGTGATTGACAAAAATTTTTAATTTTCTTCTAGGTGAAAAATAAAAAGATAAAAATTTCATTAATAAGAAAATCGTGAAGTTACTCTCTGAAACTTATAAATTTCTTATAGTTACTAATGTTATTCATTTATTTTTCAGTTTAACGTAAATCGAGCAACAAATCAAGCAGAGGATTTTATGTTTTGTTAGAATGCTTTTATAGAATATCGCTGATATGACGAAATTGAAAGTAGAGATGATAACAATCCTCCCTCTTCAGTAACATCCTACATAAGCCCATGAATGAAACTAAAATAAATGTTAGTAGATAGTAGTTTCCAAGCGGATTCTTATTTTACTTCCAAATCTTAAACTTTTCCAGTTTTTTAATATAGAGAAAATACATCTATACTTCAAAATGCATTTTTTTAAAAATAAATTTCAATTAGTTTATAAATTCTACAAATAATATTCTGTAAGTATAATTAATATATTATTTCAATGCTTAAAATTATTAATTTCTGAAATCCTTGATATCTTTGGTTGTCCTTTATAATTTTTTGTTAATCTTACGATTATATGATATTCTTTGAATATTTTCAAATTATCAAAATTAAATACATTATGCTTTTCCTATTTTTTGAATCTTTTACATAAACCAAAAAATTAATTAAAAGTGGAAGTTATTCACAGAGAAAGTTGTTATTATAAGGTTTGTTTGTTTGAAATCCTACTTTAATAATCTCTTAAAAGAGATTTTGGAATGGTTTTCTCTTAATAATTATTACAAAGTAAGTTTGGAGCTAAATAACATTTAGAGATTATCATTCTGTTTGAAATCATACGGTGAAATGCAGTTCTTTACAAATTTATTAATTTATTTCAATTGAACAATTTGCGAAAGTTAAGGAATTGTAAAGGTGCTTGCTGTAACTCTTGAACTCTCTATGTTAAACTGGCTAGATTGTTATTAGACGTTTCTCGAAACTTCTGAAATTAATGCAGTGGAAGTAACTTTATGCCAATTTTTGACAAAAGATAATTATGTCTACAGGAGAAATTTATCGAGCGATGTAATCAAGTAAACAAAGAATTGTTATGAAATAATACAGCTGAAAGCAAGGCAAGTGGAATGCAACCTTCTTTAGTAGTCTACTTTCAGAAGTGAAAATGAACTATGGCGAAAACTTTAATTCACTGGTTAAATGATATTAAATAAATTAAAAACCGAACAGCTATCCAGATAGTCATCCAAGGGATCCCTGTTTCGGTAAATTGATATCTGCGGGTCGATATTATTTTGATTTCGTAGCAATTAGCTAATGAAATTGCAGTTAATAATAAATATTTAAATTTAGATATATTTAAGAAGAATTAGTGAATAAAAAGTCATATAAAATTCAATCTTTTAAATGAAGTTTTAAGTTTTTGAATTTCAACAACATATTTACTAAATGTTAAATTGAAAAGAAAAAAATTGAAACCACACAATTTCAATAAATATATTATGTAAAAGGCAATAATTTGGAGAACTACATTTTTCAAGAAGTCGTTCCTCCAAGTTGTTGACGCATGTTGTAATTAAATGTGATTTGGTAACAAGGCTGCACTCGTATCACTGAAGCCTTATTAAAACTTTATTTATTAAAACTGCAACGTATAAGAAAAAAAAACCACTTTTAATTAGAGAGACGTAAGTTTTTTTTTTGTATAATTAAAAGAGTAAGTTGGAAGAATCAGATTGTAATGAAAACAGTTAATAACCCAAAAGTATTTTTGCTAGGAAAATTAATGTTTAATATTTTTAATTGAAATGATTTCTATGTTGTAAGGATTATTTTTCATAAATTGTACCGGTATTTAAATCATTAAGAAGTAAAAAATAACGAATTGACAATAAACTTATAATAAAGCATTATAATAAAAAGCATCTTCTCATAAATTTCTTTTTTATTAAAAAAAATTCTAATTAATAGAAAAACGAAAAAAAAAAAAAAAGAAAACCTTCTAAAATGGAGCGAAAATTAGTTTACCATAGAATTTCTATTCGATATATTTTAATCAAAGTTATTAATTCTGATTTTTAAAAAAATGCTTCTTTCTTAAGTCTTTGTGCTCTCTAAAAACTTTTATTACTGTAACTTTTTTTTTGAAACATGCTCTTAATTTAACTTAATTTTCAAAAAATTGCTTCATTTTAAAACGTGCTGCCGTAATTTTTGAGAGGCGGCTCTTTCCTCTCGGCTGATGCCAACAATGTCGACGCTATCTCTGGCCATTGTACTTTGAACGCAAAGGTGAATTAATTTTCCGCTGCGTCCTCATCGAGAACGAACATTAAGTTTGATGGTGGCTCGGCTCACTAAGCTCCAATGAAGGCCTTATGAAAGCAGACATTCAACTTTAGCTTGTAATTGCACAGCTACCGACTGCCGTGCTTATCGACAGTTCCTCCGTTTGTGTGGGAGTTTTGAGCCTAAGCTATCCTTACATAATAGGCTTTAACGGGCGGGGATTAACGCCTATTTCAGTGATTTCCATCGCATTAAAATTGGATTGGAGTAATTGATTTAGGAAAAAGCAGTGTAGATGACAAGGCAAGGCAGAATGCTTCTGACTGATAAGTACGTCTCAAAAGATAAAGACGTTCAGCTGAGCTGTTTTTTGACTCTTATTGACGCTCAGAGCATATTGTGATGCCTTTTCTCATTGGGTTTAGAAGCATTTAATCATAAAGCGATTTGTCGAGATGGATAAGAGGCCCTTAACACTCAGTTGGCAAAAAGCATCTATTCTTCAACAAACTTTCGAAGTTTCAAGAAAGATTTCAGATTTCATTAAAATAAACAAGCGCAAAGAAGTTAACTTAACTACCTATTATTGGAGTTAGTGAACTCTAGTAATAATTATTAAACAAATGAAATAAAAGTAAATAGTATTAACTTAGTATTAGGTTAGATGTCATCTAATTTTTAATTTTTGTAGTAATAAAACAGCATCTCTTTCATTTCCGTAGGTTAAAAATTACTGAAGTACTGTTTTTTACGTAGGTAGAAAAATACTGAAATTCAGTAGAATGCATATATAATAGCATAAAAACTGGCAGTTACTGAGACGAACTGTGATATTAACTGCACTTAAAAAAATAATCTTTAACTGTAGATATTATAGCATTTGGTAAAACTTTGTATTGAGATGTAACTACTCTGAAGATTTGTAAGCAGTCAACCGTAAGCCCCCTCCCACACCCGAAAACAAAATAAAAAGAAAGAAAGAAAAGAAAACAGTTCATAAAAGAGACCGAAAACAAACAAAAAAACTGGTTTCAAATGGTTAGCAGACTGGAACTCCACCTCTACAAATGATGAGCTTTCCATTAAGGTCACTCATATCTGTTCGATTTATAATCATGAATGGACAGCCGAACAGAACCTTCTTAATAGCTGTCTCCCTTTACACTTTGTGTACGGACCCCTAAAAACGTCATCTAATTGAACAAGGAATTTTTTTTTTTTTTTTTAATTTGAGTTTTGAGTAATGATTCAGTAAGTAAAAATATTGAAGAAGAAAGCAAGGAAGCAAATAGATTAAGTAAATGTTTTGAAATTTAGTGTAGAATTTCATGTCTCATTTATTGTGATAGTTTCTCCTATTTCGCTTATCTCAATATTAAAGGTATAGTTGGTCAACTTTCGAATAGCCGAATGATAGGAGCTTGTAAAAAGTTACTAAAAAAGTAATCAATTAAATATTAAAAGAAATAGAAAAAGATATGTTCATTCATTTACTTTGATTGATTTGGCCACGTACTTTCTTTTCTATAGTCTGTTTTTACAAAAATCAGTAGGGATAGTTTGTAATTAACTATAAGCACCGCACATATTTGAGTTATTATTAAAATTTGAATTAAGAAAGAACGTTAAGAAAGATCGTATGGACTTTATGCTAAAAATCAGAAAAGAAGGTAAGGATCAAAACCGTCAACGTAAGTGAATTAACAATTTTTGTTGTTTACTAATTTTTTATGGGATTTTTATCATTTTGATATCGAAAGGTGACATGCCAATTATATCTTGTTTTCTATAATGGATTCTAAGATTTTGAATTTTTTAGACAAAAGTTTAACGTGCGTTAGTACATTTTTACAGTAAAATAA
>JAFIDM010012231.1:156325561-156343694 GCA_023159025.1 Thereuonema tuberculata
AAGGCTTATTGGCCTATCATCAGCCCGACCCAACCAGCATACCTAAGAAAAATTTTGAATTTTTTCTTTATATTGAGATATTATTCGTCCGTTGTATGTTGATCTAAAGGTGCAAATTTCTTTGTTAGAATTTTTGAGATGCTCTTTTGATATTTTTTGCTCTTTCGACAAAGGAATTGCTTCAAACTGTCAATCGAAGCAATTGGAAACTTCAATCTGATGATCTTACGCAGCCTGTTCATCGAGCTGACATAACCTGAACTGATAGTACAGAATAAAAGCTTTTAAAATGTTATTCTTCGCGATCAAGATTTCGTTTTAATAATTTCTTAAATAGCTAATAACAAAAAGTTAATTAAGCTATAAAAAAGATGAAAACAGAAAGGTTTAAAATTTTTAATGCTATTCTAAGAGCTGAAGATTTTATAAATTTAAATATGTGTATTTACAATATTGTGACAAGTATTTTAGAGCTAAAAAAAAATTAAAATGCTGATAAACACCAAATCTTTACAAATGCTACGCAGAATCCGTGTGTTTTCATCTGTTGACTTTTCCTAATATTGGTAATGATAAGTCCCTAATATTAGTAATATTAATTATACCCAATAATATTAATATTACCCAAATCCTTATCATTTGGGTAATTCTATCAAGTTATATGAATACAAACTTCTAGAAATATTTGTAAGACTTCTGAGTACGATCGGAAGGAAAAAAAAAAGAGTTAGTAAAATAAATTGAAATTTTAAATCGGAATATGATTAGTACAAATCTGAAACTTTAGTTTATTAAAAGTAAGATTTTTATTGATGTTTGCAAATATTGGACATTGCTAAGAAACAGTAGAGTCAAGAACTTGCCTTTAAAAATAACTTGCCATGAAGAGCCATAATTAGGTAATTTAGAATATATATTATTTACAAAGCTGACAGGTAAATAGTAAGTGGATATTAAGTTATTTCCACTTTATATAAAAAATCAAAGTGAATTCCTATGGATCTACTTTTTACACAAATTGAACTCATAGGCTAGGAACTTACAGACATCATCATTTATTCAATAAACAAGCAAACCAAATACTTATTTAGAAAAAGATGATGTGCACCTGGGGTGCACAACCCGCGGCCCGCCGGTATATTTTCTGCAGTCCGGTAGTTCAAACTTAAAATTAAATTTGAGCCTTTCCATCGTTGCCAACAGAGTACATTGAAAAATATTGTAACTTGCAATGGAATGTTGGAAACACAACTACCGCATTATTTGATAATTTAAAATTTATGTGAATTGCATTTAGTATTAACTATTGTTATTATAAATGGCAGTATCAAATCATTAATTAGTAAGACATTTATGTAAATTACATGTATTATTAATAATTATTATTATAAATAACATTATCAAATCATGAATTAGTAAGATATATCAATAATAAGGGTTAGGAGGATGAGACGCTGTGGCCCTCCATCAGAACTTTTATAAAAATGTTGACCCTCAGACTTCCTAAGACTTCCTAATTTAGTCTGTTCATTGTCTGATACAACTTAGTGATTAACAGAAAGTTTCCGAAAGGAAATATACAGCTTGGTTTAAATTTTATTGTATGCATTGAGTCTATAAAGATGTTTATAGTATATTTAAGAGAAAAATCCATTTTTAGTTTTATTTTGTAGTATAATTAAAGTACGCTGCTGTCAAAGATAATTTGGTATTTTGAAAAATAGAACGCACGAAACATTCAGCTTTAACCTTCCTTATATTGACTGAATGACACTTCAGTCCTTATTTCTACGAACCTTTCAGTCATATTTCCTCACTAATGTTTCTCCCATAATTTCCTAAATTAGTTTTTCTCGGAAAATATCTGGAAAATATTGCCTGCCTTTTGTTTTCTCTTAATTTTAGCATTTTAATGATGGTTTCGAGCAGAAGCTAATGGACACATGGGCACTCATTCGCAAACGTAATGACAGTAAACGTCGATCACACTATTGCCGCCTAACTACTCCCATTTCCATTTTATTTTTTTCCCCTTGTAATATCCAAACAGTAGTTATGGAGGAAGAACGCTCGGAATGTTCTAAACTGTTGTGCTTTCCTGATTTTAATGTCTTTATCTTCATTTTCTCCTGTTATTATTCGCGGCCACAGCGTAGAAGATAATGAGCAGTTGGCGTCAGTATTCATTGGACAAAATAAGCAGAGAACAAAGGTGAAATCACCAGCAATAAAGACAGGAGGCTGAATCTTCTCTCTTGCCGCTTTTATCAGATGCGAAGTTGAGGTTTTGGACTGAACTGAAGTCATAGGGGTCTTGGTAGCTGCGGTGCATTTGTGGTTACCTGTTAGCTGTTATTTGTAGACACAGTTGTGCCATTGCCTTAATAAACCTTTCTTTAACTCAATTCTGTGGCCAGTAAGTTGTTTCCAATGAAATTGAATTAAGTTTATCTCGGCAAAATCAAAGGAAATTTACTGAACTTGTCAGGAAATGTAATTTATTTTTAAAATAAATCGTTTTTTTTTATTGGCAAAAGCTCAGAACCTTACCTGTTATACTATTCACTCCAATTCACACTGTAATTCTTCTAGATTAAGTACTACGAAACGCTGGCATAAAAACGCTGCCTTCTTGTAAATTACGAGAACGCATAGACGGTTATACCTGAGATGGTCGGTTTTATGCAAAGGCAGCCTATCTTTTGCCTATATAGTTCAAGTATTCCACTACATCCCAAGGAGCATTTGTGGCTCTGGGGGTCGCGGGAAATAAGACAATTCTTTAGCAAAGACCCACCGAAGATTTAAATACACCAGTTTTACATTATTATTATTATCCATACGAAATATATCGTATTTTAGTCTTAAATGTTCGTTCGTCTTGTTTATAGTAAAATTACAAATAAAGAAGTTTGCATAACATAAACATGTGCTGTAAACAATTTTTTTCAAAGTATTGTTATTCATGAGGGTGAATGCTCGTCAAATTAAAAATTAAAAATTAGAATACAACCCGTTCATCAGAGGATTTGAATCAATTATTACTGGATCAAATATTAAAAACAAATAAGTATATATATTTAAGTTTGATTTAAATCCGTAAAATTTTTAACTTTTCTAACTGCAGCCTTAATAATAGTAAAAGAGTGAAACAACTAAATATTTTTAAAATGAATTACTATCAACACTTTGTCAAGAAAAGTGTTTCAAAAAAGCTTTTTAATCTTCGGTAACATCTTTTCTCTTTTTTTATTCCTTCCTTTCATCGACTTTCGCCAACTATGGACCACGGGCTAGCCCTACCTGACAACGTCAGGGTGAGGCTAGGAAATTCCAGAAGGGGGACGAGATTCACATCCCGGCCAGAAATAACCCTGAGATAGTAAGTCCCAGGGGAGAAACGGACGAAACACAGAAGAAGAAAGATGAAACATCCATGCTCTCGACCCTGGATTTGAATCCGGGTACCGGCACACAGGTCGCACGGCAGACCGACGCCTGAGACCGCACGACCACGCCGGCACGGCTCTTTTTTTATTATTATAGTGCTTTTACCATTAGAGATTTTCGATATTTTTAACTATGAATACTTAAATTAAAATACAGAAAACCCCGTTATTGCGCTCATCAGGGGACCGTGACCTAAAAGCGTAAGAAGCAGGACAGCGATATATCAGGTTTTACTGTACATAGAAACAGGGACCGTATAAAAGGAGCGTAAAGAATGTGATAGCGCTATAAATGGGAGCGCTATATCGAGGTTTTACTGTAGTTTCAAATTACGATAATTGTATCAACGTGAAGCCAACTAAATCGACACTTTAGAACAAACCCCTATTAAAAGGATAAAAAAAAAAACAAAAAAAACTAAAAACATTTAAAAACTTCCCATCATAACGTTTCGAGTCTCTATGGGCAGACCTCTTTCTCAAATTAATAAACAAAGTGAAAATTAAAAATTAAAAACAAGTTACCCCTACACTAAAACACGTCCTCCCTGTCCGGGATTCGTTGAGTGTGTAATTGTATCCTTTTAATAGGGGTTTGTTCTAAAGTGTCGATTTAGTTGGCTTCACGTTGATATTATATCCGACACTTTAAAATATCTCACCTTCATATGATAATTGTAGTTTTTATTTAATTCTTATACAATTGTGCTGTTATTTGTGATTGTTCTGTAACTCTGCAAAAAGCTTGAAATTATTTCTAATAAATAATTTCAGTGAATTTTGAAGGTGTGACAAATTCCGCATAATTAAAATCCATCTAGTTTTTAATAATTTGTTAAAAGTTATATAATCTCCGGTTCCTATCAATTTCGCTGATCGTAAAACTTAAGAATTAAGCTCTCAGTTCTTCTCATCTATAAATCCGCCATTAACACCTCATAAAGAAAATAACAAGCATCGAATATAATACTAATTCCTAATTCAAGTACTTCTGGCGACGAAAGAATTGAAATCAATATCAATAAAACGGAATCAAATAGATTTCTGAAAGATTACTTTTTAAATTGTTTGGTTTCGATTGAATAAAGTCAAAAGTAGATGTATGATAAACAACGCCAATATTCTAAGGATTTAATTCAAAAACATATATTTGATAATAATAGATTTTATTTATTTATTTATACAGAAATATATTATTATCAATATAATAAATACATAAATAAACAAATAAAAAAAAGAATTTTCCAATGGAGAAAACTAGTTGTTTTTTGAATATACCCAATATGCTGTAACTTCATCGAGAAATTTTCTTATCGTTTTAATATTGGAATGATTTCTGTCATAAAACAGAGTCACCCATCTGGATTATATACAATACATATATTATTCTTTAAACTTTCGTATTTTCTTCGAGTTTTAGACTTTCTACAAAAATAAAATTATCATTTATTTAATAAACTGAATTCCTGATTGTGAAATTACAAACTATGAATTCTTTAAAGCACTGCTAATGCAACATTTGTTAATGATAATTGAAAAAGCAACCAGGATTTAAAGTTAAAAGAAGGGCATAATAAAAAAAAGGCTCTACGAAATTCCCAATTCCAATTAGACTTTCTGGTAACATTATATAAGCTTTTAACTGTAGCATCTACAGAACATTAATACATTATGTGCTTCAGAACCATTGAGTAGCCAGAGGACGTTTGGTCTACTGTGTCTTTCTCTGTCTTGTATCTAATTATCCCTGTGCATTAGAAGTGGCCAAAGCAACGGTAGGGAAGTAATGGCAGTCATTAAGATTCAAGCGCCTAGGCACATCTCGACCGTGAATTTTATGGCTTTTTGTAATTAAAAAAGATGATGTTCTACTGTTATTATTTGTCGTTGCATTTAATTGCTTTGGTTTGAAAATCATAAATTTTGTTGACGATTTTCCCATCTGTTCCGTTATTTAAATAAGAACTAATCTTTTCTTATTTATTACTTTTATATTGCTTGGGAAAAAAAGACCAATATCTTTGGTGGTTGAATGAACAAACTTAATTTAAAATCTTGGATTTCTTCAAAAAATAATTGAAGCCCCTTAAGTTACTACATTTTTTGGATCATATTCAAACAGTGTAAAACACTTACCAAAAAGCCAGTTTTTTCTTTGTAAAGAAAGGAAAAAAGAGATCAATAATAAGTTTACCGATTTTATTGAATGTTTTCTTGTATCAACTGTAAATAAAAAATAAAAAAAGAGAAACAAAAATCTTACAATATGATTGAAGCCTTAACGATTTCTTGACTTGATTACTGACTAGTTAATGAATTAATAAACAAAAACAAAAGAAATTTAAGTGTCAATAATGTATGTCTTTTAAAAAATAACAGTTTAGACCATAAAACCATAAAACCAAGAAATATTGGTTGGTACAAGAGATCCTACATAAAATTTACTACATATAAACAACTTAAACGATGGAAATTTCAGTAAAAATAGTTAGTCAATTTAGTTAAAATGTATAATACAAAGAGAGACTTACCGCAATGTTTCAAATTAGACTTTAATTAATTTCTAAATATATTTCACTTTTCAGAAAATATTTGCAATTCCTGATGATATTACATTCAAAAATTTGCACAGTAATAGCCCATGGACAAATTTAAGATTTTAAAATCCTATTAAAAGAACATGTGATAATGAATTACAATTACAAATAATATTTAATTGTTGCATAATAAGAAAATTAAAAGTATAGACTCCTCATCTCATAGCCATTATAGTCATATAGTACAGAGAAGAAATATCTTTACATACTGTATGCTATATCACTTTGTAATATTTTTCCTAAAGAATTATTAAAATTAAATTTGTATAAAGTTTATACTGATTATATTGATGTTAACAAGAGAGAAATTAAAAACATCAGTGGAATATTAAATTTGATCTTCAAAAACTCTACAAAAAAAATGAACATTAAATACAAAATCCTATTAAGACAGAAAAGAATAATTTATTTTATAATAAAAAAATGTAGATTCAATAGATTAATGCGTTCCAATGTTCTGTTAAATCTAGTGTGTGATTCATTATAACCTGTAACATTTGCAATAGTAAAATTTTATGATTACAGATAAAATGGATATGAACCGATTGGAAAGTAATAATAAAGTTTGAATTGAATTGATAGAAAGTTTTGAAGCTTTAAGTTTTAATTTATTACGATCAGAATAATTTCATGAAGATTAGCAATTTTTCAGCTCTATAAAATTTAAATTCATAGATTTCAATCAAAATGAATTATTAAGATTTACAACTTTTAATGTACATAATTTATAAACTCTAAATTGCCATTGTAATGATTTTAGTAATGTTTTCTGTAAAAGCTTTATAAAATTTCTTGATTTTAGTTTCATTCATCCACATTATTATGTCTTCCCTATTGAGGATGTTGACTATCAGGATGTTTTTACCAGTTCCTGTTATGTGGTTTCATTTACACATTCAATATAAATGGTAGGTACATTGTCTTATATTATCATTCAGTGATCCTTTATCTTTCTACTCCTTTCTTGCTTTGTACCATTCCTTCTATGAGAGTTATCTAAAGGCTCTCCATGTTTTAGTAGATGACTAGTTATATTTTACTTAAAAAATTTCAGCGAATGCTCTAAAAACTTTTCTAAATTTCAAATTTATAAATTAAAATCGTACAATTCAGTTAAGATTTTCAGCCACTACAATATAACTTTGCTCTTATAAGAATATCGATGGTTTATTGGTTGAGCTAAAAAAAAACAAAAAAAAACAAAAAACAAAAACAGAACATTAAGGAAAATCTGGACAGAATGTAAATCTACTCATTTCTCAACAATAAAATTAAATAATTAAGATTATGAAGTTTGATGTAGATCAATGCAAAATCTGTTTCTATTAAGTTGGAGATACAGTCAAACTCAAACAGGTTGTTTGTATCACTAATTCGGATATAAGGCGATTTGGAAAAGGTGTATAATTGTAAAATTTCCCTTCTATTTAGGAAAAGTGTATAATTGTAAAATTGCAAATTTACCATATTTTCGCCCAAAAAGTACGAAAATCGATTGATTTTAGAGAACTGCTCGTGATTTGCTACTTACAATACTTAGCCTACTGAGTAATACCGCTAATCCCAAGATGGCGGCGCCAAACAATAAGAAAACAGAAATATGAAGATTTTTGGCTAATATAACCCATCAAAGTGTTGAAAAGGTAATGATTTAAAAATATTTATAAATATAAAATTCTCTCACATCGCTCTGAATGATGTAGGTAATCGCGAAATGATAGTAACTATAATGATGAATTATAGTTAAATCGATTTGGAATCGTGTGGGCGATAATAGGGTTCGAGTACACGACATTTGACATCGCGAAGTAAAAAAAGCTCGGGCAGATAGCGATCTTCGAGATCTTGGATCCGAAAGATCGCGATATAGCCGAGTTTGAATGTATTACATAAGGTGGAAGAACAGTGTGAGAACAACAAATGCGATGTCTGAGGTCTTGCTACAATAGAATTAAAAAAGAAGGATATATCCTATAACTGATAACCGGACATGTATTTGTCCGTAGAGAATAACACTGGAAGATTTACTGGAGTTGGATTTATTACTAACAAGTAATTGACATTCGTCTTTGTTCAGGCTGAACAATTTAATCATACTACGAGTTTCTGAATGTCGAGTACAATCTCAGTTATAGTTAAATATAAAATTAGAACTTCTACCACGAGGACTTCAATTACTTTGGAATCGATTGTTAGTAATTGAATTCGTGCCACGACAGCTTGAATTATATGACAAATTTGCCTAAATGTGAATATAAATTGGATTAGAAGGGATTTACAGCGATTAACAATATAAAGTGAAATAAATGAATTTATACATGAATTTGTTTGAACAAGGATTATTTGAGCTCATAATTAAAATAGTCATGCAATATTTCTTTCAAACTATTTCTCAGAATTATCATTAGTTGTTCAATAACGGCGGAGTTTTCCAGTTTCAGGAAATGCCCGACTAATTGACAATAATGCCCTACAGCCTTCAGCACAATACATGAATTAAATTTATTATGAACAGTGTTTTATATAAAGTACTTAACATATTTCTTCATTGAAAAATGTACATTCTATAAAATTGAAAATTACAACCCTTACAGTGTTAAGAAATGCATTCAAATTAGCAATGGCTACCTTGAGCGCAGATTTGAGGATAGTTGTCACCAATCCAACTACAGTGTTTAACAGTAGTTAAACCTTTTAAGAATAATCGGTTCCACAAAAGAGTTTGTAGAATATAAGCTACGGATTTGAGGAAATATATTTGACAAAAAGTATGTACGGAATATCAAGTAAAAAGCATTCACTCTAACAAAATTATTGATAAATAGCTTCGTAGTTTTGATTAAAAAATATTAGATTCTACAAACACAATGATTTTTACTCATAATTCTTAATTTATTGTAACATTTACTTCATGATCACAATATGCATGATCTTCTATGATTAGAAAACATAAGAGTTCAAGAGTCTTACTATTCCAGTTGAACATTTTTTTTTTATTTGTTTATTTGTTTTAACCATATTACGCTGAAATGGCTGGACGGATTTCCATAAAATTTGGTTCGTAGTTTTTTTATAGTTTAACTTACAGGTCCATTTAGTTTCGTCTCCACTTCTTCTCTCTTCGCTAAAATGGTTGGGCTCATTTCTCTTAAATTTGGTATGATTATTTATTTATATTTATTTATGCTTATTTATATTCCCACTTACAATAAGAGCACGATTTATTTTGGTCTTCGCTGCTTTTCCCAGTCCATAACATTGATCCTCCATTGATACATGCTCAGGATACTATCATAGGCGATGACAGTCTAGTCAATTGATTTATTTAAAACTAGTTGATTAAAAAAATGAATCATGAGAAACGAAGAAAATTTGATGAAACAAAATGTAAAAATAGTCGACTAGAATATTCTCTTTTTTTGTAAATTATTTTGTTTTTGTTTTTTATAGGCTATTTTGTTTCATCAAACAAAAACAAAATAACTTACAAAAAAAGAGAATATTCTAGTCGACTATTATTACAGTTGCTTTATAATTTACGGCAATTGATACTTTTTAGTGACTGAGTGTTATAAATTTTGTTCGCATGATTTATTTCCTTTATGCATGAAAACGATGGGCAATAATTTAAAAAGCCTATAACATGCAATTAACACCAAGTGTTCTTGGGATATTGACTAAGTCTTAGAAAAATAAGTATAGTACACACTATACTTCATGTACTGTGTTGTGAACTGAGTATAAGACTTTAATGCACGGTGTAATCTAAGACATTAAACGGTCTGTATCTTTTCATGAAAAACCATGAATTAGGACTTATTATATATTACATTAAGTTATCAAGTTAAAAAATTTTATATTCAATGCTTTTATTTTCATACATTCGCTTGTTCATTTAGAAAGATTCTCTTATACAATTACTTTCGTAAAGCTGTTTTACGGAGATGAATTCTTCATTACGGATGTTGTATTTTTAGAATGAAATCTGCACTACGAAAGCAAAGTTCAATATTGATTTGGGATATTAGACCCTAAGCTTCATTTTATGATTCTAGTGATTTGATTCTTCATCAAGAGCAAAAAAACCTTTCATTTACTCCTAGAAATCCTTAATATAATAACATCCTTTAATTCCCACGATATTTCATCCTTCTTTGCGAAGGACTTCTTCAGGTGGTATCAGAGGACAAGAAACTATTCTTCTACATTTCATTAGAATTACATTTAAGAACTTTAATTTGTGGAAATTAAAGGAGGTTATTATATTTCTATTGAGTTCTTATTGGTAATCTAATGAAATATAGAGGAAGGAGAATAGTTTCTTGTCCTCTGATACCACCTGAAGAAGTCCTTCACAAAGAAGGATGAAATATCGTGGGAACTAAAAGAGTGTCATTATATTAAGGATTTATAGGAGTAAATTATTTACTGAATATATTAAAGAGTCAATATAGTTATTGTGTAGTGATTTCAGAAAGTGATTAACCAATTGCTCTATTACATCATATAAATGGAGTACACAGTCGATAAAACCCACTTCTTATTGCCACTTCAAATCCTTTTGAATGCGCAGTCAAGAAATCAGTTGGAGTTTTCTTATCAGATTGTCATGATTCTCCACGAAACAGACAATGCTAGTAATTAATCTTTCAGTTCCAATCTTATGCCTTACAATCCTTTAAATCAAAATTACAAGGATTGATTTGTAATAAAGTTAACATTACATATAAAGAAAAACACTGACAACTTTTTGTAAATATTAATTTATTACCAATTATTACATTACCTCCCCAACATAGATAAAATTTGAAAACATTTCGGAGTAAAAATTAAAGATGAAGAATTAAAAATTCATGACTTGAATAGCACCTTTAAGTTCATGTAATTCAATGATAACATTATTACCGGGTACATACTGTGAATGTGATGGTAATTTTAAAAATCACAGCGATTCTTCCATTTAACACAAAAAACTCGTAATACCTCCTTCTTCATCCTAAACATCTTTAATCAATATTTCAACTTTTTTAGCAGAAGTTTTCTTCAGGAAAAATTACAGAAAGTGTAGAGAAAAACTAAGATTTATCTCTACACCTAAAACAGAATTCAAAATATAAACAATCATGGAATCATTCATGACCCAATCTTTCTTGGACAACAAAACTTTAATCCTAATACAATTCTTCCTTAACAATAAAAGATTTGTACACTTGTAACAAAATATGAATTATCATACAATTCTTCCTTAACAAATCAAAAGACATATACACACATAACAATTTATTTACATTTTAAATTACGCCAATTTCAATTTTTGTTTCAAAATTTTATTATTTTTTATAATTTTTTCAAAAAAAAACGAACGAAATAGGATTCATTTTTAGCGCTTTAAGTTCGTTCATACAATTTGTCAAATTGATAAAACCCGATTCCAAAATGAATCTTTCGGTTTCATCTTGGGATACATAGATAATCAATAATTGGATCCGGGTTATGAGCCAAATTTATCGTGTGATTCTTCCATTTCATAAAATTTTATTATATTCCATGTAAAACATGATTTCAAACAAAATGGATTTCAAAGTGTACAATTATAACTTTTGTTTTCTTTCTTCATATAACTTTACTGCTTATTGCGTCTCTGAAAAATAACACATTCCCGAGAGTTATGAGGTATGTCTGTGTACACTTTATTCTTCAATTATGTTCTGAATAAAATAAAACTGCAATTAATAGATAATAATTCATTTTAGGAAACCGAAATGAAAGAATTCCTTGTCGATTATTACTATGAAATTGAAAACTTTACGGGTCACTTCTTTGCTGAAATATTAAATGAACGCTATCTAATGAAACAGTTAGCGTTAGCATTTGAGCTTCTATTAAGTGAACAATAATTTTATACTGGTTTTGATTAATATTTATGCAATAAAAATAACTTCTGAATAAATATAAGTCATAATGTACATAAATATCAAAAAAATATAAATGTAATGAAATAAGAGAAATTACAACCGGAATTATTTTTAGACAGTCATGTATATACATAAAATATATACAGTAAAACCTCGTTAAGTCGTCACCCGGATAAGTCGTCACTCCGTTTATGTCGTCGTTTTTCTTTGGTCCCGACAAGGTATCATACACAATAATGTAAAATAACCCTCCTTTACCCGTCACCAAATTTAATTCTACTCCGGATAACTCGTCACCCTGAAAAATGGCCAAAAGCATCTTTCTTCTCCATTTTGCATGCCATCTTTCCAGCCCCGCCCCTTCACTTTAAGAAAGCCAAGTCTTTACGGGGAATTTTCGACCACGCCTGTCACTTCATTCCTTTCCTATTTCTTCGGAGGATTTTGGTTCTTGGAATCTCACTGCTCATCATTCAAAACACACTTCTCGTTGCGACTCTGTCGAGTGTAGACGTTTTTCTTGACCACTCCTGAGTGTGACTTCATTTCATAGCGAGTAAGCCCCGCTATAAGGGCCTTTTTTCTCTTGCAATTTCGTGGTTCGATTACGTTTTTAATATGCCGATTTCCGCTGTGATTCTCAAAGAAAAAGCTAAGGAAATTGCTGAGGAGTTGAACATTGAAAATTTCGGCGGCAGCAATGGTTGGCTGGAACGTTTTAAAGACAGACATTGCCTTTCTTTCACTATAAAAAGTGTTTGTTTTTTTTATTATTATTTTCCACTCATTCATTTGCATGTATTGATTTCTGAAAATTTTGTTTTTCTCACCGAATCCTACAGCAATTCATCAAAATACTGTATTTCAGTTGGTTTTTTTTTTCAGAAATTCCCACTCCGCCTAAGTCGTCAAAATTGTTTGGTCCCTTGAGTGACGACTTAACGAGGTTTTACTGTAATTTAATGATTGCATTTCTAATACATTGTGGCACTTCGAGAATAGGCAATGTCTCTGCACTGTTACACTAACTGATCAAACCAGTCTACTTAAGACACAAAGGAAAATATTAAGAAAGGAAAACAATCATAATTTCATTCTTTAAAGAATCATTGTTTGCTTTTTTTTTAGTTGTTTAAATAACACTACAGGTTGTAGAAGTACATTAGTTTTTTTCTCTTAATTATACGTACATTTAAAAATAGTCAATTAATTTATTAGGAATGTTGGTTTTAATAATTAACAGTAATTACAGATGAATTTGTTTAAATAAAAAATAGAAATAAGAAGAAACCTGTATTTCAAGGTTGACTGATTTGGAAGTCGAATGGTAGATTAAACAATCTTAAAACCAAAATGCTCTTCTTTGCGGAAAAAGAAAGAACCTGAAAATCTCTTTTATGAAAAGGACTAGAAATTGACAATAATGAAAGTTTCAAAGGAAATGAAATGGCTGTTAACAAATATAATTTATGGTAATGTTATTTGCGATCAATTGACTCAATTCAATTTTCATAATGCGTAACATTTTCAGAAATGGGTTCTCACTGTCAGTAGAAGTTCATTTCCGACTTGGAATTGCTCCTTCAGGATGAAAAAAGCCTCGTGCAGGAATATTAGCAACCTTGGCTCTGTGTTCGATTTTGTTTTCAAAAATGTCACCAAGAGTAGTTTAACAGTATTTTTTAAATCAAGATAGCTTTCGTTTTAGAATGTTTGGATTAAGAAGTCTGGATTAAGAGAAAAGGATTGCTATCTATCTAAAAAAAAATATTAAATAAGAAATAAAAAAAAATTGCAAATAATGAAATAAAAATCATTTATTGTTTTAAATAAATATCATTTATAAGTAACTTATTATATTAAATTATAATGATGTATCTTTGTTATAACTAGAAATTAATGATAGACATCAAGTTACATAAACAACATCTGTTTTTTACAATTTTCTAATCTGTGAATCTCAATCTGGGTTATGGAAATACACATATATACTGATATATGAAACATGTAAGAAAATTAATAAATTAATAAATGATACTTATACATTAATTTTTTTATAATGTTAAAATTAATTGAAAACTGAATCATACTGTAATGGACAAGATTCGAGATTATTCCTCTTCCCTTCTTATCAAAAGAATTGTTACCTTGAAAACGATTTCAATTGAAATTTTAAAAAGTAGTTATGTAGTAATAATAGTAGACGTAATAATAAATATTACTTCTATTAATATTTTCATTAAAATATTTATCATTTAGTAAGTACTTATATGTATTTACCCCAAAAACTGTATCACTAGTTTTTGCAACTAGTTTGCTTTAGCATATATTTTTTATCACTGTTTTCAAGAAAAATAATATTTTTGAATATAAGGAGCTCAGCATTACTTTCAACTTTACATCTGCAATTTTGTTTTTTAATTTCGCGATTTTTTACTAAATTGTCATAATTAAAATGTGTCATTTTCCAGAATTACGGAACTTTAAATAAATAATTTTATCTTATGAACTCTCATAACTTTATCAAGAAATTTAAAATATAGATACATATTGTAATATATAGATACCTGTAATAATGCTTGAAATAAAATTGTTTTATTATTAAAGTCTATATTAGCCGTTCCTGCATGGCCGAGCGATCTACACGGCGCGGCGGTCTGCCGTGTGGCCGTTGTGTCGCAACCTGGTTCGACCCCCGATGTTGGCATGGCTGTTTCTTTCTTCTTCTGTGTTTCGTCCGTTTCTTCCTGGGACTTACTATCTCAGGGTTCTTGAACGGGATGTGAATCTCGTCCCACCTTCTTGACTTTCAGTAGCTTCGCCCTGACGTTGTCAAGTTGAACTAGTTCCGTGGTCCCTAGTCGGCCAAATTCGATAAAGGAATTAAAGTCTAATACTGTAATAGCTAAAATATCTAATAATGGATTTTACAAAATAGTCTATTACAGGTAATGCGTCACTCTGGATTTGTGTATGATATTCTGTTATTTAGAATTATGAGAACACGGTTTTTCAAAAATTATAGATTAACTGAAAGTTATTTTTTTATAGTTTTTGATTTTGAAATAATAAGTAATATTTAAAATCAAACTGAAAGATAGAAATTTGAAATAAGGCAACTTGCATTATTTTTTTTTTTGATGTAATGTTTATGTTGTGAGATGGAAGCATATGAAGAACAATTGTAAAAGATGGTTATTTACGAATAATGATATGACAACCATTGTTGCAGCAACGACAGTTGGCAAGAGACAGAAAGAGCATCTCACTATTAATAATAAAACATTATTTGCAAGAATAAAGAGAAATGGTGCTTGGACGCATTAGCGGTTAAATTATTAACGAGAGATGATAAACTATAGTTAACTCGAGTTATTGTCCTCCAAATGAGAGATGGCCGCCCTGTTTTTGTGAGATCTGCACATGTATCATCGATTAGTCTGGTCAGGCACTGCCGTCTGATTTTATCACAGGACGGCGCCATTGCGGTAAACGCTTGTTACTTTGCAAAAGAGCATTGTATTTATAAATAATATATATTTATTTACTTATATAAATACTTATTGTTAGCAACTGGTATTGAAATAACGCTAAATAGTCGAGAGAAGTTTTCATTTGGCGTTATCAACATGTCTTTCTCAGTGAAAACAGACTACGTCGTCCATTGTGACAGGAAAAGATAATTGATCAGCTACCGGAAGGGCTGCGCAGTTCAAACTTCCGCCGGCCAACTTTCATTTTGAGGACAATAGTTAGTTGTTCCTTTTCATTCTGACATATAGAATGAAGCTTAGGATTAAAAAATATTAAGGATATTTTTTTTTTTATTTTTTAATAATTTGCTGAGGTGAATTATTAAAGGCATAACTTGGAATCGGACGATAACCAAGTGGTAATAGGCATAAAGAAACATGATCTACGGGATCAAGGATGCAAGTTCAACGTGGGACAACGGAACCCAAGAGAACATCCCAGAACAGGAATGAAGTGCCACATCGTAGATCTTCAAGATAAGAAGTTCCAGATAAACTTTGGTAGGACACACATCAACTGTGAGTAATCATTTTACTTTATTTATTCGGCAAAGACGCTGGCAGAAATGGAACATTATCGTCGAATGATAAATATGTCATTGTGTGTAAGACGATACTTCAATATAACTAAAGAAGGATATTAATAAGGTATCTAATATAAAAGGAACTTACTTTAATAGTGTGTTTAGATAGTTTCGTGAGTTGATAACTTTATATAAAAGAAATAATTGAAAAGAATATAAGAATTTTGAAGAGAAAGATTTATCTTCATATTTCAGAACTGAATACAAAATAACTAAATAGTGGTTACAAAGTAATTTAACCCGTAATTTTGAGGAACTATGTGCTATGTGATAATATTTATTTAGCGAAATCAGAATATAATCATAAATATAAGAAGAAAGGAAAGTGTTAGAACTTTGTTAAATGATCTTTGAATATATGTCAGAAACTTCATTGATTTAAATAATGATACTTCTATAAAGTTATAGAAGTAAAATATAAGTGAGAACTATTAGAAATAGGACATGATTAGAAGATTCCATACGTTAAAAGGAATTTAATGAACTGGTTAATATAATTGAACGAATAGAAGAAAGAGATAGAAGTGAACTGTTTATTTATTCAAATATTTAAAAACAGATTTTTGTATTCAGTTGGAATTTATTGGAGATCAATTAAATGATGTTGAAAACATATGAGGGCTCTGCGTGATTTATGTACTTTAATGATAATATAATTCTCCTAAGACCAAATATTATTTTATATCTTTTATTGTTATAATATCAACATAAACCTACATAAAATTTTATATTTAAGAGTTCAGTCTTACTGTCTAAATCTGATTGTACTTCCTTTTGATGGTTCGTTTTATCTATCAAGTTTCTAGATTCGTTTTAAGTAAGACTGCCGTCATTAAGATTTTTGACTCCATCTTTAAGATATAAATTGTTCCCCTTTCTTTCTTATTTTTTCTTTTTTTTCTTTACTGGACCACCAGCTAATTTTCTTTTTGTTTTAAGTTTTTTTTTCTGTTTTAAGTTTTGACTTCAACTTTATTTACTTTCCAAAACATATCAAATTTCAAGAAAATCGGCTAATTATACGATGAGATTTATCCTAATAAAATACATTCGATATCGAAAAGTGCCTGTATATTGTTTATGGACTTTTTCTCTAGTTTCTTTTAGATTTATGTTGTTTCATTTTCATTTGTCTAAAATTATACTACAGTTAATCTGCTCATGCTTTCATTTATTCCAATTAATTTACAGATTGAAAACAAATTGAAAACTATGTGGAATAGTATTTTGAGGTATAGTAAGCCTAATTTACAAATGATGATCTTTTTCTCTGTAAAGCTGTGACTATTTAAAAAAGAAATAGAAATTAAAAAAAAATATAATATTTTATAATATTAAAAACTTTCAGAAACTTGCTCTCTAATAATAACTGTATTGATTAAAACTGTTGAATCTATAGATTAAATAACAATATGAGTTGCAAATAGGAACAGTAATGATATTGGAAAACAAAACAGCAAAAATGAAAACCTAATTCTGTCTGTTATGGTTGGGTTAATGCTGACAAATTAGAATAATTTTGTTAATGAGTTTGGTAATCCCCTAGATAAATTTATTAATCACAATAATGGAATCAATGATGTTATGGCTATCGGACACACGAAGATAAATATTACTGATCCAAACCCGTTATGCTGATAATCTCTTATCTCACAAATGTTATTTGCACAATTTATATATATATTTTTTCCCCCTTAGATAATTTAGATCAATTTTAAATTCATCTAAAACATATACTGCTGATTCATGATTTATATAAGTTAAAAATATTTTTAAACCTACTGAATTTTTTGCATACTTTGAACAGATAAAATCTCTCAAACAAGAAAATATATTTGATGTGGCAACTTATGGTTTACATTTGTAGGTCTAACTCTGGCAAAAGATGTAAAAATATGTTGTTCAAATTAATCTGGGGGCACGGCAGTGCCCCCGCCAAGACGAGCCGAAGGCAGGAAGGGCACTACGTACCTTTTCTGGAAGTGTTTCGTCGTATTTTCGAACCCTTATAGCTTCGGCCTGGATAATACTAGAGAGCTCAAATTTTCAGGATAA
>JAFIDM010012231.1:156347342-156379892 GCA_023159025.1 Thereuonema tuberculata
GTGTGGGCTTTGGTATGTCAAGGTTAACAACCACTTTGTTTGGTATCATCCGACCCCAGCTAGTCCCGTTGGTCGAGAATTGCTGGGAGTCTAAACCTCTCGCGCACCTCAGGTCCTGCGTGGCTTGTTGAGGTAAGTTTAACCTTTTTGTAACATTTGTTTCGGGATTAAATTTACTAGAACGTTTATGTTCCAAAACTGTTTACATTTTTTTACTACTGAGAAATCCTGCAATATTTCCATTATTATTTATTTTTCAATTGCTGTTATTCTACTTCAGTTTTTCGGTCTAAATGTAAGAATTTTTTTGGCAATCGTGCCTTGATAAGGAATAGTAATGTAGCTCTTGAATTAAAACAATAAGACAATTCTTATCTGTCGTTTATGAAATTTGTTTTCATGTTTTCTTAAAGATTTATGATTACAATCATGTCTTTATTTTTTAATGACATGAAACAGCTAAATTTATAAAAGAATTGCTTTTATTGAAGCAAAGCGAACGAAGCACTCTGATCTCGAATCAATCTGAACAGTCCAGTGAAAGCTACAGAGCACTAAAATGTGATCATGTTTTTAAACCAAGAAAAATTTCATACTAGAAGACTGATAATCTATAATATTTTATTATTATTTTTTTTCAAAAAACTGGAGGATGGTCTTGGTAATGCAGCTCCTCCGAAACTAGTCAGCTGATTCGCGAAATTTGTTGTAGTTGGACAGGGAAGGATCGTACATAGTTTTCATTCAAGAAGATTACGAAGGGTTAATTCACGTTTATCCGATCATTTTCAAGAGCGCGCGCTATCTCGCACGTCCACATGACGCAGCACTGTTGCATACGAATCAGAGGTCATACGACTGTAGTTGATTATCTGGTAACTGGAATTGTGTTGCATTCTAAATATGTCGCCCAAAATCTCAAATTGCTGGGAGGGGTACATAGTTGCCCTTTCCGATGCTAACTATGCCGCTTCAAAAATTGTGGACATATGCAAACGTCAAAATTTTCATGTTTGCAAGACCACCGTCAACCGGGTAATAGCAGAAAGTCGTATGTGTAGCCCAACAGCTAAGAGCGGGGTAAGCCACAGGCCCGAAAACAACACCCACGACCAGTAGCAATTCCTAACGTTAAGAATGTGAAGGCTATGATTGTCGGCGAGAATCCTAGCAATCAAAGGGCGATTGCCCAGTTTGTAGGAGTGTTTTTCAGCCAACGGTTGCACGGATAATTAGGCGTGATCTGCAATTAGAAAAGCATCATAAAGCTCGCGTTCATCACCTACTTCCTCGACCAACTGAAAGGTCGAGGAAGTAGGTAAAAGGAAGACCAACAGCCGAAAGCTTTACGAGCACCACTTATCGGGAGAAAAATGGAAGTACGACACTACTTTGGACGAGGCATGGATCTATCTTAGTGATACCAAAAAGCCAAGGGCAATATTTTATCGCCCTTTTGATGCCAAAGAAATCGTACCAAGTGGTACCGCGAATGCAAAGAAAACTTTTCGAGAGGATTCATCATTGTTGTGGGTTAGAGCTACAGAGGAAAGTTGCCGCTGAGGAAGGTACCTGCAGAGGTCAAGATTAAAGCTGCCTTTTACCGAGAGCATGTCCTGGAACCCTTGTATCGTGACAATATTCCTGCATTGTACGGCTGCGACAAAAGGCAAGTGTGGATTTATCAGGACAAGGCGTCGAGCCATACAGCTAGAGCGACTCAGCTGTACATGGCCAATATGGCGACTGAAACCGGAATACGAGCAATCCCATACAGTAGGATTCTGGTAAAATCCCACGATGCATCTCCAATGGATTTCTGCGGGTTCGGATTACTTAAACGGGCTCAGAGAACACGACGACAGAAAACAGTAGAAGGACTTTGGAAAGCTTGCAAAGACGAATGGAACAAGATCCCTCTCGTCTACCTCCAACGCAGCCTTCTTCAATGGAAACTGTGATGCAGAGCCATTGCCAGAATGCAGGGGTACCCCATTGAACACAATTGGTGCTGGATTAAAGGGTTCTGCAAAGTCTATGATGTGATCAAAATCGACCGCATAAACGTGAATCAACCCTCCGTATACTAGATACTTTAGAAATAATAAGAAATTGACAAAAGTATCATAACTCTGATACTTTTGCCAATTCGATATATTACTCCTGGCAGTAATGATGTCCTATACTTTAAAGTAAGAGTATAATATAAATAAATAAATAACAAAACTTATGTAATAACTGAATATTTATATTCATTATCTATTAAATGTTCTAGGAAACCATAATTAAAATACTTACTTGAAAAACCCCTAAAGACAACAGTTCTTGTAACTGGCGGGATTTAGAACAACAATTAATGATAAATACTTCAGCGGAACTATAAAACATTTTTGCAATATGCTTCCTTTTAATAACTTTTTAATGAATGCTGAAGTATTTATCATTAATATTTCTGACCATCCACATACTGTGCTAATTCACTTTAAATAAAAGGCTATATTATTTAAAGTGAATTAGCAATTTACTAGCAATTTAAAGTTATTCTATCAAATATTGCACAAGAAAAATTAAAATTTTAAAAAATGGAAATAAATCTGAAAAAAAGAAAACTATAACGGATTGATTTACTGTTTTCATCTGAAAAAACTCAATTAGTTATTAAATAAAACATTTTCTTAGTTTTTCCTTGAAAGCAACCCTGATATTGTCTTCCCTGTATGACACTAAAGTCATGCTAAGAAAGCTCTGAATTATTAATGTTAATACAACTAATAAGAATTCGTATATTTTAGTTTTTCATACATTACACGGGAACCAAGCCTAAAAAAGAATAAGACAACTGTTGTTTACATTTAATTACTAAAATTAAGTCATTTTAGCTAAATTTTGTCAGCTCAAAACTTTTTACTGCTAATTTCAAGAACCACTACTATTCCAAATTATAAGGCTTGAACTTATGCCCAATTCACACCAGCATATTTTTTTCAACATTGTTTTGCTACAGTGAAATCAGTGCTGGGTTCCCCCTTCCTTGCTTCCTTGCTTCCTCGTCCGTCTCGACGAAATTTGGTGAAACAGTGCATTTGATTGGCAGAGTGCTAGCCAATCAGAGTTGAGCTTAAAAGATTTTTGGCGGTTTCTCGAAAGCTACGAAAAGACGGCGATTAATCTTTTTTTAGAGGCTAAAATCGTGTTTCGGCAACGCCATTTCGGTAGAATTTGAAATGACTTTTAGTAAGCTGTCAATCTGTTCGAAACTAATTGTAAATTGTATTCAAGCATCTCTACTATTTGCGAAAGCGAACTGAATTTCGGCTGAAAACAGCGGGTATCCCACAAGCCCCTGCGGCCTTTCACACAGCTCAAGAAGAAATGAAATCTCTCTTTAAAAAGTTGACATCTGCACATTTTGACGCATAGAATTAATTTATTTCAGTAAAAATATTGTTTATTTTCGAAAAATAATCTCCTCACTGTGATATTTAATTCCTAATAGCCTTCGGATTCTCTCGATACGGTAGCCAAAATGGCGCTGGCAGCTCCTTCGGGATCGTAGCTGGTCGGTTCTGATTGGAGCTCACTAATGAGCATCCCTGAAAACAGGGTTGTATTTAGAAACGTTCTGAAATTTTTTCAATGATGGAATCAGGGTTGAAAATGGTCAACAGAGGCAAATCACACGATCGTAGACCTGAAAGATAGGGCCAACGATTGAAAACAATGATGAAAAATAGGCTCGTGTGACCCGGGCATTATCAGATATTTAGAAGAACATCACTCTTCATTGTTGGACATATTGAGGTGTAGAGTTCATGCTTCCTGTTTTTTATTCCACCCTGCAGAACAATAATAATGAACTTCCTCTAGACTGTCTATAGAAAAACAAATAACGAACTTTGTTTAGAAATCAAAAGTTATTTGATGATTGTAAGCATTTGGGCTACTGCAAAATCAGAACATCTAAGTCTATTTAATTAATGTTTATTTTATGATAAAGAATAATATCATCTGCGACTTAATTTCCTTGAAGATATAATTTATATCATTCATTGATTTGGTGGAGGGGGGGGGGCTTTTATTTTATGATAAAAAAAAATGCAAGTTGTTAATATGTCTGGATAACATATATTTATAATGGATGTAAAAAATTTTACAACCATTACATTTATGTTGTTGTAACTTTTGGCAATTTAAAAATTTCACTAATTCACAGAATTATCAGTGATTTGTTTCTGTTATTTCTGTTAGATAGATAGTGAATAGTAGGTTATTTCTTTTTAAATTTTGTTTCATGAAACTCTAATTTGCATGAGAGGCGAACTTCATTGCTCCGAAAACTAGTATTCTTCAAGGAAATAATATAAAAGACTAAAGATAAAAGTTATTGAAAACAAAACATAGTATTTCAGAATATGATTGTAATGCTGCCAAAAACATTTTTGTCAGTCATTTTAGCATTTAAAAAAATGAAATAATATTTCATAAAACTTCCTGCAATTTTATTCTTAAACTTTTTATACTGTCATTAATAATGGCTTCAAGAACCGAAACGATTTACGATTGACAAAGAAATTTAGCTAAGAGAATATTTCACTGTGACACTTCAGAAACGAACTTGTATTAAGATGCATTTGTCCACTTTTGATAAAAATACCTCATGTAAAATTTTTAGATAAACTCAAAAAATTCGAAACTGTCAATTTTAGAAACAATAACTCTTATCCATACACGTTTCAGGTTTTAAATCCCTTATTTAGGATGGTTCTAACTTTATTCTGATCAATTTCAGAATATTTACATCTGGGGGAATATTATGACAAAGCACCACTGAATTGAAATTCTTCAAAATTTACAATACAGAAAAAAACGAAGACAAATTCAATATAAATAATGATTTCTCATCCATAAACAAAGTTTCAGCGAATGTATTCCTTAGCATAAAAATAGATTTATATTGCCACAAATTAAACATTGTCTTAACAAAAATATTTACACGGAATTACAGTTCAGTCGACCATTAGCCATTGATTGTAGAATTCTGGGGCGGCATCTGTAGATATACGAAAAGAAAAATCGCTTTGTTTGTTGAAAAATATTGACTTTGCTACAATAAGTGCTGCATAATGTTAGAGCGATCGTTTCTTCAAATCTTGGAAGAACTAGAAGTTTATTTGAAAGAATTTCATTTATTTCTTCATTTTGTTTCTTTTTTGAAATTTCACTGTGGTTTCTAACTTTAACAAGAAGTTTCAGAAAGAACTTAAAACCTATTTTGTTTTCAAACTTTATTACTTAGAATTCTTTTTTCTTTACTTTATTTTTAAAGGATTAGCAACGTCACAAACAAAGAATTTCCGTATATTTTAAATTACAATAGATCCTGACTAGAAACAATAAAAGTTTTTCCATTTTCTGAAAAATAAATGAATTTAATCGGCATTAGATACTTAAGTTGCTGAAATCCAAATCATTTTAAATGCTATAAAAAATTGCACAAATTAACGGATTTCTTAATAGGTCTATTGTTAGTTTCATTTCTAAGGAAAGACATTGAAAAATATTGCTTTTGTTACCTGCTCGCATTAATTTCTCAAAAATCTTCAGAAGAAGATTAAAATGTATAATCTTTGATTATATGTTGATTGTGTTTGATTGTGCATGCCAAGTTTTAAAGAGATTGATTAAACAGTGCAGAAGTTATTAAGGAACATACACACATACACAAATGTAGACTTTCTTAGGAAAGTAAGCTACAAACAAATATTTCTCAGAATCTAAACAAATACTTCTCGGAATCTAAACAAATATTTTCTTATTCTTTTAGTCGCATTTTTAACTTTGGAATCCTTTAATAAGCCATAGACCTTTTTTTCCAATTTCCGCTCTGTATATTTATCATATAGAATGAATTAGGCAGCGTAACTATCAAAGAAGACGAGAAAGTATAATTTTAATAAAATTTTGTTTTGATTTATTAATAACTTTGAATATTTTAAAGAGCCTCTTTTCCCGTTTTCACTTTTCCAACTATTTTCCATCAAATTTTGAAAAAGAACTAGTTTTATTAATAAAGAAGCTTGAAAAAATGAAAGCTAATTTTAGACAGTTAAAATTCCAGGTTCTCTGCGATGGACAGATAATCGTTAGTCACTTGTCATTTGTCAGCCAGTTAAGCTCTTTTGATAAACAGTAGCAGACCCCACACCTCCACTGATATTTTAAGTGCAAACGTGTGAGCATTGATTTTCCTCTGACCACTTGAAAATTGTAGAATGCAACAAGAAATTCTTCTTTGGTGTTTGATCTTCCTCAATCAGTGAATCGATCGTAATGCTCTAAAGTCATTGTTCTCAACCGAATGCAGTGGTTACTTTGTCAGGATTCGTTAAGAGCAACATTATTGGAACAACAACAAATTAAAATAGAGTGTGCTGTAACCTTTACTTTTTGAAGATGCTGTGTTCATCAAAGATTTTTCCTCCCATTTGCTGTCTTTGGATTACTGATGGAATTTACATCAGTAAATTGAGTTTTAGATAAAAATATTATAACGGTTCTGAGAATCTCACTGTATTGCAGATTTCGGTACGAGCTTATAAACTGTATTACAAATCCATCTCTACTGAAAATTACTATCAAATTATAATTGTATTGAAAAAAAATCCGAAGTTCTTCAGAAATATTAATGTGAATGGATTTCCTGTGTTTATGTTTTAAAAGAGACCATGGGTTATCAACATTGCTCTGGATAGTTTCACGATACTTCGATTCAATTAATACGAATATTATATGTTGAGAAATTATCTTTTTAATTGGTTCCCATGTGCTGCAATTAGAAAACAAAAATTCATAAAGAAAGCTTCAATTTATCCTAGTCCAACTACTGGGGAATTTGGGTTTTCTTGAAGCATCACAGGAACAAGGGAAACAGTGAAAAGCAAGTATCGGATTATCGGCATATAACACGCACTCTAATTTTAAGAAGGAAGTTTGAGTAAAAAAACTTAAAATTCAAAATAAAAGTAGTACATACGAGTATAACACGCAGGTAGAATTTTAGTTCTAAATTTTAGAAAAAAAAGTGCGTGTTATACGCCGATAAATACGGTATATGCACGTATATACATTAATCAATCACATTTCTCGCTCGTAATACTTAAATGTTAAATTTTCGATTCAAGATCATTTTGTTATTATTGAATCATTAGGAAAACGTTTCTGAGTTATTACTTATGATCAATCAACGTTACTCAAGTGAGGGAATTTATCAGCCTATTACAGTAATAATTATATGGACGGAATTAAAGAGAAAAATAATGAAGCTACTACGAAATAAGAAATGATGAATAACTTGATTTACTCGCCTTTAAAAACTTACTAAGAATACTTTTAGTAATCCACTTGCAGCTTTAATTATAATTTCCTTATCCGGAACTCAAATAGAAAGGTCATTGTCACCATCTTAGTCTATTTCATGACTTCATTGTAACCATTTGTAAAAATCCTTGCAAATGTAACCACCTCATTTGATATTAACTTAATATTTTATACCAGCAGCATTTCCTTTTACTATTTCCTAATTAAAATTGATTCTATCAAGATATCGATTGCAACTTTACACCACATTAGAAAGAATTTAAATGCAAAGAATATACCTCAAAGATGCACTCTTCTTATATATATATAAAAAAAGAAAAAAAAAGAAACCTAATATATTATTTATTGCTATGTTGGCAAACAGAAGAATTTTTAAATGAAAAAAATAAAACAAAAAAAAAATGCTACAATGTGACAGCAATTTTTGGTGCCGTTCGATTCTTTCATTTGATAAGCATTACTTGATACTGAATATGGTTGTAATGTTGCGATAAATCTAGATGGAAATAGAGCAGTTATAAATTCTAATTCTATTAATTTCTTTTTATTTGTATTTCTGTCTGTGCTTTCTTTTATTTTTTTCGTAATTTTATGATAATGAATTTTTTTTTCGATTTTTAATTGATTTTTTTAAATATAAATTTCATCAGACTCCATATATAATATTTGTAACAATGGAAACATAACTGTATCATTACTGATCTTTGCTATTAAATGTAGACTTATTGTAGAAATATTCAAAAATAAGATAGGCTTGAGAAAGCAAAACGATCTCAGTTTTTGCGAAATATTGCGAATAAAAAGATGAAGAAGTATTATATATGGAGTCTGATGATTTTTTTAAATAAACAGTTTTAATGATTTCAGTTCATATTAGGTAGTAATTACATATTAAGTAATCAAACTTATGTACAGTACTCTCCTATTACATTGTTAAATGCAAAAGTATCTTTTTTCTCATTTTGATAAGGTTTATTCAACAAATATTGTTAAAATTTTATCGCGCTTTTCTGTACATAAGGGATGGAAAAGACCACGTAGTTGCTAATTAAAGACGGGAAAACTGTTTTGTGCGTATTAGCACTCGTCATCTATCTGATTCTGTTAGTAGCTCAAAATATAGGTATATTTATGGAACCTATTGTACTTCCCGCCAGTTTTACATAAAAGAACAAAAAAAAAAAAATAAATAAAAAGGAAATATATCACAGATCATGCAGTCATTCAAAAATAGACTTTTTTTTCGTGTTCACTTATGATCGTTAAATCTTGTAATTATAACAGAAAGACAAATAAAAACAGACCAAGGAATTTCCTGGAGTTAGACAATCTATCTATATAAAAAGAAAAGTCCTGGCTCACTCACTCACTCACTGACTCATCAACGCCCAGCCCAAACCCTTGGACGTAGAAAGCTGAAATGTTGCCCAGAGATTCTCTTTGTGATGTAGACAAGGAATAAAGCCGGATTTTTTGAAATTCCCACGGGATAGGGAAAAAAGACGATTTATATTTTCGCTTTAAAGTTGCCTTATCGATATGTAGGTGTGTGGCGCCAACCAGCATTACATCTGAGTTATCCGGAGAAGTCCACAACAGGCAGGGAACTAGTATATATTTCGATGTCGATATTAATTTGTTAAATAAATATTTTGTTTTTATTTAATATATGCAAGGGTTCCGGAGCGAAGCGACGGTACCCGGCTAGTTAAAAATAAAAATTAAAAAATTTAAAAATAAAAATAAAAATTTCCTAAATTCGGTAATATTGTTCAAATAATTGTTCGATATTACCGTATAAATTACATCATCTTAATTAAATTCTCAGTTAATAAAATTGAGTCTTATTGCAAAAAAAAAAATAAAATAAAATAGAAACTTACAATTCATATCATATTGGTAATTTATTTTCTACAGTGTTGGAAGCGTATAGCCCCTGTTACAGTATCCATTTACATGTTCATAAACCAAATATAATACAATAGGTCAAGCACTACCGCATTTCTCTACAAATGCCGATGTGGCTTCTTATGGAACATGTAATTTCCAACTGAGGTAAAGGAAACAGAATCGTGTACATATTACACTGGCAAGTCATTAATCCAAAGCAGAAGCAACAGACAAGAATAGGATCCAACTTACTTTACATCATTAACAATCCCTTTCATTAGAAACAATTTTGGAATAAGAACATTACATAACATTTTTTGTTTTTTGATACTCATCTTAAAGAGTTAAACAATTACAAATATATACATTTAATACATAACACATTCTCACAAAAAAATGAGAAAATACTAATAACAGGAACTATATATATCTATTATATATAACGAATAGAACCTTCATAGAAGTTCTCATTCCTAATTTTTAATCTAAAGGAAACACAAGATTCACATTTTACTACCTTAAATTTGCATATTTTTCCTTTACAATTTTGTAGCAGCTTTATGTGATGCCATGATTAAGATTAGAAATAATTTAATGAAATATTTAACAAATCGTTTGGAAAAATTAAGTGAATAAATTTGTATTCATTATTTTTAAGACAGGATCAATATCCCGTGAATGTTTACGGGAATAGTATTCTTATAGATTAAAATTTTAAGTAGTTATAAAAATCAATAAGAAATGAAACAAAAGTTATATAGAAATATAGTAAATATCGAAACGTGAATGTAAAAAAATAAGATCATGTAATATATGCTAGATCTTTTAAAATTAAAATTTATTTTTGGAAATTCATTTTTAGAATTGGCTAAAGATTGAAATTTTAATTAAATTTATATTCAATATAAAGAAGGTACATTGTAGATTATTAAGAATAATTTATTAAAATGAAATATTAGGGCATCATACTTTGAAATTAAGTTGCAGATAAAATATTTAAAAATTTAACAATTCAGATTATTAACAGTAATACACTCTTTCCTTACAAAGGTTTTTTTTTTTGTCATACAAAAGATAGATTACTTTTGCTTAATAATTTATATAAATGTAGAATTAAAATAGAAAGTAAACATCCAAAGCAGTATTATAATTTAGAAACTCAAATGTAATATTTTTATTATAAATTATAACTATGTAAAATTAATAGATCATCTAATATTTTTAAGGAAATATAAATGAACTGATCTATGGAATTTAGTGAATCCGTTTTTATTATTAATACGTAAGAGCAATTTTCTATCACAAAATAAAAATAAAAAAATAAAAAAAAATAAAAAAGAAGTAGATGAAAAAAATTGTAGAACTCTGATAAAACCTTGAATTGCAGGAGACGCGCGGACCAGGAAGTTTGATAATTAAGTAACTAGTAATGATAAAAACAAACGAAGACATCTTTTTAGAAATCAGTAAATCGAAGCTGGAATGGAATTCCTATTTATCTTTCTGACGAAAGAAAATTTCATCAGTGACTTCATAAAGACACAGGCAACAATCTTCTGCCATTTAGAAGTATTTGTAAGGAAAAGTTAACGTATACACTTAAAAGCAACGAAGTAACTAACTAGATTTACATTAGATTTCAGTTTTAATGTAAAGGAAGAAAAACCAACGGTTTCATTAATATTCGAATCTTATTTTTGCCAAAACCTTTATCAGTGTTTATATTTAATGTAGATTAAGAACGTTTGCTAAAATAAAGAACCTTAAAAGCAGAGAAAAATCCGAACATTTAAAGGATTTTTTTTTCTGTTAATATAGACTTTAGTGAAATATAGAAAAAAAGCTTTCTTTTTTTAAATAAGCAATTAATCATTTTATAATAAGTACTTTAGTTATATTTTTGTAGTAGAAACTGGCTAATTGGATGATTATAAAAAGGTAAAAAATTCTGAGGGATCATTCATTGAATTTTTTAATAATGATCCTTATTTTCAGAGACTTCTCTTAAAAATAAGTCTACAATGATTTTGATATTGCTTGGTAGACAATCTTATGTCTTACTGAAAGAGGACATTGTTCACTCCTAAAAATAGCGTGAAACAATGATCTAAATTTTTAATATTAGATCTTTTTATTTTACGGTTATGTTTCTGTACTATAAATTTCTTTTGCAGTTTTTATAATCAGTTGCGGGCTTTTGAATGCGTTTGGTTGCCAGAAGATAAAGACCGCGTTATGCGATGATCTTTGCACGTAGAAAGCAATAAAGCGAATGGAGTAAAACAGAAAATAAACACAAGATTTAAATAACGACACGAAGTTTCAGGCTTTACACAGCAACATTACCATGTATTGAACCACCGCAGGATAAAGCTATAAATACTTCTTGACATCCTATTCTAAGCGGCAAAGGTCGAGTATATAATTTAGAGATTAATCTTTTATAGAGTTATCGGCAATTGGAAACAATAGCAAGATTCGAATTTTGTTTACGATCGTACTTAGCGGCAAATTTACACAAAAGATTTTATTCATTCCCACAAAAGTCAGTTGAAAGATTCCAACTCAAACAGGGAAGAATTTATTTACTTTAAACTATTAAAACTAGTCAGAAAAAAGAAATATTCTAAAATCTTTGGACTAAAACTACCTGACATTCAAAAATACTCCTCACTTTATGGACTTTTTCGTGGATCAAAATATCGTTTAGTAATGGTATACACGAAAAGCAAACAAAATTGTCCATTCGTTCTCCTTCTGAGGACATGTAGAACATTTCAAGTAGATTTTTCTGTATAAGTTTTGAACTTAGCTAAGAAGTAACTTTAGCTAATCTTTTTCTTACTTAACTTCTGGTATACCAGCAGAAAAGGAAGGAGACTTAAAATTACACATTAAATAAAGATTTATTGAAATAACTATCCAAAATAAATCAGTTTTAAAATCTTGATACTTTACAAGTATAGTAATTAATTTGAATAATTACCAAATCTCAAAAACAAACTACATTAGTACTTGTAGATCAGCCATTTTTGAAATCAGAGAATTCCTAATTCTGACATAAAAAGTAACTTTACGATTGTCTATTGACTATAAAGCGGAAGTTTGAAATTCTGTTAAGCGATACTATAATCAGAATTTCATTCAATTTCTCCAAAACTTTCGTTAAAGTTACTGAGAATGATAAAATTTATTGCAATTACTAAGAAAAAAGAAAATATCAAGTTAAATTATCCTTCAAGCGTTTCCTTTTAATTACAAACTATATTTCATAATGAAATTAATTACACATATCTAAAGCCGATCTATAAACATCATTTGATAACATTGTACACGAACATATTTGATTTAACATTCAATTGTTTTCTAGCTAATAGGACAAATACGAAGGTACAATTCAGCCTTAGTTTCGCTTTTGTATTTCATTTGTGACTTGATATATTTCATTGAAATACTATATGTATCATAGCAAACACTAAACGCCTCTTGCTTTTTTTTGCACGAAAATGTAGGCAAAGCAGGTTGGTTTAAGCTAACGAGAGTTCTAGATCATTTCTTTATTTTTCTTAATGTTTGCTTGTTTATCCTCGAAGAAAACTAACTAACTCATATTTTCACATAAGATTTTAATAAAATTTTATATTTTTTTAATGGAATTTTTTTCAGATCTTTGCTGCTTTATTTATCATAAAGGAAAAGAGTAGAAAAATATATGTATGAGTCAGTGATTAAGATAAGCATCCAGGCTTAATCGGGACTACACGATTAAGGATTATATATCTTAAAAATAATTAAAAAACTTTTATCTTTTGTTTCCTTTTTCAAATCGGGCAGCTGTTGATTCTCTAATCAATATTCGTTTGGGATTCCGAAGCCTAAGGTTGTGAAACTTTTGGAACATTAGAAATAAATGCCATTTAATCTAGCATCAATTCTAAAATAAAAAAAGCGAAACACAGAATTATTTATTAAAACTAAGCCAAAAAATTAAAGAAAGAGAAAAGAACTGCAAAAACTAATTTCAGATAAAAGTCATCTGACCAGAACGACCTTCAGTAATAGAAACAATATAAATGTATATTTATCTGATTTTTTTTTTCAAATTTTTTTAGCCAAATAATGTTCCAAAAGAAAATCATTTTGAAATTGAGTAAACAAACTTCATTGTCGATGAAATAAGATACATACTATATACAGAAGGATTGGAATTGACAATTCAAAATGATGGAAGATATATCTCCCAAAGTACTTTTGCATATTGATTTTTGTAATATTTATTGAAGCTGTTTCCTAAAAATCCTGTTGTGCATGACATACATGTTCGTTCTTTGAATTCCTTCACTCACATGTACTGTATTTTGTTTCGTAATTGATCATAAATTTTATTTTTACAAAAGAGTAATGAAAGTATTTTTGCAATAAGGGAAGTTAGAATTTTACTAACATATATTCCATCTGAGTCTATTTTCCTTAACTTATTCTTTCATTTATTAAAATCCTACATATTAAATCCTGACGATTCACTAAGAGTTTAATAGAACATCTACACAAAAAATAAAAAAGAACTTAGTTTACTTCGGAATCCTACATTGCTTTAAATTCATATTGCTTCGTCTATTTTTCTTCTCCATCTTTATAAAAACATTTTAAGAAAAAACAGGTTTCTCGTGTTATTATTTGGTGTTTGTACAATTAACTGTTCTTGAAAATTAATTAATTCAGTTATGAAGAAACTTCTTCACTGAACTTTTAAACTTAGTTTGAGAACTAAAATTTGTAATTTACAATTTAAGTTGGAAGATGAACGAAGAATTTAGGAACTCTTAATATATTGTATAAATAATGCTTTTTTTTAAACCAAATATGATACAATAAGAAGAGAATCATAAATGCTAAATATAATATCTATATTTGTGAACAAGACTGGTGGCTCTGGTATGTCCACTCAATCAGGTGCTTCTAAAAATAATTCAGCAAGGGCGGATCTCCTGTCAAGTGACTATTTGTGTAACACCAGTACAACAACAAAACACTTACGTACATACAAAAAACAATAGCAAGAAAATACACAAAATAAAAACTTAAAATACTAAACTTAAATAAAATCATCTTAAAGATATTTCGTAAACCTTAAAACTTCAATACTTGAAAATGTACATCGAATGAAAAACATAAAACATTCTTGTATTTACCATGTACAATATTTGTTTTAGATAAATTTGAAATTTACGAACAATATAAACAAAGAATAATTTTTAAGAAACAATTTGTTTTTGGAAACAACTTTTATAGAACGATGTAACAGAAAGAGATAAAGTAAAGATGAAAAATCAATTATGAATAAAATTCAAAAGCCCAACTTGACCACATAATTCGCTCATTGTAGGTTTACAGTTTTCGTTTTTCTTGAAATTTTCCTAAGTATTTCTTAATATTGTTCACAAGTAGAAAGAATAAATACGAAGTGAATACAAATAAAAAAATGGCAATAAAGTCAGCCTTTGATGTCTATTTGTATATTCTTTGAGTTTTATTACTATTTCTGAAAAATAATTTAGAATTGAACTCTTTTCCTAAAAATAATACTTTTTTCCTGAAGCAATATTTTCAGGGAAATGAAATTCAATTTTGGTTTTCACATTAAGATTTACAAGAAAAAAATGAAATTAAATAAAAACTTTTAACTTCCAAAACTTAAAAATTGAACTGAAGCAATCTGACTAACTTTACTTTATAAAAATGTTCTTATATAAAATCGAAATATCCTAGAATTGGGAATATCAAAGGTACATTTTTAATAGAAGGTTAAAAAAATACTAAACAATATTAGAGAAACTAACAGGAACATTTCAAGCACTTTGTTGAAAGCCAAATCCAAGATATCTGACATATTTAGGAGATGTTATATTAACATTTAACAAAATATTAAATTACATGTATAAATTCAGATTGTACATATTTAAAATAATTTTACATGAAATTTATAATTTTTGTAAAGGCGAATGGAACCGAAGTTGACTTTTGTATTAAAACCGAAAAGTTTTAATTAATATTAATTTATTATTATTAATGTTATTAATTAATTAAGAATTAATTTTCTTTCAGTAAATTGTTTTTATAGCTTTTTGTTGACAATACTTTTACAGAAAGTTTTTGAATTTTTTGTAATTCTGTTGATTATTTTTTTTTTTTCATTTTGCTCTTTTGGATTGGTTCCGTTTTGTTTATTAATATATAATTTTTTTATAGTAAGCTTCAATTCATTGAAGCTCTATTTTAAAAGTTTGAATAAAATTTATTACATTAGAATTTCATAAAAGTTTGAAAAATTAATGATGAGCTAACTTATGTTAGCAACGTAAAAAAAAAGAAAAGATAACTGAATCCATCGAAAACATGTGAGACACAAGATACAACATCTACATTGTGCTGTGTCGTTGTGCAAATAGATAAGATGGATCCGCCCTTGTCAGAGTGCATGTGTGGATGATCATAGAATCTGAATGTTTGACCAAGTGCAATGGAAGCGTATGACTTTCCAACTTCAACGCAGAAAAATGCCACCAGAGGGCATCTCCTGCTGTAGAGAATAATCGATTGAGGGCAAGATTATTATACAGATAGCAGGAAAAGGACACTTCAACAAGCATGCGTACAGATCTTTTTCCAGTAAAAATATTATTTTGAAAAAGTTCGCATACTTTTTGTCTGGACTTAGGAATAAAAATTCAAATATTTTTCTCAAAAAGGAAATCTCTCTTTCAGTGAAATGTTATGCATTTCTTTCTTTCTTTCTTTCTTTCTTTCTTTCTTTCTTTTTTTTTTTTACTTTTTTTTTATTGTTGTTGAAGCAATTTTCTGATCCTGAAGGTTTCGAGATAGATTTTTATTTTCTTAGATACTCAGATTTTCTTAGATTTTGGTTGAAAATTCATTTCTTACTCTATGGTTAGCGAAAATGGATAGTTTCACTAATGAATCCTTGCTTTTACTGTATGTACGGGCATTAGATTGCGAAATTTCAGAGATCTAAGTTTCAATTAACCTATCCTGAACTTTTCTCTCATTAAGACTTTATGGAATGACATAACAATGTCAACAATTTCATCCCAGTTCATTATCAATAATAATTTATTGTAAGAAATTATGAACATAAATTTAAATCTAAACTCCTTTATACATTTCTTAACTATTAATATATATATATATATATATATATATATATATATATATATATCAAAAGCATTAAAAAGTACGTTTTTTCTTAAGTTTCTAATCCCAGATAAGAAATTGTATAGGAATATTTCCAGAAAATATAATTTAATTTGCTTTTCTTACTGAGTTCATTAATAATGAAGAGCAATGACATTTAGCAGAAAATAAAGCCCTTGAAGCCCATCGAGAGGGGAAAAAAATCCCAACAACTTAAAAACACAACTCATTTTAAGTTTTTATAGGAGAAGCGAAAACAGGATATGCTTTTCTGAAACTTTGTTAGTTAATTTTGCTTTTATACTAAAAAAAAAGTTTTTGCCATTTGAACTGGTTTTCGAATGAGTAATTAGAATAAAAATCAAGAAGAGACTGCTCTTCTAATTCATTGGAAAAAAAGCAAACACATTTATACAGTCAATCTATAATGGCAATCTATATAAAACGATATTTGTAAAACTATCAAAAATAAAAAATTACATTTTATCTAACATTCTTTAGGCTAAATTAAAATAAAACACATTTTCTTTGTACGCAATCTTGGATTCTGAAAGAGAGATTTCACTTCTAAGAATTTCTGATTTACGAAATTTATTCTTTTCTATTAATTTTATTTACGGCAGACGCGTAATAAATAACAAACTAAAAAGTAAACAAATAAAAATACACTTATATATTCTTTGGAATTGCTTCTTTTACATGATTTTTCTTTTATCTTAAACCAATTTTAATTAAACTGTATTTTAGAGATTTTATCTATGTATAACATAACTTCCAAAACTTATTTTTTATAGAAATCTTATTCTAATTGTTATTATTATTATTTATGTCTTTATCTGGAAAGTATTGTTGAAGATTGCAAACGATAGTTAAGTAAGGCCCTATTAATTTTTTTTAAATTATTAAATTGCTATTGAGAAATATTATAAGTAGAACTGATGAGCAATTTAATATGCTATTTGGTTTTTTTTTTTGTTGAGATAAAGTTATTCCTATTATAGAAAACTTACCTCCATCTACAGCAATTTCTTAGAATAATTTCAGAGAAATCAGGTAAAATAATGAAATAATAATGGAAATACTATCATCATTCTTTGAGATAGTTTTTAAAGCTTATTTGTTTGTGTAATTGAGTACTGGAAAATATCTGTTTCAGGACAGAAAAATATTGGAAGACAAATACATACGTTGGTCTTTTAAATTGAAAACAAGAAACGAAATGCCTTTCCGGGTGTATTATTCGGCCTAACTGTTTACAAATTTGAAACAATCTAAATGCACAATATTTTCTTATTAAGTTCAATATTTTTTTAAAGATAATTTTACTTACAGGGAAAATTCAAGTAATTGAATTCAAATAATTAAATATTTGAAAAAAGAAGTAATAAATGAAATGCTTCTTGGTATTGACTCATCTATGTTTTAATAAATCACTCATTCTGTGATTAAGAACGAATAGAATCGTGACTGAATTGACGAAACAGTAGTAAATGAAAAAAAAAAAACATAAAAAATAAACTCCCATTTAATTTGCCATCCAAATCCTGCAAATTTGTCTCTCTGATTCCTTTCATTTATTATTACCTAAGATCTGTTTAAGTCTTAGAATTTTGTTTTTGCTTTTTATTTAGTCTGAGAACTGTAAGACACTAATAAGTTAATCAACTAAATTTCTTATGACTTCATAAAAAAACTTAAATATTCAATGTTCCATAAAAAGTAATATAAGAATTATTTTTTTTATAAAAAAATATTAAAATTTTAATAATATTTAATGCTATCTTAAAAGAAAAAGATTACCATGTTCATTTGTTCGTGTTTTCTTTTCATTTTCTCTACATTACCAAAAAAATAATAAACATATTTAAAAGTTAAAACACCAGATAATAGAATGTCACTGCTAATTCAATACGATATCGAAGACATATACGAAAATAGGATAAAGGAATTTAAAGTGTGCATAATTTAGAATTTCAACCATAGTTGAGCTTTGAGCTACAGCGGCGATTCATAGAACTCATAATTATGTCACATTTACAAAAGTTAACTAAATGCCCAAGAATGAACTGCAATTAGTATAATTTATATACAATGCTATTATATTTCGGAAATATAAACATCTAACTAGAAATCTTTGCTAAAATTAACTTAGATACCAACTTGAAATTATTGTTACAACTGATTGCAGAAATGTAGTTTAAAGTCTTTGCAACAAATGTTGCTTCTGCGATAGAGATATTTTTGCTTATTCGTTTTAACAATTTCTTAGAATAATTTAAGAATATTTCTTGATATTTTTTTTAAAGATGTTTTAACATTCATTGCTTTTTTTATAATTTTTTTATTTTACTTTTATAAAATAATATTGAAAAAAGAGTAATGTGAACTTTTCTCTGGAGACAAGTTATTATCTAAAATATATCTACTAAAGTTATGTTCAATATATGTTTTTTATCCGAGAACGAATGAAGAAATACTACGTACTTCTTGAATTCTATGTTTGAATTTTTTTTATATAAAATAGAAAATGTTGCAGCTATAAGTGAATTGAGCAACCGCAACCCAGGCAAAAGCAATATTGGCACGAAGCTCAGTGTGACGTGTAATTCTGACGAATGGACCATTTCCTCCATTTTCAATCGAAGAGAAGAAGAGACGAATAAGGTTTCTACTAATGCTTTTCTATCATCGGCTCCGAAACCCACTTGGAATCGATCTTGGGCTAAAAGTCATAAAAGTCCATTGTCGTCCTTCCATGCCTAATGCAACGAATGACTTTTTGTTTGGGGGCGAAGCTATCTGCTTGTGGAAGGTAGAGCAATATTCTTAGCTATCTGGAACTGCGTTGCTTTTTTAGATAAGGACCCACCCTGTGTCTTACAACAGACTGCAGGTATTGGTTCTCCTCCTTTGATTTCAGAGCTGTTTATTCCAAATCCTCCAACCGAGCAATATTGAAGTGTGCAAGGGAGATATTGGCAACAAACAGATTCTGATTAGCTTTATAACACGAACCCCATACATTTCTTTTTGTTCTGAGTGGAATTTCCCTTTCTAAAGAGATAAGGATTCCCTGGCCATTCATCAGAAAAACATAAAATGGAACAGAGTAGCTCAAATTATTTAGCTGCAGGGAAAAGCACCGTAAAAAGTTTGCTTTGAAAATTTTTCAAGAAAAGATATATGTTACTAATTCAACGGTTCCTAACCTTTTTTGATTCGTGAATCTTTTTGAACTTTTTTTTTTATCATGCATTCCAAGAATCATCGAACTAAAAATAGAAAAAACAAAGGGGGAAAGAAGCGACATCATTCAAATAAAAACAAAATTTCAATAACTTCACGAAACTCTGTTAATTTTTAATGGGAACCATACACAATTTCACGAACCAACTGATGGGAAACATTACTCTAATTGAAAGGATTTCTGTCATACTTTTTCTCATTTTTGCCCATATAACTCAGAAATAGTGGATTTTTTTCCTCAGCCATAATGTCTTTAGTTGATGCTTCTAGATCCTAATTTGTTTCTGTACAACATGTCATATTTACTGAAGCCTCACATAGGAGGCTGTGCTGTCAGGTTGAGGTTAAATCGAAGTGATCCGAAATTTAGCATTTCTAGTTCTAACGTTTCAGAAAAGCAAAACAAGATCTTTTTATATATTAATGTAGCTATCATCATAAAAACGACTGCATGAAAAGCAATTCTAATTGAATATTTCATAGAAATATTCCAGATAATTTCTTCATTGAGTGTTTGCTCTTATTATAGATGAGGAAATGTTTCCCTGTGTGAATTGAACCCACCGATCGAACCATCCGCATCGGCCGGAACGTCGTGGTATTTGTAGCCCATGACCATAAAGTGCATGTAATCTTGCAGTGTTTCACTTCATTGCTCAGTGATGCCGATGCATCCCCCATGAATCTGATTTCGGGAAGGGTTTTCCACAAAAGTCAACGACTGGAAAATCAAAGACTGAATCGATAAGATAAGGCCTGGTTCAATGAAAACTCACATACACTTCGATATGCATTGATAGATTTTTCTTTTTCTTTGTTTATGGATTACCTTGAAAAAGATGCTTAAGTCTGATAATAATAAAAAGTAATACTAGTAATTAATAAAATTGCAGAACTTTATAGCTAGTAACTCTTCAAAAGTGAATGTATTTTAGTGAAACAATCTTTTTTTTATTATATTTAAAGATTTTTTAGGCATGTTTATACTTATCGTCTTAAGTTTTAAAAGAACTAATTTGGATAAATAGAATTCGGAACTAAACTGTATTTATTTCTTATACTTTTTTTTCTGAAGAGGTAGAAAACTGGAGCTTCGGATTAGTCTGGCATACAGGAAAGAGTCAATGCATAACTTCACTGGCTAATATAGTGTACACATATATCGTTAACTATATATATTGGTTTTCTTGGTCTACCTACGACAAATCATTAATTTTTCAAAGGGAAAAATAGTCATGCCTTGAGAAGAGGTATAATTCACATTTAAATTTCATGTAATAGTTGACTTAACTCTGGAAAGTTTCTTCAACTTAAAGCAAAAAATCTCTTCTCTTAATATTAGTGTCTCCGTCTCCAATTTCTCTCTCCTTTCTAATCCAAACGATCACTTTGAAAAGCCGCAAATTAGCGTAGCTGCATCTCTTCAGCTTAGCGCAGATCCATATTTAAAAGGATAGATTGAAAATTAGCTTTTGAGTTGAAGCCAGAACAATTCTCTTCCATATCAATTTCTCGACGAACAGAAAAGGCAAATGCCTTCATTTTCTGAAAACTTGTCATTTGGATTAATTCAATTCTCTGAAGTTCAATTTAGGATCTACCCCGAGAAAAGTAATACGAAAAATAATTCTGAGAAAAAATTAAAGCAAGGCCAAAAAAAAACTTAGATTTATTTTTAAAAAAATAAATTGCGTTTCCATCTCTCCATACGATTTATCATTTATCTAAAGACTCCCTTTGAGTTGGTCTTTAAATTTATTGACATTGAAATCAAAACAATATGATTTTTTATTTATGTTGATTGCAGTTTGATAAAGAACAATCCTGTTTTTTTGTTCTTTAATAAAGTGAAAATGATTCATTCAGTTTAGAAAAGGTTTCTTCAAAAAAAGAAAATGAGAAATTTAGAAGTTTTATGCAGGAATATTATTAATACTTCCTGTGACTTTTTCTTTTGAACTTTCTACATCATTAACTGGTATTAATAATTGAATTAAGAATTCAGAATTTTGAACTCTTTCTCCTTGAAGCCAACAATGCGGAACCTTCCTCATTTATCTTCTGCTTTAACACAACATCGGAGCTCGATTTACCACAGACTTTCTTTTTTTTTATTTTCATCCTTGTTTCAGGAAAATTCCTTAAATTTTTTGAATTATTTTCATTGCTTTCTTGTCTTTCGATTATTAATCGTCAGTTATTAATCTCGGAGTGTGATTATTAGTGCCATCTTGTTCGACTTTTTGATGGCAGCAAAGATGCAGTAACAGACAGATTTGGTTGAAATTTGATAAGGAGTTTTCGTTTTTTTCTGCAAATAGTGATTGACAGAAGGCTAATTAAACTTTTTATCTTAAACCTTGCATTCGATCAAGAAATAAAATAAAGTAAAAATATTTTAGTAAATAAATAAATAAATAAATAAATAAATAAATAAATAAATAAATAAATAAATAAATAAAAATAATTTGAAAATTTGGAATTTAATTACATATTTTCTATTTAAAAAATAAATAGGTTTAATTCGTGTTTTGGAAAATGATTTCAAAATCGGCAGCACAAACCACATCAGTTATCTAACATTTCTTCTTTACTTTTGATGATAAAAACTAAGAACTATAAGGATTGTCTTTAAATTCTAAATTTAATAGCTTTAACAATTTAACTACTTTCAAAAATAATACAGTGAACTGAAGTAATTTAAATTTTTATTCTAAGGCAATTTGCAATCGAAATAAAAAGAATGAAAAACCTTTTAGTAAAATGATTATTCCAATACATTGTGATTTATTTTTATTTGTAAAAAATAATGAACATTAATTTTAACGTCTAATTTCAAAAACTTCTATAAAAGGGCATTTCCATTGCTCTTTCCTTTGTCATTTTCGATTACAAGCCTATAACTAAATAACTCTTAAGTCTGTTTGTTTGTACTTTCTTTTTAATACATCTTAAATCAGCATCTATCAAATTAAGCTTACTTACTTACGTACTTACAAATATGTTTTTTACTTCTAAGAATCGGACATGATTACAGTATTGTTGGCATATCTCTTTAAGCTTAATGTTCTACATCTAAATCTCACCATTGTGACAGCTTCCTTTTTTTCTTCCGGTTTTTCAATTATATTTTTTTTTGCAGAGACCTATTAAGATGACAGCTCGTGGTCCCAATTAACCTCATTCTAAGCATCCCTCTAGATTAATCTCCCGCTTCAACTCAAAACCACCTCCGCCAATTCCATGGTAACCTCATGTCACTTTAATTAACCCTGTGTGCAATTATTCCTAACTAATCTCTACAGTACAAGCACATTTCAGACAATAACCTTTTTGTTGTCACCAATGTTCTGTCATTTGCCACAATTCAAACAGTCCGTGTCTTTTTTCAATAAGAAATGCACTGGCTCATACTTCAATTGTCCCCACCATGAAATATAAGATAATAGAGTTGTAGGACCGTGATTAAAGATCGATGCAATTTTTATTTCTTAGAGAAATCAAAGATTGGATGCTTCTGTAGCGTTTTTGCAGGGTATATTAATGTCGGCTTTTTCTGGAAAAATTCGCGAAATCCCATAGAATTCTGAAGAAAGAAATTCAAGCTTTTGCACAGGGTTTACACCGATGATGTGCCTTCATTGTGCAAAATGAAATTCAAAGAGAACCATTTGAAATGTAAATAATAATCTTTGTCATGATCTGTTTAAAATTTCATCAAAAAGTGGAAAAAAAACATGAGAGAAATGTAGTTCTAATCAAATCAGTTAATTCCTTCATAATTCAGAAATTTGGAAATGGAAAGAAATGATCAAGAAGTATTAGCAATAGACAGATTTAAAAAAAAATGATTAGGCAATTATATTTTTAAAAGAAAATGTAGACAGACATTAATAGAACAAGGTATGAATGTAGAATATACAGGGGTGATTCTACATTATAGGACAAACTTTAAAGGATGGTAGGGCACACTAAAACAAATATTTATTTGTCAAAAATGTACGTCCGCAACTGTCGCGTTGATTCCACGACAGGTTGAGGAACGTCACAAGCACCAGAGCTGTTACACGTAGCGTAGATGTGAGCCAAACTACCGTATGGGAATTTAGCACCAGGAGCAATTACACCCATTCGATTAACAGAGAAGCCACGCATTGAAAGCTGAGGATTATCCTCGACGCATAGATTTCTGATTTCTGGTTTATGCAGCAGAGGGCAGTGCAGCAGGAATTTTTTAGCAGATGTGTTCTTTACAGATGAAGATTGTTTACACGTGAGGGAGTGTTTAATGTATACAATCTTCATGTGCGGGCAAAGGCGCGAAAACGTAACAGTTGTGGACATACAGTGTTTGACAAAAAAATGTTTGTTTCAGTGTGCCCTTCCAACCCTTCAAATTTGTCCTATGAATTTACAATCACTCTGTATAAGAATGAGGTATTAATAGGATATAAAAGAATTTATATATAAAATATTCCGGAGTGACTAGAAACATAATGATGTCTTTTAGTGAAAAGAACATACTTTATACTGTATCCTATACATCTTTAATGCACATTTATTTTTAGTAAATTGTGCTAGAAAATAGACATTACTTTCCTTTCATTAATACTGCAATTTTTAAATAAAATGTTCATTATATTTATACACTTACACAAGTTTTAAATATAACAAAAATTTTCTTATTTGAAATCTAACTTTGAATTACACATTGAAGATTGAAATAAGAGAATATGAGAATAGCTTAATAGAGGACAAAAGATTTAATCTAAGACTGAATAGAAATTATTCAAACTCATTAGTAATTGCTTTATACCTGCCAGGAGAAGTAAAATGAAGGACATGTGTTTTCTAAAGACTATCTTACTAATACAAAATATTTTCAGATTACCACGCAAATAAATAGTAAACTAATGATACTGAAAAGATTGCAGAATTTACTTTTTTATTATTTCTTAATTTCATTTCAATAATTAAGCACAAAAATTTAAGATCGAAATAAATGTTCAATTGGTAAGGAGTTAACTGATAGTTTTCGCTTTTAATATCTTTTGAAAGTAGTAGGACAATGTGACTAATTCTCAACCAAGTTTAGTAATCACTTTATGGAAACTGACGAATTTTATTATTATAAGGGTTATTTTTATATATTTCTTGAGGTTTTCATTGAGTAAGATTTTCAGCTCATTCAAATTTCAACTGTATAGCATTTCAAATATACCTCCATTTTAAAAAAAAATTAGGATAATGTTTTATTAATTAATTAATTTTTTAATCAATCATTTATGATTAGTAAAATTTTAAATTTGTCAAAATAAGAACTTATATCATAAGAAGTTGACTTGACAACTTAATACGAAAATATTATGCAAATAGTTTGGGAAATTTTAAAAGAACTAGGTTTCCTTTGTTTTTCTGTCCTGTACGCATAACATTCTAAGGAGGCGTAACATTGAAAATTACACAGGCCAAGAAGTAAAAGCAATATTACAATATAGGAATACCTGAACAAGTATGTTAATGAGGCACTCTGTACTCTGTAATTCCAAACACGCACAACACAAACGTCCTCAAAGAAATCCAAGAGATACAACTTAATACTGATCAAAGAAATGAGTAACATTGATACGTGTAAAGTGTCTGAGGTTACGAATGACATCAAATTGAAAATAGATAGTTTCTATCTGTTACATTGATAGGTTAAACAACCATGTTTCAAAGAAAGCAAATCCCTGTTATCACAGTGCTTTAGTGCACGGAGCGATCATAAAGTTCTGAATAAATTACAAATATTAATTAAAGATTTGAAATAGAGGAATGGCTCTCATTTAACTTAGCTATTAGTTCTTTTAATTGTTAAGTAGTTCCTTATATATCTTTTTAGAAAATGCCTTCTCAAAATACATTGACACTCTTCAACAACATTTTAAATCAATTACATTTAGAAAATTTGAGATTTTAGTGATTTTGTTATTAAAGCTTTATATTCATGTGCTAATTATATTCGCTTTAAAAGCAAATTTACATCGTCATTATTTAATATAACGTGATTTATACATTATCAGCCTGATGAAGCTCAATATAATTTTTTATGAAACATTAAAAATGCTAATATGAGTAATTATGCAAAGGGGAAAAAAGATATATAAGATATCATTCAGTAACATCTTGCTAATTTTGCTTCTATCTATAGAACAGTTAAATAAAAAGCAACATCTACTTATTAGGCCTATGAAAAATTTGCATATTTTTATCTAGTATATTGGAATAGAACAACATTATGTTATGGCCAAAAATACAATTAGTACATTCAACATTTGATATGTTGCTTTCTTCTGCTACAGAATACATCTAAAAGTATCTATTACATCAAAATTCAGGACCATATTGTCAATGTAAATGATATTACTTATTTTATAGATTTTAGTGGGAATTAAATTGGTCTCAAAATTTACAAGTAGACATATCTTCATCTTTTTTTCCTTTGAATTTCCCAATGGCTGTTATCTCCAAATTTTCAACTTTATTCATGAAATCGTATGTTTTTGAGCATTGAATAAAGTAAACTTCATTCTTATTTGTAGCATCATTAATAAATCAATTTCCTAAGACATCATATTGAACTTTTAATTAACATATAAGATAGTGATTTAATTCAGAAACGTAGTAAAATAGCATTTTTCTCGTTTATGATTAATTATTTTTGTTAATAAATTACCTTTTAACATTTTTAAACCTAGGAGAACTCATAAGGCTTGATAGATTTGTCTTAAGCTGAAATAGTCATGTATGTTTGAGAATTCCTATACGACAGCAAACTACTGTTGAGGGAACTTTACAATCACTCTGTTTTTTTTATTATTTTTTGTTTTTTATCCATATAAAAATAAAAGATATTGCATAAATGTATAGTAATATTTGTAATTTTGTAAAGTTTCTTTGAGGACTTAAAAAGCATAGACTCTACTGATTCTAGTCAAAATATTTAAGAATAGACAATGGCACAAAAGTTAAATGCAAAAAACTTTTGGCTATTTTGCAAAACTCAATGCTGTATACTGAAACAATTTTGACTCAATAGTTATACTTACAAGGCAAATGATGCGGACATTATACGCCTACGCGTATTTATTTATATGGATCTGCTAAGTAGTAAATCTCAGACGTCACTAGCATCGAAACTGAAGCAAAAGCTATGTTGATTTGAAACATGGAATGCTGAACGAAGAAACTTACAAGAAACTCGGACATTATACAAATATTTATATTTATGAATATTCTGCAGCTACGAAAATCGAAAAGCAACTAACAATTACTCACTTCCCCTCCCCCTTTATTGTTAAGTTCCTCTTTAAAACAGTTCACTTTAGTTTCCTTGGGTTATTTTCTTATTGTTGTTCAACATTTTGAAGGAAGTCTTGGTGGTGAAGTTCTCATGGTCCGAAGCTGGAAACAAACCTTCTCAGAATCTTTTCCAAATCATTCTAGCGCCAAATAAGTGGAGAACGAGGCACTATTCTGTTAAAGACTGACTAATCAGGTAGCTGAGACTAAGTATCGCCACAGAAATAGACACCGTTCATCTAAGTAACAAGTGGAATTTGTAAATACAGAAGTGGTTGAATAGGGTCATCATGTTTTGTGGAAGTCACCTTTTAGAATTCTCGCAAAGGTCTTTTTAAATTGCTGGTTGGCTAACGCATAGCAAAAGGGGTTCATTGGACTATTCGCATAACACAGAAAATACGAAAAGTAAAATAAATGATGGTTGGTACATCCCTCTTTGTTTTTACAAAATCCTTCCACAAGAACAAGAACATGATATGGCGTCCAACACAGGACAAAAGCCCCCAAAATGAAAGAAATGGTTCTCAGTGCTTTTCGAGCACGATTTTCCGATTTTGATTTTTGTCTGTCTTTATCTTTTTTCCTTTTATCTTTCAGTTTAAGTCTTTTTCCAATCGAATTGACCAACTCTCGTTTGGAATCTTCAGTCGTTTTATGTTGACGGAGGCTGTTCGCAGGCTTCAATGCCTGCTCAGAAGTATCGAGGATTGGTTGCAGCTCTTCTGCTTTGGCGATCCGAGTTACCACTTTGGTATCTTTGTCTCCCACCTGCATGGCAACTACAGTCATGGCATTCGGCGCCTTTGGAGATGGAACATCGTTCTGGGCAGGAGCAGCAGTCGCTTGGGACGCAGAATGTTTGGGTGGTGTGTTCGGTGGGTCCAATGCAGCGGCAGTTGCTCCCGCAATGGCTCCCGCAACCTCGTGGACCGATGTTGTGGCCGGTGTGGCAGCCGAGATGGGCGATGCTTGAGTTTGGATTTTGGAAGGAGTTCCACTTTCTCCTCGTCCGACCGCTGGAGAGATAATCGCCATCGAGCTTTCATCCATATACCTCATATCTCCGGTATCCATAGAGGACACCACATCTTCCTGAAGAACGATGGGTTTTACGTTAAGCGAAGTCGGTGGTTGTCGAAATGGAACTCCTCCGCTCTGAGAAGATCGGCGTGTAGAAGGTTCTAATTCTTTAACAGGATCTATGGGCGAAGGTGTGGTGGTGACGGGTCCCTTCCCATTTCCAACAGGCGTTGATGAATTCAAGGAAGCCATGACGTTCGCTGTGTCGAGAAGGCTCGGCGGGCGAGGTATGGCTCCCTCTGTGACAGGAGTAGGTGTTAAACTGTGGGTACGAGGTTTACCTGGTGGAGGAGGATCTAAACGTGGAATGGGATTTGTAATGACTGATGGATTCTCCTTTGCCGGCGACGGAGGCTTAAAAGGCATTGTCACTCCTGGGAGACTAGCTGCTGCTGGTATAAGAGCGCAGGTTGTGTTATGCCTTCCCTTCTTCTTTGATTTTTCTGGTTTTGAAGCCTTCGAAACACTTTCGTCGTCAGAATCAAAAACTGGACTACTGGAATTCTCATTTTCGTTATCAGGTTTTTCTTCTGCTGTGGAAAAATTGGTTGTTTCAGTTCCGGCTTTGGTTGTTTTCTCTGAAGATGATGCATCGAAATTAGCACCCTGCTGTTGTTGCTGTTGCTGCTGTTTTGGCTTATCTTGACTAAGCAGAGTACTCTGAGTTTTTGAGATAGCAACTCCTGGTCTTGAGTGACCGAGAGCCACCATCATCTCCACTTTTCGATGCTTCGCCTCCGATTTCTTCTGCATGTCACTCGCAGTTTTGTAAATACCTCCATAAAGCACGAACATAACGACGAGAGTGGACCAGAAGTACCCAAATACCAGAGACGTATTGAAGATCGGATCTTTCATGAATTGCACAGCACATTCGCCCGGTTCCAGATCCCTGTAGCCTATGAAGTGTTCCCATCCCATGATACTTATGAAAAACACCAGAGCTGGAATAATCCATGTCACCACCACCATAACTATAACTTTGTTCTTGGTTCGCCAAGCACGGTATTTGGCCGCAATGCGAACGGAACAGTACCTGTCTATTGTGATGAGAAGCACCGTGTAAATTGATACTAAACATACTGTATGGTCGACGGCGAGCCACAAATCGCACAAAACAGCTCCGAGTTCCCACGTTCCACGTAGCACATACACAGCATAAAAGGGTAAGGAGATGAGTCCAATGAAGAGATCAGAGCAAGCCAGAGAAGCGATGAAGTAGTTGCTCGGTTGTCGTATAGCTCGTTCCACCATGAAAGCTACGAGCACGAGAATGTTACCACTCACCGTCAGGAAAGTGCACATAGAAAGCAGTATTGCAATAATCACAGTTAGCCACAGAACAAAAGGTGGTTGGAGGTGCGACTCCGCATCTGTACCGTTCGCAGAAGACAAATTACCTAAATCAGACGAGTTTCCGTCGTAAGCGGTCACGTTGTACGGCTCTGATCCGTTAAGCGCATGCTCCACTAGACCATTGACGTAGTGAAGCAAACTGGCGCTCAACGGAGACTCAACTAAGACTCTTCGCTTTCTTTCGAGCGCTGTCTTCTGTAAGGGCCATGAAGTAGGAAACCAATCGGCCGCTGCCCAATCCCACTCAAGCATGGAACCGTTCCAAGATTCTTTACTGCCTCCTTCGAATCGCATCATGAATATAATGTCAAGCAGAACAGGTTAAGTTCAAAGAACCACTTGAGGATTGCATAAGAATCAGAATCTGCAAAGAGAAAGAAGAAAAATTAGTCACAAAGAATGTTAATGTAATATTCTAAGCGTAGAAAATTTTAAAAATATAAACAACATCTTTAAATATTTTTGTTGATTTTGTTGATATATTTAAAGATTGAAAAACATATGTAAAGTTATTAAACCAGTTAATAAAATAGAAACTATTTCTAGACATGTAAAAGTTGTTAATTCGTAAAATTCTAAGATGTTAATTCGATCTTTGATAAAAGTAAATTTTATCTAAATAATTTTTGTAACTTGACTTAAAATTGTTTTAAGGTGACCAATACTGGCATCGATTTATGATTTTTATCAACTAACGTTACAAACAAGTCCGTTTCTTGTAAAGATTGAAGTGACGTAACACATTATTCTGCATCAAAGAATATAGCTCCGGCGTTCTTGTTATTTCATCCAGAATTTAGAAGAAGATTATTGTTGATTTGAAAGCATTCAATATTTTAAGAGATAGAAAATGGAACTGTTTAAATTATTAGATTTGTTTATTTTTGATCACACAGCAAGGGAACATTGGCTAATGTTGTTGAGAGTCTCATTTCAACACGGCAGTCTCAGTGCATGGCACTCGTCTTCTTATAAATATTTCAAAAGTAATTGTAAGGGTCAGTGGATTCACAGCAGTACGAAACAAATAATTTTAAATGTTCATTCAAAGTTAAGAGAATTAGAACAGCACCTGACAGTTGACGAAATCACTTAGAAAACGACATTTTTGATAGGAGTAATGGTAACGATTAGAAGGAATTTCAAAAGGAGGGAATTTTACACATAGCAGGCAAGAAGAGGCTTCGGAAAGCAAATATATCACGTTCGGATAAAATTCACTTCTGTGCACTGCAATTAGAGGTAAAATAAATGAAATACCAACAATAAGAAATGTATTGAAAGAAATTACTGACGATCCTGAGTTACCAAATATTTCCCGCAGAACATAATGTAGAACATTAAAATTGTCTGACTTTAGGCATCAGTCTCGGCATAGAAATTCACAATTATGTGGCAGTGAAGATATAATCACTTGGCGACACAAATATTTGCGTGCAATTCGTAGAAGACGAATTTTGGAATCTGGACTGCTTGATAGACTGTGAAGAACAACCAGTAGTCATTAATTCTTTTGATTCTTCTGAATCTTCTGTGATTCTTTTGATAGTACGAGCGATAGGGACTCATGTGGATGTGAAGTTCTCACAGCGAATAGTGATTAATAAAGCTAAAACAAATAAAAAATGAAACAAAACTTATCAAATACAATAGAAAAAAATAAAAATATGTATAATAAAATTAAAGAAAAAAAGAAAAAAAAGAAAAAAAAAGTAAATTAAAAGACAAAAAAAATAAAGAAAGAAAAAAAAATGAATAATAAAAAAAAATTTGGGGGGGGGGATAATTGATCCAACATCCTTTGTCTTACAAACTGAATGCTTTATCCATTAGACCACCATGAAGTATGTATTGTTCCGCGTTACTTCACTTCAATCTTTACAAAAAATGGACCCTAGTAATAAATTGAAAAAATTAATATTAATAATATAATAATTAAGAAAAACTTCTTGATGTGTTGAATATGTCAAGACATCGGATGAAGACTAACCAACGACGAGTTTTCATTTAACTATTTTGCTTGAATTAAAGATTTTCAAATATCTTCAGAAAGCGTCAGTTTTTGAACTTACTGAATTTATTGAACAGTAATTTATCTGTAAACAGAAATATAAACTTTATTGCAGAAATTCGAAATAATAAGGTTTTTGTTGAGCTGATAGGAGGGATCAGGTTCTAGGTTTTGTCAAAATCAAAATCGATCTTGTTTTATTAATTTCAATTATTCAGTTACACATTTAAAAATAAAAGTTCTTAGGTAGCTAGATGGTAAAATCTGCAAAAACTATTAAATCCTATTTCTAATTGTAAGTTGTTAATAGACATACTCTAATTATCCATCGTACAGTGAAGACTGAGGGGATCATTTTGAGGACTAAGGGCCATTCTAACAAGAAATCTTGTGGATCCATTTCGTGAGTTAAGAGGGATGGATGCCTAAATAAATGTTCCTAGGATTTTGGTAAAGTTTACGTAGGTAAGACAGGTACCAGATTTTATGAAAATAGTTCAGCATTTTTAACGTGATGCTTGTACTTGTGATTACAGATACATGAACAAACAGGAAAAAAATGTTCAAGTGGAATAGTAAGACTTCTCATGCTCGATTAATTAATTAAGAGGAAACAAAACAAGAATATAATAAAAAAGAATATGTGCTGATTAAATTCTTTAAAATGTATCAAGAGCCCAGCACAGACTAAACAACAAACAAATTGTCTTTATTCATTTACCGGGGAGGAACAGGTAACAGCTGTTTCGCTATTCAACTAGCTCTTCAGACCTGCCCCGCCTCACCCGATAAAGAACCAGAAAAGGCGCAAACCTATGAGAGAGCCACCGGCCAAGCTGGCAGTGACGCCCCCCCCCCCCAAAAGGCAAAAAGGCAATAAACAAATTCCTGTGAAGCCGAGAGGCAACAACAGAAAGCTTCCCTACATCTCGTAGGCGAAAAGAAATAAAATACAAAAACACAAAGAAACACGGTTTCACATAAGCATAATAAAAAAGAATACGTGCTGATTAAATTCTTTAAAATGTATC
>JAFIDM010012231.1:156384892-156416946 GCA_023159025.1 Thereuonema tuberculata
GTTAACTTTAGTCTCCATTTCTGAAATGAATAGTTGATATTCATTGACAATCATACATTTTTTTTTAAGTACACATGGGTGGGAATATGGAGTGAATGTTGATATTCAGTGAGTCATTATTTTATTATTTTCATGAATGGGGTGAGTGGGGAAATGTGTTTTTGGTATTTATTGAAAATGATAATTTTGTTTTTGTAAATTCACAGCATTTTGAAATTAACATCAGTAAATATGATAATTTTTTATTTTTGCAAGTTGTCATCAATGGGGATATGAAATAAACTTTAGATGTACTGTAGAGATGGAAGCTTTTTTTTTTTTTTTTTTTGTAGTAAGTTGATTCAGTGAAATTGAAGTTCTGAAAAGAACTGTTGATGTACAACTATTAATGAACTATAGTAGAAATGCAAGCTTATTTTTTTTTTTTAAGTTGACTCCTTCAGATTGTAGTTATGAATTGAACTGTTCATGTTCAGTGGACATTGAATTTTTCTTGAAATGTGTGATTGTATTGTTAAAATTTCATTATCAGTGCTTGTCAATTTCTATTACAAAGCTTTGGATTTCATCCTCTGTTATATTATCAATTTTCCAAAAATTTCTACTACTGTTGTATAGTTTGCTTTATGAAATTTTTCCACATCTTTGTTGACTTTGCTGTGGAAATATCTTAATGTTTTCTTGTATAATAGTTTATTGAAATGTGCGATTGTATTGTTTACATTTCATTATCAGTGGTTGTTTAGTTTACGATTTAAAGTTCTGAAACGAATTGTTGACATTCAGTGTCAATCATATTTTTTTTTTTTAAGTTCACATGAGTGGGGATATGAAATGAACTGTTGATATTCAGTAAAAAAGATTGTTTTTTTATTTTTGTAAGTTATATCAGTGAGGATATAAAATGAACATCAGTAAATATTCATTAGCATATACAATGGAACCTGGCTATTCGAACACAATTCGTTCCAGGAGGCTGTTCGAATTGCGATTTGTATGAATGTTGAATCAATTTTTCCATAGGAAATTATGTAAATTGGATTAAACCTTTCCAGACCCCTAGATGATGCTTATTTAAACCTCTATAATAATATTTAATGCAAAATATCGTGCATATTGAGTGGCCAGGTCTGACGAGACCGAATTCTACTTTCAACAAGAAAGAACACGAGTTTAGTTTTTTTTTTTTTTTTCAGTTGAATTGTCGTTCTCACCTGCTTTCTGTTTTAGGCTTGGTTGAATAACTAATCTTTTTTGGAAACTTGATTAAACTTATTTTCGATAAAAACATTTAATATTTAAAAACAACCAAGAATAGCAATGAAATAACAGAACGTTTTACATTCGCTAAAAATGCTTGGCGAACGAGTCAATATGAAACTCGGACTCCGTCCGATTTCCGAGTCGAATTTTATTCGAAAATGTTAAAAAAATGCGGAGTTGTAAGAGTATAGAGGAGAACAAATAGCGGGGTTCCACTGTATTTGGTCTTTTCTCTCGTGGCAGATCCGTCAAAAATCCTGTATATGCAGAAAACTATCGTTAGCCATCTTGTTTGTTTTGATTTTACTGCATTTTGATTGGCGGAGAATACAAATATTATTACAAATATTATTGCCCAACGAAAAGGCAGATTGTTTTGAATTCCTTTAGAAAAATGAAATTTCATATTTAGAACGTTTTATTTCGCATCTGACAATACTTTGCTAAGCCGGCAAGTTGGACCTATTTTCTTTGGCGGCAAGATACAAGCCTGTTTTCCCTGCAAGTTGAATGTGAGATGGACCGTAGATGCAATGATTATTTTCAACATTTAAAAAACAGGATGATAAAATTAAATGTAATCAATAAATTCAGTAGCTTAAATGTTGATTTTCTTTCTTATCAAGATCACCATGAAAGCTAAAGAACCTTTGTTTTATAGAACCAAGACAACAAGCATGCAACATCCTCCAAAAAAGTTTACTCCAGGGACTTGAATACGGGGGAGAAGACTAAAGATGATTATGGTTTAAATTGAACCATACTTAAATGTTATATCTAATTTTAAGTTAACTTTTACGCCTGTTTATCTAACAGTCAATCACACAAACAGAAGAAAAATTCATGTAGTCATTCAAAGAATAGAGATAGAATTCCTGAACAACTGTTCCATTAACAACTCAGAAACAAGATCTGTCCAAAATCTGTCGAAAAAGGCGTTGTCAGAGATTGTAAAGGACAATTTTCGTGACCCTATTTTAAAAGGTGATGTGCGATGAGATTAATAACCTTAATTAATCCAAAGCTCAGTAGAATGAAACTATTTTGACGACAAAGAAGTGAAAAGACTCAAATAAGAAATGGAGAATCTCGAGGGAAAGAAAATGGGAAAGGTCTGAAAAAACAAAACGCTTGAGAACAAAGTTAATTAAAAAAAAAACAAGAAGCAAGAGGCATCTACTCTTGTGAATGATGCAATAAAGGAATAAAAGAGCAAAAGTTAATGAACATATAAAAAAGTATTTAATCTTTACATACTTTTAGAAAATTTGGAGGCGTAGTGAAAATTAGAAACAAACCGAGAAAATCTAGCAAACGTAAAAACAAAAGACAATAAAAAATATTTTAGGATATTATTTTTATCCGAATAAAAGAACAAAATAGCAAATAACAAGAACAAAACAAAATATACAATTTAAAGTTGTGTTCCATCTAACAGATGTAAAAAGAAGAAAGGAACTACAAAAATTGATTAAAGCTAAATATATTTTTCAGATCCATGAGCCATTAGGCTGTTGATCGCAAGAGCCTATATCTCCTGCGTATTGCCAATTCTCCTCGCGTAACATGTACCTACTGCTTTAATAGAAATAAATATAAATGAAAAAATTATAACGAACAAAATAAAAGAAACATAAAAATACAGACCAATACCAATATCTGAAAAACATTGATTTGTAATGTAACGAAAAGCTCTAACGAAATTTCCAAGTAGTTAAAACTGAAAATGTAAAGAAAAAAATATTATGTTATTGGTAACAAATAACTTCGGTTATCGTCTAATAGCAGTTATCTGTAATAAGAAAGGAAAATTTTGAAAAACGAATCAGCTTAAAAAAAAAAAAAAAATAACCGATTAATACATTTTCTAATTTCTAATGTAATTATTTCGTTTAATGTACTGGATAACAACAGATAGAATTTAATTTAACGAAATCACTTTTTTCGCGAAACGAAAATTGTTATTTATTTTCTCTTTCCTCAAATTTCCAGTCGGTTGGCGGGGGGGGGGGTGATAATTCCAAAAATTCGAATCATTTCATAGACCGGTTACTTTCCATCAAATGGAAGATTCTGAAATGTTTTTAATAGCAAATTTGCATCATATTTATCATTGATAATTTTCTAAGATGAACTGTAAACTGTATACAGTGGGTGAGGGGGGCCTCGTAGGCTAACGCCTTACATGACGAACTTTTCGTACCACGAACCCGGGTTCAAATTGAAGTATTCCATGAGATATTAAGTCTCGTACAGACCAGCGACATTTCTTAACAATTTGTTAAAATGATTTTTATTTTTGGAATCCCACATTATTTCTTTATTTTGATAAAGTTCGATGCACTTTTATGTAATCGCTTTGGATCATTCCATTTTGGAGGGGAAAAGTTACACACGAAAATCAAACTCACTTCACCAATGCTAGCCGTCAGCTGAAGTAAAATCAGATAAATGAAATGATCGCCGAAATATTCGCTCCCATCCAGACACATTGCAACAAGTTTGCGTAACATTCTTTGATAGTTCTCCGGAATACGACAACCGATAGATCGCTTAAATGTTACAGGCTTTTGTTACAAGTTCGCGGAAATGATTGATGCTTATTGATGCTGAACACAATGGGGAAGGTTTCATTCTAATATCTCTAACCGTTTGGCCACTACAGAGTATGACATCCAGCAAGCATAAAAGCAAGAGCGTTTCCCTTTGTTTTACAGGCAGGCCGCTAAAAATAAACAGTGTATATATATATTATGTAAATGGTGGCCTTTTTTTGTGAAGCGAATTTGTAAAGCGATACCAATTAATTTATTTCCCATAGTATCCTATGGGAAATCGCGTTTCGTACCATGAACTTTTCATATCACGAACAGGTTTGTGGAACGAATTAAGTTCGTGGTATGAGGCCCCACTGTATTTGGAAAACTAATTTGTGAGTCAGTAATGACACTGGAACATAGTTACTCAAAGCGTTTTACTTTTTACTAAAATAATCATTGTAATTATGAGTAAATTTGAACCCAGCAACTAAACTTTAATATTAACTTTGTTAACGTATAATTTCTGGACGATGTTGTCAGACTATGTAAGTTATAGTTAACAGATGTTGTGCGAAATTTGAAAATGATTCTCAAATTGTTGAATTTCTTTCTTGTAATAGTAATTTTTTAATATTTTATTTACAATAAAAATAATATCTGTGAAGTTGAGGTAATCTTTAAATGAAAGAGTAATTATTCAATAAAGTAATTTGTTTTAGAAGTTTTAACGAATATTTATTTTATAAGTCCTGTGTAGTAACTATTTTAAAAGAACATAACTAGTGTACCTTATGATTAGGGATTAATAAGATAATGCGTTAAATTTAGAATTCCAGAACTGTTCTCAACTAAAATAATAATATTTTTAAGTTTTAAAAAGGACTTTTATTTTAGAAATGTTCAAATGAACAAAAAGATATATTGCTACTTTAAGAAAATAATTTATGATATACAGTGAAACCTCCACTAACGGACACTCCCGAAAAGCGAACACCCCCCAATAGCGGACAATTTTGCAATCCCCAGTCCCTTAATAGCGGACACTCCCAATAACGGACAACATTCTACAGAAAATGAACGATCTTGTGTTGCTTTTCAAAAGCAATAGAATCAGGCTACAGTAATACCTAGCGTCCAGAGGAAATTTTGAAATTATGGATCACGAACTCCTATGAAAACTCCAAACACATCAAAGTTCGGAAACGGAGACAAGTGCGATCGACTCTGTTGTCTAAGATTAGTTTTGTGCTGCACGAGCAAAAACCATTCCCATTAGTGGGCCATTATTGCAAGAAAAGGCGTTGGAAGCAAAGGGGACTCTGAAGGCCTTGCAAAGTTAAACGATTTAAATATTCATATTGAGAAACATCTTTTCAATGCAAAAAGGAAATGTCAAACTCTGTTAACTGATTACTTTAGTTAATAAAATTAATTTTCTAATCCGTTGTCTTACTTAAAATAATGACAAAATTAATACTGTAATTAATTTTGTTATTATTTTAAGTAAGACTAATGGATTAGCATTCATTTAAAAAGGAAAATAATAACAGTTTGCAATTGTTCATATTTTCTCATAGCGCAATGTTAATTGTAGAAATTTAAGATTGTACTAATTTTTCATTAAATGACATGCTATAAGCTAAAAATTGAAAAAAAGATAGTCCTCCCCAATAGCGGACACCTCCCAATAACGGACGAAACTTCCGGTCCCGTGACTGTCCGCTATTCGGAGGTTTCACTGTAGTAATATTTTGAGGAATTAGATTCAAATTTTTAATATTGAATTGAGTTGTTAAGTAAAAGATAATCATAATTTCTTGAGTTAGTTATCTGTATTAATTATAAAAAACCTCTATAAGAACGATAAATTGTGTGGCTGTGTGTGCATGCGTACGTCAACCTAATTATGGAATTTCGCAACAATTCGCACGCGCGTTGCATGGAGCATTGTTGCATGGCCGACTCTATCCACAACAATGTAATTTCGCCCACCCGTTGCCAAGCCACAGAAGTATTGGTGCATGGTCAACTAAACTGCTCAAATTTCCGACTGTTACAAATGGATTTCAATACTGTATTGCATATATATTTTAGAATTTAAACTTTAACGTTTCTTTCGTTTTAGTTTTAAGATTTAGTTTTTAGTTTACTTGAAGTAAATTGTTTTTTTGTTTTTTTGTTTTGTTTTTTGTGTAATACTACGATTCTTTGTTCCCATTACATATGCGAGGCTTCCGGAACAAAGCGGAGGGTAGCAATATAATATAAAATAATTAGTACTTTTATTTATTGATTTATTTTTATAAAGAGCTACAATTATTAAAGATTACAATCGGTTTCTTGTAAAGATTGAAGTGAAGTTGAAAAGACTATACGACACAGCAACAAAGTGGGCAATCATTTCAGACAACTAAAGTCCGTTTCTTTTAAAGATTGAACTGACGTCAGAGTACCGGTAGCACATTCTGCAGCGACGAATATTGTTCCGGCGTTCTTGTTATTTCATCCAGAATTTAGAAGATAATTATTGCTGATTTGAAAACATTAAATATTTTACGAAACAGAAAATTGAATTTACAGAAATTCAAAGTGACATGATTAGCCATTCTTTTCCATAAGAAGAAACCCAAGAGAATTTGAATATATGTTATGTAATCAACAAAATATATTTAGAAAGTTATTTGAATATCGAATTGAAACAAGGAGATAGAGAATAACCTGGAACATTGATAAAAACTCATAATAAAAAAATATTAATTTTAATTGAAAGTAGCTAAAGGATTGAGGTAGGAAAAAGTATGGAACCTCCAAGTCTAAACTAAAAACAAGAAATACACAATAAAAATTAAAGAAAGAAATTCATGTGCCAGCATTTTATTTTTGTTGTATATTTCTTGTTTTTAGTTTAGACTTGGAGATTCCATACTTTTTCCTACCTCAACTTATATTTACCTCAGTATTAAGACCTGGTTCTTTACAGTGACTACTCTCAACTTACGATCGGCAATTCACCGTGAAACAGCTGTTTTGAGATGTCACTTGTGAACACTGGGTCTGAACTTTTAGCTGAAACACTGTATGTGAAAATGGGGCAATCCTAAGAATTAAAAAAAAAATAATTTAAGATTAGGGGATTATAAAGATGATTTATATACTATTTATTAAAGCTATCCATTAATCAAAATTAATAATTTTTCCTTTATTAATTTTTTTTTAAGTTTGACTATATCATGTTTTTACACAAATATTTTTCATTAACAACTATACAAATTACTAAGATTTATTTTAAAGTGGTCAATTATAAAAATCAATTGTATTTTTCATCGCCTTACATCTAAAATGTTTCTAAGAATATTTAGAAGGAAACATTATTTACAGTTGAAGCATCCTTTTCGGCTTTAAGTAGAAATATCCTATATTTATTCCTGTCAGTATTTCTGGAACTTATAGTTTACTTCTTAGAAATCCTAATCACAGCTAAATACTTTACAATAATGTTTGCCTTTGTATAATATTAGAAAGTCCTTGTCAACAAATGAAAAAATGTGTATCGAATTTTGTCTTTGAAGTTTTGCATGCTTAAGTCTAAGCAAATATTGACAAGCAATTGTACTTTTTACTTTGTTTTATTCAGTTTATCTGAAAAATAATATTATTTTTTTAATGTTTGATTCAGTTACTTCACTGGAGCCCTTTTCTCTTCAGATATTTATAATCATCGCAAGAGTATTTAAGTTTATTCTTTCTTACTGATGTAGTAAAAATTCTTGTAAATTTTACAGGTAAACAAACAAAAAACAACAACAACAATAAGAAGAATAGAAAAATGGTCTTCAGAGACAGGAATATGTTTAAATTATGATATAAATATACATACATACATACATACATACATACATATATGCTTAATACATTCATGCTTAAATAAATTCATGCATACACACAGTATATACAAATATGGGTTTGCTAAATATGAATTACATAATGTCCTTTTTTTTGCGACCTCGTGAAGATTTAAATACAAAATGAGAATGACTTTATATTTAATAAAAGGACTGCATGAAACATACTAAAACTAACTTGGGAAATATTTTATGCTTTTTTAAAATAAACTCATTCAGATTAAATGTTAAATGACAACAAGTAAGTGTTTGTTGAACTGAAAATTTTGCTTGATCAATTTCTGATCGATATCCTTAGAATAAAATTATAAATATACAGTAAAATAAGTTTATTTCGAATTTACGAAATTCTCTTTAAAGCAAGAATGTAGTCACTTAAGGCAAATGCACTTACTTGTTAGAGAAGGTAGAATCAATATCTTTTACCAAATTGTTTGTTGTCGAGAGCAAGACTAAAAATCTTGAATGATTCACATAAATTAATAATCAGCAAAAGTAAATGAAAGTAATTATACTTACAGTAGAACCTCGATTATCCGAAACTCTTTTAACCGGAAACTCGTTTAACCGACGACGGTTTCCTTAAGTTTTTTTGTTTTTTTTTTATATATAAACAATATCACTTCAAGGTCACCTTCGGCGGCAGCTATTCCTACTGCAGGCAGTGCCGACATGCCGATATCTTATCTCTTTCTCCACCCATCCCCCCCTCCTTTCGGAAATTCCAATCTATTGTCCCCCTTTGCCGGAAATTCCATTCGTCTCCAAGACCATCTGCTTTCTGCCTTTCTATTGGCTACTTTCCGTCCGACTCAGAAGCGTTGGCTTCACTGAAATGTAGAACATTCATTTATGCCATTGAGCCCACTAAACGAAAACACAATAGTGATAATGATAATAGCGAAAGTGATGAAGATGAAGTGATCGAAACTTCTAAAATAAGCAACTCCGATGCTTTTGAATGTTTTGCTAAATGAATGATTAGTTGGAGCAACAGACTGACTCTGATTCTACAGAACTTATGCTACTGCAACAACTTCGGGACAGAGCGGCTAAACGATGTCAATCAGCTTATGGTAGAGCAAACTTCCATTTAAGCCAATGTAAAGTATGTATCGTATGTCATATAAACATTTACATTGTATTTTCTGACTTGAATGATATCTATTGAATAAAGTTATTGTTTATAATTATAGTAATATAATTAAAAACATCACATTTAATTCTTTAGTACATGTACATGTTTAAAATCCAGTGTTAAAATTTTTGCGGTCTCCTGACGGCCATTTTTAAGTGCTCTCTTTTATCCGGAATTTTCGACTTACCGACGAAGGTCCGGTCCTGACCACTTCGGTTAATCGAGGTTCTACTGTATATTTAAAATGGATTTTGTGTTTAAAACCTCGTTCCATTCTGCCGGCGTATTTCTACACAAGTTGTATAATTCTGTTAGCTTTTTTTTTTTGCACTAAATGCTGTTTTTGGAAATTCTCATTTGATATTCTATAGCTGCAATAAAATTTCGGATGTCTACGTGAACTATTTTACTCCTAGAAATCCTTAATATAAAAACCTCCTTTAATTCAATCCTTCTTTGCATCCTTCTTTGCGAATATTTCATTCTTCTTTCCGAAGGACTTCTTCAGGTGGTAGCAAAGGACAAGAAAGTATTCTTCTTCGTCTACATTTCTTTTAGCCTATTTTGATTTAAAATTGATCATCATCATCCTTTTGTAATAATTTTCACCTCCAAACATTTTATTTTTAATTCTTCAAATCAGACACAATAAAAGTTTTTAATTTTTTTCCTTCCACAAGAATTGGTTTTCTAAGATTCAATTTATTCTTAGTTGAAGACTTCTTCCAATTTTACTTATTGATTTCTATATTTTTTTTGCTCACTAATTAATCCTTTCTTGCTTAAATTTTATACAGGATTTTTGTTTTCGTTGACAATTCCACAACAAATTTAGAAATAGCAGCAAAATTCTCCGAAAACGGCAAAAGGTTCAATAATGTCCAGTAAATAGTGATTGCTTACTTAATCTAACTTTTTAATCATTTTCTAAATTAATGCTTTAGAATTAAATAATATTTTCCAGTCAGACTTCTTTTCTTAATTTGATTTTTTTTTGTATTTTTATACCAATAAATTATTGCTGGCAATCAAGATAAATATTCTAAATATAAACCTTCGAAGATAACTAAATCAGTTTGAAAACCAGCCCTACGTCTAACATGTACAAGCTTCGTTTTCTCCTTTTTTTAAATGATTTGTAATAAATGTACAATTTTCAATTTTCCCGAAATTACAAAAGATAAAAAGCTTTCTATCCATTTTTCTCTAAGATATTTAAGAATACCGCTTTAATTCTATCATCTTATGATATTCTTTTGTAGTTTGTCTCTACAACTGCTGGTATACATGAAGTTATGCAATTTATTTATTTTTTTATTTATGTATTTTCCGTTTTCATATGAGTAGCTATAGAATTTTCCAATCATATAAGACTCGCAACATGGCTTCAAATAGTGATACAAAACATTTTCAGGCCCTGTTTTTCTCATTTTCTGCAGGTATTAATTATTTTATTTTCCTCTATTTCTTTTCTTACTAATTTGTACCTCTTGTTCTCTTCAGCAATATATCTGCGTTATCTACGAAGCCCAGCAGGTTCTTTTCATGTCATTTGTCAAAATCATTAAGTCTCCAAATTTAATTTCATATTGTAATTAAAATCGCATTTTAAATAATTATTTGTTTGTTTTCCGTAGAGCCAAAATATTCCCTTGAAGATAAAAACAGTTTATTTTCTCTATAATGGAGGTTTTAAGGTTTTATAAAGTTTAAACTAATCTATAATATTGTTTATTAACTAAGCTTTCCATATGATTACTTAAAAAGAAAAAAACTGAAAAGAGAAGATAATTAACGAAAATAATTTATCCATAATATAAAAAAGGAGCTTACGTATAATTTTTTATTTTTAATAGCTTATATATTAATAAGCATGTTTAATAATAATCTTTATATATAAAAATGGATGTATCTTTCTTTCTTTGTCCTTTATACACTCCTAGGCCCTTTGACCTATCTGGACCAAACTTTGCAGAATTACTCTTTAGGACCCTGCGGAAAAGATAGGCTACCTTAGAATCTGGAAACACCACCCCCAGGGGTTGAAAAGGAGTGAATTCCACACAAATATTGTTATCCAACAATTGGAGCTCGGCGACAATGACAACTATACCCATAGTGTTGTGCAACAATTGGCACGAAACTATTGTTGTGCAACAATTGGACCTAAACAATGGTTGTGCATAATAGCGACATAATGAATAATAATGAACATAATAGCGGTATAATAGCGAAATAAACAATAGTAATAATAATAATAATAATAATCAGATGAATTTTTACAAACTAGAAAAGGTCTGACGTGATAGGATTATGATGTTACAAAATTCGAATTATCTCGAACTAGGGGTATAAACGGGACAGAGAAAGGGGTGGGAAATCTTATATTTTCCGATCTCTATATTATTTTCACATCTATGAATGTCGACTTACAAAATTCAAATAACATGGAACTAGGAGTGTACACTGGGAGGACGGTGAGTGGATGAGCAAACATGGTTCAAAGATACTTCTACGAGGGATTCGGGATAGCTATAGATTTGTAATGAGATCAGACCTTTTGAGTTGTTGTTATTTTTTGTTTTGTTTTTGTACCAACCGGGAAAGTTTCGAAATGATCTCGCTATTGCAATTTCTTTATCATCCACATTTGGACATTTGTTTTTTGTAACCCGAGCGAAGAACGGGTCTTTCCGCTAGTGTTTAATATTTAATTGTATTTAGTTTATGGAATTTGTTTTTAACTTAAAGAAATCAGTATTTATTTGTAAAAAAAAAATCTATTAAAATTAATCAAAGTCAATGTAGAATATTCACTTTTAAATTAAAAACCAGTATTTGTCAAAAGTATTTTGTCAAAATAAAAATCCTAAAATCAAATAAAATAACTTTTTTGAGTAATAGATATCAAATAAATTTAACATTTGTCAAGTACAGTGAAAACTCGATTAACCGTCACCGTCGGGATCGGGACTGTGACGGTTAACCGAATAGACGGATAACAGAAATTTCGCAATAAACATGTACAGTAACGAAATTTCAATGCTGGTTTGGGACGAAAGACAAACAATAAATTAATACAAAGAAAAATCTTTCGGTAACAAAAAGATATCGTCAAATACCAAACAAATAATAATAATAATAATAATCATAGAAACATAAAACAGTAGGGGAGACCGGTCCACTTTTTTTTGTTGAATTTTTTTCTTTTTTTTGTTAAGATATTTTTCATTGCATTTTTTTTGTCAGAATCGGAAACTATTCAAGAATGTAAATACTTGATTTCATTTCATTATCTTCATAAATAAAATTGGTATAAATTCGCTAAGCAAAAATGGTAGAGTGGTCCAACCTGCCCCGACCACGGGGCAGGCTGGACCACCCCATGGGGCACGTTGGTCCGGGTAAGAATAACAACATTTAAAGTAAGATTTTTATTGAATATAAAATAACATGCCATTTAGGATATCATGAAATAAAGTTTAACTTAACCTAAGATATTACAATAAAATTTAAAATAATCATTATGCAGTTGAAAGTCGTAAATGAATAATATCAAATAGGTTTACATTGAATTAATTAATCACTTTCACTAGAGAAATCTTCTTTGCAGTTGAGGCATTCGTAAAATAAACCCCGAATATCACTGGCTACACAGGAACTATGAGCCCATCTCTTGCACTGCGTACATTGAATCCACTTCACTTAGGGATGTAAATGTGTGTGTTTTAGAATACGCTCCCTCTCCTGAAATGTTTAGACTGATTGGGTGTACTTTTTGCCCGTGTGTTTCAGATTCATCAACTGATCTGATTTTTCCCGCCAGAGTGTACTTAACTTTTCTCCTTTTGTTCCCGTGGGAAAACGAAACAGATAAAACCACGTGATCACTCAATGAACGCACAACTGTTTTTTCGAAGTTTTTCTTTTTCTTTCGCACATATTGTTTTCTAAATAAGCTCAAACCATTAAAATAATATATAACCATGAAATATCACAATAATAACATACAAGACTTTACCAAATACAAAAATTCAAGTACATAATTACAACAATACAATTATTAAGAATCAAAATATATTCCCTCAGAGACCAAGATTTTAATCGTGTCATGTTGCCAATTCCACAACGTGACAGTTTGCATAGTTTTTAATTAGAATTTAATAACACTTAAATGTGTAAATTGGCTATTTTCGAAGATTAAGATGCCTTCGCGCGAAGTCTTCCCCTATTACGGTACTTGCTGAGAGGAATTACTAAAGGGATAATATCCTTTAATAATATAGGCCACACACAATATATGATAGCCTACATAAAAAAATATACAAAAAATTATAATATGTAATAATGTAATGCAATATAATATAATAGGCCTAACAAATATATAATATAGAAAAAAATTATAATGTATAGTGCCAAAATATTTTATTGTAAAAACAGCGGGGCAGAGTGGACCACTGGTCCAATGTGCCCCATCTCGTTCGGTCCACTCTGCCCCATCGCCTTTTTGTTGTTTCCTTCAGTTGTAACTATCGACTACTTTAAGTATTCATTTTCATACTACAGCTTAAAATGATCTTTAGATTACTACCTTCAATATAAATATTACGGTTATGTTATTCAATGCAACGCTGAACGGCAATATTAAAGTAAAAACAACACTAAACATTTACTTACCTGGACAAAAACAAAACAATCGATCACCTCACTGACACCAATAAGCCGAATTCACTGACGCTTTTGTGGTAGCAGCGCACAATGGAACCAACCTTCTTTCCGATTTTTGGCGCATTCTAGCGTTTACAGGAATTACTAAAGTCAACGGTCCACTCTACCCCTAGGTCCACTTGGCCCCGGTCTCCCCTACTAGATAATAAGGTTTATATGTTAAAGCTGTAGTCATCTTCTTCTGTTTCTTCGAGGCTCGAGCTTTTTTCGCGACACTGTCCCGTATTTTACGGAGAAGTAGGTTTTGCGAACGATCACGGATAACAGAGAGTGACGGTTAATCGAGTTTTCACTGTATTTGGAATTTTTTTGGCTGTATTTTGGCTTTTTTTTCTAAATGGTAATTTTCTTTTCTATTCAAGGTCCAAATTTATATTTACTAAACTGAATAGAGAATTCTCATAAAACTTTTTCATAAATTAATTTTCCACGATTTGATAAAGAAATTACAATTAGCTGTAAATTAACGTTTATTAAGAAACAGAGATACGCTTTAATTTGTGTGATTCTGTAATTCCGTAATTCTGTAATTCTGTAATTCTGCTATGTGTGATTCTGTAATTATTTTTAAAATTTCCATTAATTATGGTTTCGAAATATCGTGCAGTAGAATACCTATGACATGGGAATAAGACTTGCATTTGTTTTAATTCAAATATCTTTAATGGCAAAATTTAACGTGCGTGAGAATATTAGTAAGAAAAAAATAAAGATAAAAAAGCACAACATCTAAAGACCCACTGAGCTGTTTTTGGAATTTTTGTACCGGGAATCAAAAACAGGCTGTTTCAACATTCTTAGGGTCATTGAAGGGCCATTATTTTTTTTATGCTTGTCCTTTGTATAGTCTATGTTTCTTTGATTCCACTGAATTTTGAGCACTGGGCGAATCAAACTGATGATACCTAGGAAGGTTGAAACAGTCTGTTTTTGATTCACGGTACGAAAATTCCAAAAATAGCTCAGTGGATCTTTAGATGTTATGCGTTTTTATCTTCATTTTTTTCTTTCAAATATCTTTTGTTAACCTACATAAGAAAAATGACATTCATCCGTTACCTTACGTTTGACTGAACATACTATGCATGTCGTGAATAAACAATTTACATTTTTGACATAATAAAAACATAAATAAAAAAACATACACGCACTTAAACAAGGAATCATTAATCTGTTTTAGTGTTTTTGATACCACGAATCCAGAACAGCTGGATTCACCCAGTATCTTACAGTCAATGATCCGAAGAAACACATAAAGTAAACAAAAGTTAACAAGATTAACAAATTAACACATTAAAAAACAACAATATATAAATTAAGAATAATATGAATAATATAACAAAATGAAGGAATAATATGAATGGTCATTAACTTGTTAACTTTATATACTTATTGGGATCACTGACTGTAAGATACTGGGCGAATCCAGCTGATGATGGTTTGGAAACCTGAAACAGTTGTTCTGGATTTCCGGTATCTAAAACACTAAAATCAGATCAGTGATTCCTTATTTATGTGCGTGTATGTTTTTTACTGTGATGTTAATATTATTTCCGCACGTTAAACTAGTTGCTAAATTTAAAATTTTCTTTTTGGATTTGTATTGAATTCTGCAGAGACGGTTCTGAAAGTTTAATTATCAGAGCTGCTGATATGTGATCAACATGATTTTATTCAATCTTCGCGTTAATCGGCGTTTTGGAATCTACTGGACTGTAGAAGTGATCTCCAAACAAAGCAGTTAACGAGTCACAGCGGTCAAAGCGCCTCGAGCTGAGACGGAAGATGCCCCGACATCGAACTTCACTGTTCCCTATTATTCGTAGTGATACCAATATGCACCGTATTCTACTTCAGCTTCAATACCGCATGAATATTGCTTCAAAGCTTCTGAAGAAATTGAATCATTACTGCGACATTGGAACAGTAATGCAAATTTCCAGGTATTGCATTAGTCCCTGGAAATATTGCATTAAATCATTTATTGCATTCATCATTTATTGCATTAAATTTATTAAAAGTCTTTAAATGTTCTCATTTTTTCGCGGTATTTGAATATTTTTATTTCTGTCCTAAAACAAAAAAAGAAAATAATGATAATTCTGTCTTTTGACTGTTATGCTCACGAAACAAAAAATACATTCTTTTATCTTTCCAGCATTACTTCTTTTATGAATCGTAAAGTATTTCTCTTAGCCCTATACTTGAAATTGGGTTAATTTCAATTCCTTAAATTCCTTAGTATGTATCAGACTCTAATATTAAGAACAATGTTATGGACAGAAGTATAACATTAGTTTCCAGCAAAGTCTACTCTATTTCCCTTTCAAATAAAGTTTATCCTTTCTAATTTTCAATGTGGGCCCGGTAGCCGAGTGGGTAAGGGCGCTTGGCTGCGGGTTGGAGGTGGAGGGTTCGATTCCCGGCCTCGGCGGAGGACGGGAATTTTTCCATGCTTCTTTCTCCTCCAAACGGGCCCTAGGGTCTACCGAGCCCTCTATAGAATGGATACCGGGTTTCTTTCCCGGGAGTTAAAGGCGGGCGAGCGACGGGCCGATCCCCCGTCCTGAACTTTGTCCCGTAGTTTCTGAACACTGGAGCCTACCCTCCAGTTGCATTGCGCGATCCTCTGGGCCTGATCGCAACTTTAATTTTCAATAGCTCAAATGTTTTGCAGAATATCTCCTCATCACCAAAGTTTCACTGTTAAGAAATCTATCTAATAAGGATGCTGGTAGGTTCTCACAGTTGCTTCCTGTGCTCGCTGTAAAATTGGAGTAAAGTATCTTAAAGAATTTATTAAGTAAGATGGCACACCATTTAAATCAACTAATTTTTTAGATTACTATTTCTTAGGTTAACCGTTCCGGCAAGGCCGCGCTGTCTAGACGGCATCTGCCGTGAGGCTGATGTGTCGGAACCTGGATTCGAATCCCGGCGTTGGCACGGATGTTTCTTTCTCCTTTTGTGTTTCGTCCGTTTCTGCAGGTTTAGCGATTAGCTGCCTCCTATGGCGTACTTTAGGCAACGTTTATACGGCTAAATGCTCACATTTCTTGTCCTTGTTGAGACCAATAGTATAAATACTAAGAGCCCGGGTGTTTGCAAACAAACAAACATTGTTACCGAGTTAGAACAACTAACTAAATAGGAATCCACATTGTTGAATCAGTAGTTCTTTCTAATTCTTCAATCTAATTTCGAATCCATAGCAGATGTTGAAGCAGATAAATTTCAGGAAGGGAAAATAATTTATCCTAGTTTATTCAAATTTATATTTTGCAATAAATTAATATTCTATTAAATAAAAGTTGCTGAATATACAGTTTTATATGTGTTTGCGGAATGATTCTATCACTATTCAGTTTCATTACAGCTTCATTTATAAAATGTTAATTAACATCTGTATAACTTAGTTCTGAAGTAGGCCTTACTAATTAACAAAAAATGTACGAGCGAACGAAGAATTCTTCTAATCCAGATAATGTTGTTCAATATTTCAGGAGAAATTTAAAGTTCCATTAATAGGACATTGTTGTGATGTTTTTGAAGCTGGCGATGGTTGTGACCTTTCTTAACCGATGCATTATAAAAACTGAGAGACACTAGTCTAATGGAACACAGGTAAAGGTTTTTATATGTCTCAGCTGAGGAGGCATTACAGGGCAAAATGCTTTACCTGGAGTACAAAAATTCCTTATTCATCCTTTTATATTTTTTAATGTTAATTTCAATTTAAAATTGATAATATTTATTAAATGCTAGTTTATAATGCTAGTATTTAGTGAAAAACATTTCCTTGAAAAATATTTACTAATAATTTCGGTAAATATTATTCGTTACATAGGGTGATTTCAAAAGGTGTGTCAAAAATTGAGCCGTAGGTTCTACTCATGAAAAACAAACAAAAAAGACTCTATAAACATGGGTCCGGAAATAAATAGTTTTCGAGAAAAACATATAGTATCATTATTCAATGTAGATATGTTTGTTTCTTGTTTTGTTTTGTGGGCACAGTTTGATGCGAGAAAACGTATTGCAAATATTCATAAAATGAAACACAAATAAGCAAAGTAGGGAACGAATGATTTAATAAACGGTGTTGAATAAAACACATATAATAAAATAGCAATGTGAATGATTTGAGACACGGCTATAGCAACGATTAATTTTTTTGACTATTATAACAATGTAATGTTTACTGCAAACTACGTTTTGCACGAAACCTATTCATTTCTGGATCCATTAATTGTTTGTTTTTGGTTTCCAATACCCTTTATTAAATCATTCGTTCCCTATTTTGCTTATTTGTGGTTTATTTTATGGCCACAATCAATCCAAGCTCTCTCGCCTTTACCACCGGGAAAGAATACAACCACATTTTACAAAGCGTTGGGTAAGCCCTAGGACCCATCTAAAGGAGAACCATCTTTGGCAGAGTTCCCTATCTTCTCCGAAACTGAATCTGGCTCCTTCAGCCTGCAGATCAACGAACGCATTCAAGAGAATGACCAAAATTATTCCCGTGAAGATAAAAAAATTCACAGATTTGTTGCAAGAAAGCGTGATTGTCCATAATTGCAGGTAAATTTATCTGTTATTGGTAAATCCTTCAGTTGCACACAATAATTTCATAATCCATAGCTTAAGCTAAATTCATCATTGAGATTTGGATTCTCTACCATTAATGTTGATTCAGTGAAATTTTCACATGCTATTAAATCGTCACTGGAGCGGAAGCTTTCAGTTGACTGATTAAAATATTTGCTGTGGATGAACTTTGCGAAGTCATCAGGGCACCAACAGATAATAAGCCATTGTTAATTCTCATTTGTCAGACACTAATCAGTTGTTATAGTCGATGCTTTTCGAGAATTAAAAGGCCGTTGACGATAATTTATGGAATGGTTGCAACAGTTTAAAAACAATTAACGCGTTTTTAATTCCATGCAGATTCTTTCTTTAATGGTTAACTATGTCAAACAAAAGTTAGTTTCTTGGCGTTTACCGATTATGTATCCGAATTTTAAATTTTTAGTTGTACACTATAGAATCATGGAAATACAACAGCAAACACTAATCTTTATTTTAAATAGCGATTAAAAAAAGCTTTGCATTTATTGTTTAATTCAAATTCTCTATTAAAAAAATTTGGCTTGTTCATTTAATCATACAAACGCGAAGTGCATCTTATAGAGTCTATCTCGTTTGGTAATTAAAGGAATTATTCGAGGAAGGGGAAAGAGAAAGGAAATAAGAGAATGATAATGAAAAAAAAATTGAAAAAAAAATAACGACGATCTTTTTAATGTCTTTAAAAATAATAACAGATTCTTATGGAGGTTTTAATGAAAAACGAATAAGAATTTGTGTTTTAAAAAAGATTGGTATCTGAAATCTGAATTCATGTTTCATTTCTTGTGATATTTGTTCTTACTAATATCACTGTGTTTTACTAATATCACTGTGTTTTACTAATATTACTGTTCTTACTGTTTTACGTGGACGACCTTGTGATTTTTTTTCTTAAGGCTAAAAGAAACTGAGTAAATAAGAGAATAAATGAGAAGATTAAAGTTGCGAGATTTAAAGTGTGTCGTCGATATTAGTCCAAAATTAAGCTAATGATATATCATCGAAACCGATTCGGATACATTTTTATTACGAATATATTATTATTTTTATGTGTGTAAAATCTATTTTGGACTTAATTGATAAGAGAACAATGATGAGTGAAAGCTTTTCTGGAACTATCTTAATAAGATGAACAATTTTACGTCATATGTATTTCTTTTGCTATGCGCCACTACACATATAAAGGCACAGAAATAACGATATCGCACTATATAAAGATTGTTATAAAAATTGACATAAATAAACGCGAACTTTGCCCAATCGCAAAACTTTTTGCTGGACATCACCAATAACTACTTCGTAAAAATCTGGAAATCTGAATAAATAAATAATATGTTAAATATACCGAATGTCCATTCTATTGCTATTGAACCATCTCTGTTTATGACATCTGCGATAACAAGCAATTTCTAACAGAATTTGTCGAAGGTTAGTTTCGTTTCTTTGTTGGTAGAGAGATTTCCGAAAGATAGAATAATAACTTTTTTTCGTTAAGCTTTTTTTTTTGTCGCTGTGAATTAAAAAAAAATCTTACATCCTATTTACAATTAATGAAATCCAAGAACTCAATTACAATCTCTCCTAAAGAAACAAAAACATGTTTTTAAATTCTGATGCAGCCACGATCGCTTGTGCTTCCTAACTGAATTTGCTGCGGAAAATATTAAATTACTCTGGTTTTAGTGGATTTTTTTTTTCTATTTTTATTGTTCAGCGGAGAAAAACAAAACATTCATCAAGGTTCTTATAAATATTGTATTTCCTTAAATTAATGACTCAATACAGACATTCATCTCCAAATAAAAATCCTGACATAGGAATCTTAACAGTGTGGAAAGCTATATTTTAAAAGACGTTTTGTTTCTATTATTAATTATTCTATGATGCATGAGAGAAGAATAGAATTTTCAGTCTATTAATATATATTTTTTAATAAACATACGTTAACTAAAACAAAAGATGATAACAAAAACATAAACAGAAATTCGAAACTTGTTTCAGTTTGTTTATAGCTTGAGAATGAAGCTAAATTGATAAACTAATAAACAACAACAAGTGTTTGTGTCATTAAAAACATTTCCATACTTAAATATCTTTCAGTAATATTTTATCATGTTTCAGTGGTGATCGGAATTGAACAATTTTAACAATTAAATTTTCTTCGTAAACAAGAAAAAGTATCACCTATGAGTTGTTTAATATGAGATATTTGTTGTTTAATGTGGGACATATTCGAACTCTCACCATCAGAGGACGTAAGAACATCAACAATGCATTTTAGCATGGAAAAATTTTAGCAAAGAGTCTAATAATTTATTCTAGGGTTTGCCTAAAGTAATTATTTACTCTCTTGCCTTATTCTAAATAAATCTCACGGATATCTTTCATTGCCAGTGCTTTCTCTATACTTCTATCATTTAATTATCCAAATTCCCTGTTCCATCTCAAATATCATAAAATTATCAATCGTTGAATAGGTGTCTGATTTATACGTATCATTACTATATTTTATATCTTGTGTAATTAGTGTCATACTATTGAGACTCATAGAGAAAAATCATGTACAAAAGTTGTACAAGAGACAAAATGGATGACGGATGAAGAACGTCACAATGTTTTATTACCAAATAAAAATGAGAAACTATTTGAATTTAAGGCGATTAATGTGATCTCTGAAATTATGTCGCTGAAATGATATTCTCTTACTGCATTGTCAAATAATAGAGGAGAGAGGCTGACACTAACCACTCGAGGACTGACTTTTAAACATACAAAACCAATCCATTATTAATAAGAATTACTACATCTAAAAATGGTTCAAGAACACACTTTAAAATAAAGATATTTACAATAAAAACATGATACTTATTAAAAATCCCGGGAACCGGTTTTCAGACCCCTCTGCGTGGTCTTTCGTCAGCCTAAAGATCCATGCTCACGTCTTCCTTAAATATATTGGAGCTCAGTCATCAACCAATCCACATCGTTATTCAAATGATTTACGTAGAAATTTGATATTATGTGTTTTTGATGCCAATTTATGAACACTTTACAGCACTAAGCATTTTTTATTGTTTAATTGTAATTTTATTTTTTGTTTACAATTTTATTTATTTTTAATTTCTTAAGTTTGCTTAAAATTTTTTTCCAATATTCTCTTCCTATAGTTTTTCTCTCTTTTTTTTTTTCAATATTTCTCTTCCTACATTGTTATATACAATGTTATATAGAGCCTTTAAATTAAGCGATTCTGAAACAATATTCAATAAAGAAATACAATTAATCACTAATCAATTTATCCAATGTGGATACTCAAGATCTTATATAAATAAGAATATAAAAAACAGCCTCCAAAAAATTTGTAATCCAAAATTAAAAATTAAAGAAAAAAATACATCGTATGCTGTATTTCCTTACCATCCCAATTTAAAAAAACAAGTAAAGGAAATATTTAAAGATACAGATATAAATATAGCATTCAAACTCACCAATAAAATAACATTTCCAAAACCGTATTATAGAAAAAAACAACCAACAGAGGAAAAATAAGGATGTGTGTACTTAGTTCCATGCACCAACAATAGCTGCTTTTACATTGGAAATTCCGGAAGGAAACTTAAAGATCGCTTATATAACCATAAATATGCGATACAAACAAAAGATAAAGATGCATCATTAATTTGCCAACATTGTACAAATTATAATCATAAACCAAATTTTGAACAGACGATTATTTTAGGACAACAAACCAACTTGACAGCTCGTGAAGCTGTAGAATCGTATTTTATTAAAGTGCTAAACCCTTATAACAGTAAAATTCCAAATATTAATATTCCCGCATATATCAACAACTCCAACATTAAACATAAAATTGAAAACTACAGGAAGAGAATAAAAGAGGTTTAACGTGCCCTGAATATTTCAAAATAGACATCAATCGCACCAAAGCTAAAGTTAGGATTCGCACTTTGAGTTGTCATCGGGAAGAGACTGGGACGGACCGTTTCGTCCTCATTAGGACTCCTCAGCCAGCCAAACTCCTCCGATGACAACTCAGAAAGTGCGCACGGTGTTAGTATCCCGACTCTCGCACTCGAGAACGGGATCTCCCACCGGAGAAATCCTAACCAAAAATTAAAAAAGGGGCAAAATATAAAACTTCCAACTCAAAGTGCGAATCCTAACTTTAGCTTTGGTGCCTTCTTGCGATTGATGTCTATTTTGATGTCTATTTTCTATTATAGGAAGAGAATATTGGAAAAAATTTTTAAACAAACTTAAGAAATAAAAAATAAATAAAATTGTAAGCAAAACATAAAATTACAATTAAACAATAAAAAATGGTTAGTGCTGTAAAGTGTTTGCTTTCTTTCAAATGCCCTCATCTCTGCTTATCAGCAGAACTGTCCACTTCGTAGTAAATGAAGGAACAATGTTACCTGGTGGAATCCATTCTTGGATAGACTCCGGTCTAAGACCCGTACATTGCTCAACAAAGCAAAACTTACGGGTACCACGCAAGCTTGGGATTCTTACAAAGAATCTCAAAAGAAATATAAACGTGCCATTAGGCACTCTAAAAGAACATCCTGGAGAGCTTTTTGTGACACCATAGGATCTTTGCCTGTGGCCACAAGGCTCACCAAGGCTTTATCCAAAAGCTCTGAGACGAAACTGGGATCGTTGTTACTGCCCAGTGGGGTCTATGCATCTTCTGAGGAAGAGGCTTTTAGACACCTATTGGAGTTTCACTTCCCGGACTCGAGAGCATCTGAAGTCTCCTTTCAACATGCAAATTTGAGCAAGGATTTTTCTCTTGCCAAAAGCATTGTTTCTTATGAAAAGGTTAAACAAGCTATCGCTAGCTTTAAACCTTTCAAAGCAGCAGGAGAGGATGAAATTTTTCCAGCCCTTCTTTCAAATGGAATGGAAATTATTGTATCTCCCCTTGTACATATCTATCGCTCTTGTCTGGCACTGGGTTATATTCCTATGAACTGGAGGAAGACAAGAGTTGTTTTTATTCCTAAGGCAGGAAGGTCTGACTACACCTCTGCCAAATCCTTCAGACCAATCAGCCTCTCTTCTTTTCTTTTGAAGACTCTGGAAAGATTGGTTGATCGATATTTAAGGGATGTAGTTCTTCTAAAACATCCACTACACTTCAGGCAATATGCCTATCAGAAAGGACTTTCTACCGAAACAGCCTTACACCATCTGGTACATAGGATAGAACGTTCTCTGTCTCATGGGCAGATGGCTCTTGGCGCCTTTCTAGATATAGAAGGAGCATTAGATCATACTTCTTATGACTCCATTTGTAATGCAGCTGAGCAGCATGATATTGATTCATCTCTTATTAGATGGATTAAGAATATGCTTTCAACTCGCACCATTTGTGTACACCTTTCTGGCAACACTATTTCAACTAAGGCTATGAGAGGATGTCCTCAGGGAGGGGTTATCTCGCCACTGCTTTGGTGTCTGGTGATGGACTCCCTTCTTGAGGAACTTCAGAAACTTGATTTCTACTCCCAAGCCTATGCTGATGACCTTGTTATCCTTATTTGTGGCCTAGATCCTGGTACAGTCTTTGAGCTCATGAAAAGGGCTCTTAGCTGTGTACAGGCCTGGTGCTGCAGTATTGATCTTAAGGTCAATCCTAGCAAAGCTACTCTTGTAAACTTTACTAGGAAACGAAAGATAGGGAAAACTCCAAATTTAAACCTGTTTAACAAGCAAATTGATCTTTCCAAAAGTGTCAAGTATCTTGGAGTTATTCTTGACTTCAAACTGACCTGGAAAGAACATTTAGATTCAAAGATCAAGAAATCCATTGCCACCTTTTGGATGTGCAGAAGGACTTTTGGATGTTCATGGGGTCTTCAGCCAAAGGTTATCTATTGGCTGTATGTGACCCTGGTTAGAACTGCATTAAGTTACGCAGCTATTGTCTGGTGGACCAGAACAAGGTTGAAGACTGTTAGGATGCTCTTAAGCAGACTACAGCGTCTAGCCTAAACAGGCCTAAACAGGCTAGATCCCTAAACAGGCTAGACGCTGTAGTCTGCTTAAGAGCATCCTAACAGTCTTCAACCTTGTTCTGGTCCACCAGATCTTTAAAGACGGCACCTACAGCCGCCCTGGAGGCAATTTTGGATTTGCCTCCTCTCTATCTCTTTATCGAGCATCAAGCCAGAAAAACCGCCTTTATGTTGGTAAATCAAGGCAAATGGTGTAATAACACCTCTTATCATTCCAGTATCTGGAGGGAAGCACAGGACCTCTGTCCCATGCTCTCTCTCAGAACTGCTTTGACTTCCTATTTCAACATGATACCTAACTATGCCATTCACTTTCCTAGCAGGGAAGAATGGCTTGCTAAAGGACATGATCTTTTACCCCCCTGGAGTATTGTCTGGTTCACGGATGGATCCAGGATTGGAAACAAGACGGGAGCTGGAATACATGGGTGAGACCAAGGGCTAGCTTTTTCCAACTGGACACTGCACAGTATTTCAGGCCGAGGTATATGTTATTCTCTTCTGTGCATATGAAAACCTCAACCGTCATTATGTCAATAGGACTATTTATATCTGCTCAGATAGTCAAGCAGCTTTGCATGCTCTGAGCAGTTCCGTTTGCTCCTCTCAGCTCGTTGCTGAATGTAAGGAGGCACTATCCTGCCTAGCCAGGACAAATTTGGTTAGTCTGCTCTGGGTTCCTGGGCACTTAGGCATTGGTGGAAACGAGAAAGCGGACCTGTTGGCCAAAAGGGGTTCATCTTTGACTCCGATTGGCCCGGAACCCTTCTTAGGTTTCTCGTTCGATCTAGGCAAACGATTACTAGGAACTGTCCTGGGAAAACAATTCCATAGACATTGGATTGCCTCGCATGGTATGAGGCAGGCCAAGTTGTTTATAAAAAGGCCTGATCATCACCTTGCAATGTCAATCCTAAATTTAGACAGGAAACATTGTAAGATGATTACAGGAGTTCTCACAGGACACTGTACTCTTAACACCTACATATTGTAGGCATTTCCGTAAGCAATTTATGTAGGAAATGTGGAATGGATCAGGAAACTCCTGAACACAGAAACTCAACCTTATGTTGAAGAATAATCATTGACGTCATCAATGTTTTATGAGGGGACACAATGGACCCAAAAATGTGGTCTGAGTGACCAAACGGCAAATAGCCGACCCTCTATATATCCTTATCCTTACATTCATTATTTATAAAAATTTCATAAATTAATTTCGTACGACGTTTATAAGTATCATCTATTGCAACTGTTTATACATAATGACTTGTGACAGCAAGAAATAGTTATTGGCAAAATTTGGGATATCGAACAGTAGTCACTTGATTCATTCATTCATATCATTAATTCCTAATGTTATCCTAATGTAATGTTGACATCTTCTGGTCAAAATGCATCATTGAGTATATTGTTGTTGTTGTTGTTTTTTTGTATGGTAATCATAATTACAAATTCCTATTTATAATATTAGCTGTTATAATATTTTTTTCTTTGACCCATTTATACTCTTCTATTGTTCGTCTGCTTCTTCTCCCTCTACATTTTCTTGCAATATTCTGTTGTCTTAGGAGATCTTAACTATCACTACAATTGATGTTTATTTTGTGCTCATTTGTTTACTATCTTGCTATGAAATGTCTCTTTGAGAAAACATATTGATTTTATGTTAAAATCTAGCTTTAATTTCGAACAATTTGTTGAAAGAGTTATTCTGTAGGATCATTTAATGTGAGCATAACTTTCATGACCATTCGGATTCTTTTCATTATATTGATTTATATCCATCATTTTCTTTGCTCATCATGTTTTCATTTATCTATGCTGAATTAATTTATTTTATCTGGAAACTTCGAAAATGTATCTGTTTGTTATTTATTCTACACAAGTTTTCTTACTTAAAATATTTTTATTTTTCGAAATAGTGAAATAACAGCAGAATGGCAAATATTAAAACTCCTATGAAAGACTTTCTGTAAAACTTAATTTATTTATTTTTTCAAACAGGGAATCTTGGATGTTGGAATCAATAATTGCAAACGTAATTTTACAGTGTTTTCCTTGTCACAAATCTCAGTTTACAATAGTAATAAACTTTTTGAGTTTCTTGGACGCAGGGATAGTTGAAAACTAGAATTCCACTGAGATTAATAGTTAATTACAACAATAAAAATTAAAAATCTTTTACTAATGGCGCAGTATGAATAGCAAATATTCTTTTAAAATATGAAGAGTTATATAAATTGATTTGTTTCAATAAGTTTAAAATGCCCACACCATGGTTTCAAATATAGATAAAGTCATTATTTGCAGTTTCTAAGTTATTCACTGCTTCATCATTATAGTCTATTTTCTAAAAAGTGAGGCTCATTAGATCGGCCAGTCTGTGTATATGTGTGACTCCTTATCATCTTTTCAACCTCTGGATGACTCTTCAAACTGTATATGCACATTTAAAGATAAGAGACGATCTTCTAAATTTGAAATTTTAAAGAAGTTTATGAAAATTCCCAAAGAAAAGCATTCGAACTGAACCAATGACTTCCTATCATGTCTTAAACAAATTAATTCGTTTTTAATCCTCTTAATCTCTGCGCGAGCCTTAGCATGATTAAAATTAATTGGATTCAGACAAATTAAGCAAGAGTCAATCCATATGAAATCGACAAATAAAAAAATAATATGTTGCTGACATATTTTATTTTATTTTTGATAGTACATTTTCTGTTTATATATACATTTGGGAGTACAAAACGATTTTTTTAAAAAAAATATTATTATTACTTTGGCTTTTATCACACCTAATAAACACATCTAATAAACTAAATAAATAATAAAATAAACATTATTTTTTACTAAAGGAGCATTTTTTTTATATATCTTCAGTCAAATGTTTTTGAAAGCAGTGCACAGTCACTGTTCTATGGTCCAAACAGTCACTTATAACAGAAAGGCTTCTGAATTTATAACAGAAAGGTGCATGGTAACTTGAGGGTTACTCCAATGGTAGCTCTGGATTTTAAAATTTCATCATTGTGTTTTAATCAGAAGTATTTTTTCTTTAATTAAAAAAAATACTTCTGATTAAAACACAATGATGAAATTTCATGTGGTTATTACCAGATACTAGAAGAGTATTTTTTGAAAATTTCAGATTTTTGGATTCCCCTATTTGAGATATGCCTGTTTGAAAATTGGCAATTTTGGACAAATTGCGATATTTGAAGGCCTGTAAAACCTAAAGGTGGCATTTAAAAGTTATCGAATTTTTTTTTATGTCTTCCTCTCTATTATATTTTTTAAGGGGGAAAAATCATTAAAATTGTGTTTTAATCCCTTCTTGGAAAAAAAATTCCCTAAATCTTCAATTTATTCTAATCGAAAACACATTTTTCTAGTTAAATTTTGGGTTGTTTCCTTACAACTTAACACATTTTTGGTCATAACATGATTTGTAGATGGTTTCATTTAGAATAAGATGGTAATAAGATGGTTTTTATTTCAAGTTGATATCTTAATAAACAAAAACGTTATTTAACTTATCGCTAACCTCTGAAAACGCCAAAAACGGCCGACCTCATATACAAAATGGCCGATAAAAGCCAAAATAATAATGATAATTTTTTTAAAAAAAAATCGTTTTATACTCCCAAATGTATACACAAACAGAAAATGTACTATCAAAAATAAAATAAAATAATGTCAGCAACATCCATTGGTTGATTTCGTATGGATTGACCCGCAAGTATATTTCGGAATGAAGAAATTTTAAGAAAGTGAAGAAATCTCTACTATTTGTATTCAGCTATTATAATTTAAAAAAAAATAAAAAATAAAATAAACGAAGAATTTTTATTTGTATTATTTCCGCGACTTTTTTAAAAAAAAAAAAAGAAACAAGATTTCAAGGAAATAGGCTTCATGTTCTTTCAAGTACTTTCTTGTATTTTCATGTCCTTAAACATCAGACTTTTTGATTGAATGGATAGAGGAGAAAGAGAGAGCGAGAGATACCTCGTGGTATAGACTAACAAGGTTTCAACGCAGAAAGATCGTCCACTCCGTCTAGAAACCTGACACTTGATCGATCTAACTGATATAAAATAGGAGCGGCAAGAAGAAGAGAGAGGCTTCACTGAGAGGTATTGTCACAACTTCCTGTCTCGTCTCATGTAATCATGGCTCTCTCGGTTTGTGGACCTTGTCTGAAATGATGCCTTTGTATATTCAAAGAAACTGAGAATGAAAAAAAAAATCCCTAAACTATTTTTCTCATGAAATCACTGTGTAAATTTTTTTCACATAATATATTTTTTCTTAAATTTTTGAAAGATATCGTGAATTCTTATAATACGCTTTAGGAAAAAAAAATAGCCTATTACAATATTGGGTGAGAATAATAATATTAATAATATCAAAATAAAGATTAAACAAATTAATAACTTGTTTAAAGCGTATTGCACATAAAAAATATAAATATATATAACTGTTAAAATTCACAGTTTATAAATATAAAGTTATATTTCACTGCAGTTCCAATTCTCCTTTGTTAACTTAAGATTACAACTGAAACTATTGACATTGGGCATTTTTATTGCTGCATTATAATCGTGTTACATTTTTAAGATGTTATACAAAAACGATTTCAGAAATTAAAAAAGAATATATTATTATTTAAGGCAAACGTAAAAAATATAATGCTTGTGCCTAATAAATAGTAATTCGTTGTACGTTAAATACTTATATATTAGCTTATTCTAAAATATATTTATTATGCATATTTATCTAGGATTTTATAATTGTGAATGAAAAACGGGTAATGCTTGAATAAGATGTTCAGCTGCTGTAATTATAAAAATTGTTTTTTTCTACACTTAAATTCCTTTGAATAATTTTCAAATTACACACAAGAAATAATAATTTAATCCAAATCTCTTGGCGATATTTCGTCTTAACTTAACATTAAGACTTACTCATGGGTCTACATACAAAATACAAATGAAAAGAAGAAAATTATTCTTAATTTAACAAAGTAAAACATTTAACAACTGAACAACATCAAACCTTTGTTAAAAACAAAATAATGTTAAATAATAATAACAATAAAAACGATAATAACTATGAACAGTAAATTGAAACCGGAAAGACAATATCATTGGTCGTAAAACCTTTTATAAATCTCTAATTTCTTTTACTTCTATTACGTTAATTTCTTTACTTTAATTTCTTTTACTATAATTTCTTTACTTCGTTAAATTAAGAATAATTTTCTTCTTTTCATTTGTATTTTGTATATAGAACCATGAGTAAGTCTTAATGTTAAGTTAAGACGAAATATCGGCATGAGATTTGGATTAAATTATTATTTCTTGTGTGTAATTTGAAGTTTATGGTACAGAAGTATTTGTATCCTTTGAATAATATTTCTATCATTTGGAAATCATGGTTTATTGGTAAAATTATGCTGTTATTCACTTTCTTTAAAAGGGGAAAATGCAAATTTAAATCATATCTTTTCTAACTTAAAAAAAGTCAAAATTCATCTTTAAAAACAGTAGTAACATAGATTTTTCTTTTCTATGTGTACAAAGTGTTCGCAAGTTAATCATAAGAATGAAAGAAATTTAGAATCAACTAACATATAATTAACAGAAATTAAAAAATAAATAAATAAAACAAACATAATTATAACTAGTATCACTGAATAAAAAAAAAATCAAAGAAGAAAGAAAATCAATGAAAAATAATAATAAAAAAAAAGCAAGTTACCAGATGCAGACCATTCTCTGAAGGACAAGAAGCAGAAATCCAGCTCTATTATTAAACTAATCTGCAAGAGCCATAAAAGAATACTATTTCCAGCAGCCGAGTATTTGGACGACAACTTCTGAACCGTATTAGCCAGTGAAACAGCATATTGTTCGCAGATGGGTAACCCTATGACCTTAGTCACAGTTGAATAACTGTCGGGAAATTAGCAAAGGAAGGACTTTCCGTTGCTACTTTTGAAAATGATTTTATTGAAGCTTATTTCGGACAGAACTCAAAGAATGTTAAATTGTATCTCGTCTTGAATTGACCTCATTTAGTTTTAGAAAATTCTAATTAACTTATAAAGATCGAGCTTAAGTGTATTAAAGTTTGAATAATTAAAAACAACATTTTTTTTAACATTTTAAATTGATAGCTATATTCATGATGTCCTTCAACAATAAGTAATCATTTTAGCTTATGTTACAATTCAACATCAGGAAAACGAAACGTTGTAAATCTTTGAAAAATGATTAAAATATCACTAAAAATGAAACGAAAGTTGGCCAAAAATTGACATTAATAAAGCCTCACTTAAAAATAGATTTTTTTTTAAAGTTTTCTTATTAATCCTATTTAATTAGAAATTAAAAAAAACGTAACGTATCCAGTTAACGTAACTATTTGACATTAAATATTGTAATGGTGTTGAGATGGAGAAACAACGAGTCAAGTTCTGGAACTGAACTGAATTAATTTATTACAAGAAAAACATTGGTTTTATAATTTTTACATTGAAGAATTTGATTGGAAGATTAATTAAAAATATTTAGAATGATTGGATAAAAACATAACGAATTTGAATTAATTAACTGATTCAACGGCTGCAACGGAAAAGAATTTAAAAATACACAGAACATGAGTAATTAGGAAATAGAAAACGAATGTTTTAAAATAAATAACGGTAAAGATTAAAATGAATAAAATACAGTTAAATACAAATAAATAATTTCTACAAAAATACAAATCAATAATTTTTAAAAATGTGTACATACAAACTGTTACAATGTTTCATATTCAGATCGTTCCTGACGGCTTCATAGTTATTTATACCTAACAACCTGTTGCTTAAACTTACACTTGCATAAGGGATGCAATTTAAGAATACTGAAGATAACTTTGTTTTTAGCCATGATCTTCACAGATATTTTAAGTTAAAAATTCAGTTGATGATAGCATAAAATGATCGGAGTGCAGGCAACGAAACGTAAGCATTATTTGGATGATTTAGTTGATATGTCAGCAGTTTCATTAGTTAAACAATTTAGATACTGTATGTAAAGAAAAGACAATTAAACAACCGAAGTCAAGAGAAAACTTGCTGCAAAAAGTTATTCTAAAGCTGATTTTGGCAAGATAGGTTTATATAGACTATAAAATAAAGAGAGACATTTACGTAAAGAAAAATAGATAAAATAAATTAAGTAATAAAAAGAAAGCATAAATAAATTTACTAAAAGTCAGCATGAATTCCTTTTAGTGCGTTATGAATTCTTTCAGCTTTATATTAATATAAAGAATCTTCATATTACTGGAAATTATTTTCTAAATCGTTTAATTCATGACTTTATCTCTTTTTTTTTAAGGTTAGAAATAAATCGTTGAAAAGAAAACAGATACTGATATGTAGAAATTCATTTTGCATTAGCAAATATCTATTAATGTAAGGTAATATAAAACTGCAATAACTGTTTTCTAATACTGCAAGTTATCTAGAAATACCTTATTGAACTTACCTCAGAAAAGAATCCTAATTGATTTATCTAGAAGTTTAGGATCTAAATATTAAATTCGACAGTGAATGATAACATTTTATTAATAATGTCATAAACATAATTTGACATTAAAATTCATGATATTAATTTAATGTTGCTGACAAAACTTTTATAGTTTTATTTATATATATATATTTTTCCTTTTCCACAATGAACGTCAGGTTAAATTTCAGTTATTTTCTCGGAAATTTAATTTTCTTAATAAAAATAAGCACATT